>JBBGZY010000859.1:1957500-2265386 GCA_037952925.1 Lithobates clamitans
AAATAAAATAATGAACGTGGCTTTAACTCGGTAAGTAAAAAAAAAAGTGCGTAGTGCAAAAACATCGAAAATCAAAATCAATAAACAACAAATCCATAAATAGTCCAACATTTCATTAAAGTGTACAAAAGTGCATTTGCAAAAGTGAATAAGGATCCACAATCTTCAATATCATCTAGACATATGGAAGTAAAAGGTGCAGTGATCAAGTGCAGGAAAGTTAATCCAATACTAAATGTGATATCACACTCTCTTCCACCATCCGTGATCCACCATAGGTGTGCCCCAGCCCCTCACCTCAGATAAAGACCTCAATGGGTCCAATGACGCTTTTGGTAAATAATCCAAGGATCCTCTCCAATCATGCAGTCATCCCCTTGGAGTATCAGGGACGGCAGGATTAAGCAGCAGTGTTGGTGGATAAGAAAACAATATTAAATATTATTACATTATATTAAATACGTCCTCTTTAAACTCCTCCACTCTCCTCCCTATAAACCTGATCAGTAGCGCCGGGGTCTTTATCTGAGATGAGGGGCTGGGGCACACCTATGGTGGATCACGGATGGTGGAAGAGAGTGTGATTATACATTTAGGATTGCATGAACTTTCCTGCACTTGATCACTGCACCTTTTACTTCCATATGTCTAGATGATATTGAAGATTGTGGATCCTTATTCACCTTTGCCCATGCACTTTTGTACACTTTAATGACATTTTGGACTATTTATGGATTTGTTGCTTATTGATTTTGATATTTGATGTTTTTGCTCTATGCACTTTTTTTTAACTTAGTCTGCTTTCACACTGAGGCACTTTACAGGCGCTATAGCGCTAAAAATAGCACCTTCAAAGCACCTATAAGGAGCCTCTCCTCTCACTCCAGTGTGCAAGCAGCATCTTTGAGGCGCTGTAGGAGTGGTGTATACACCTCTCTTAAAGCTCCCCAGCCCATTGAGATCAATGGGCAGCCCTGCCCATTGAGATCAATGGGCAGCCCTGCTGAAGTGCAGGCAAAGCGATGCACTTTTAACCCCCGCTAACGCCTGAAAAAGGGTTAAAAGTGCCCCGCTAGTGGCCGAAAAGGGCCGCAAAAACGACGGTAAAGCTCCACTAAAAATAGAAAAATAGCAGCGCTTTACCGCCGACGCCCCCAGCGCTCCAGTGTGAAAGTAGCCTTACTGAGTTAGCGCCACATTCATTATTTTACATATTTATTTTAGTACTATGCATGCAATTTTTGTTTTTGTAGGTCGTGGTGAATTATAGTTAGAGCCAAGAAATATGGAGTAGGTGTCATGCCGGACAAAGCTGAATACCGAGATGTGATTAGGTTCCTCCATCTTCAAGGGAAATCTGCCCAAATAATCCATGAAGAGATGTCAGCTGTGTATGGACCATGGATGAAAGCTGGGTATATCTATATGATCCTGAGTCTAAAGAAATTAGTAAAACATGGAAACATGCTTCATCACCCTCCCCCAAAAAAGGCTAAGGGGCAACATTCATCAATTAATCATGGCTCGGTATTCAACTTTGACACCTACTCCATTTATCTTGGCTCTAACTATAATTCACCACGACCTCCAAAAACAAAAATTGGCATGCATATTACTAAGATATCCACTGATAAACTGATAGATCCCTAGCACATCTAGATCATGGTGAGAGTAAGAACGTATTGGCCTCCCCTCGTATGAGCTGGAGGACATGTTGTACATGTTCAATACATAGAAGATGCATCCAACATAACCTGACTCTTGTCAGACAGGACCAGTCCAGTGATGGTATTAGTTGCCAACATGGTGCCCTTTGATAAACTCTAGGGTAATGGCAATGGCAATAAAGAGTGTGGCTGTCACTCAAACAACAGTCCCAAGTAGCATTACAGGAAGACCAATTTTGGTATCAAACTATATGATTTCATTCAAACTTTAAACTTATCCAATTGTTCCTGATTCCAGTATAATACAGATGATTCTGATTTGGTTCATTACAGAAATGGTATTTAGCATTAATAGCTTTTTTTCACTTTTTCTAATGATTTGACCTTGGAAAAAATGCATATCTACAACTTTTGTCTTTATACTTTTTAAAAGGTACAGCAACTGACACTGTCCAAGCTCAGAAGATGTATGATGTCAACTGCATTAACTTTATTGTAAATCTCAGGCAAAGTGTATTCTGCTAAAACGTTTGGAGTCCATGCTATAGTAATAAAGACTTTAGCTCCTGGGGCCGCACAGTGGTGTAGTGGGTAGCACTCTCACCTAGCAGTAAGAAGGGTCACTGGTTTGAATCCCAACCACGACACTACCGGTCTGGAGTTTGCATGTTCTCCCTGTGCCTGCGTGGGTTTCCTCCGGGTACTTCGGTTTCCTCCCACACTCCAAAGACATGCTGGTAGGTTAATTGGATCCTGTCTAAATTGTCCCTAGTATGTATGAATGTGAGTTAGGGACCTTAGATTGTAAGCTCCTTGAGGGTAGGGACTGATGTGAATGTACAATGTATATGTAAAGAGCTGCGTAAATTGACAGCACTATATAAGTACCTGAAATAAATAAATAAATAAATAGCTCCTGGCACTTGTAGCTCATCTATTTCTAAGATGGAAACACATGAAAGAGATGATGAAATTACTGAATTAGATCCCTCAAAAAAGGCTAAAAGACCAGATTAGCCACATAAATTGCTGCTTTTAGGAACGAGGAACCATATACTTATTTTCCTACACTTTTCATGTGCATAGGGCTTGAAGTAAAATGATATTACATTATTATTTTAAGAACTGCTTTGTCATTGCAGGTGGCCAATGCCTTGTGTTAACTCACTGCTGCCAAGCTTTGGTTATATGCAAAATAACACAGTGGAGACTTACATCCAGCAGAGGCTGGCGCGCCATATTGTGTTTCTCTATTTATTTTGGGCCAATACTACAAACAAAAATGATATTTCAGCTTTTGGTAGATTCTAGGTTTTTGTTGATTCTCTTGAGGCAAAAAAATGCTTGAGTTCTTGAGCTTGTACATTAAAATGGGGTCCCACTCTCTGGGTTAGATATTTAACCTACAATATGTACTTTAGGAGAACATTTTTTGTTGTTGCAAGATGTGTGAGAATCTAAGAATGAGAAGATAAAAAAACATGGTGATGATAATACAATCTCTCTACTAGAATCTCCAAGAGGTATAAAGAGTCAGTAAGTGATCAAGCTCACCAATTTCCACCAGTAGAAGAAATATTATGTTTTAGTGGGCTGAATGCTAAATAAATTGGTTGACTTCAGTATATGATGTCGAGTACTAAAGAACTTGGTTTGTAATATCCTTTTTTGAATCCACAACCACTCACCGTGGAGAAAGTATTTTTGGGACCCCCCCCCCATAGTTTGCATTCTTCAACATTGGGGGTTTTAGGACCAGGTGTGGGGATGTGTTTTTTTTTTCTTTCTTTTTCTCTCTCTCCATCCTCCGGACACTCAATTGTCACTTTTGAGTATGTTTTTGTCTGTATTTAGATGTTTATATTAATATGACATATGCAATTTTTAAGTTACCGTATATACTCGAGTATAAGTCGTTCCGAGTATAAGTCGAGGCCCTAATTTACCACAAAAAAATGGGAAAAACTTATTGACCCGAGTATAAGACAAGGGTGAGAAATGCACAGCTACTGTAAGTGGAAAAGAGGGTCAACAATGCCCATTTGCAGCATCACTGTGCCCCTTTGCAGCCATAGGTCCCCTGAACTTCAAACTCGGTAGTTAAGGGTTTCTAGATGCCCCCTAGCTGCAGCCAAAATTTGGGGTCTCTGAACCCAAAGGGTCCGAAATGACATTGCTGCAAATGGACACAGTTGCCTGAATTTGGGGCCCTGTATCTTGGGGCCACTTAGTGCTAAGAACCCCAAATTTGGTGTGCAAACACAGTGGAAATAGCACCATAAAATTTCCAAAGCTGGTGTTTCTAGCACCAAGTGGCCCCGAGATACAGGGCCCCAAAATTCAGTTCAGAAAATGTCAAGCACTTTTCTGCAGCAGAAAATGACATTTTCCGAACCATTTTTGGGGTCCCGTATCTCAGGGCCACTTGGTGCTAGGAACTTCAGCTTTGGATATGTTGTGGTACCAGTTCCACTGGGTTTGCACACCACATTTGGGGTTCCTAGCACCAAGTGGCCCTGAGATATGGGGCCCCAAATTTGGTTCAGAAAATGTCAAGCACTTTTCTGCAACAGAAAATGACATTTTCTGAACCGATTTTGGGGCCCCGTATCTCGGGGTTACTTAGTGCTAGGAACTTCAGCTTTGGATATGTTGTAGTTCCACTTGGTTTGCAAACCAAATTTGGGGTTCCTAGCACCAAGTGGCCCTGAGATATGGGACCCCAAAGTCGGTTCGGAAAATGAAATTTTTTGCTGCAGAAAAGTGCTTGACTCGAGTATAAGTCGAGGGGGGCACTTTCAGCACAAAAAAATGTGCTGAAAAATTCGACTTATACTCGAGTATATACGGTACTCGTATTTTTCGCACCATAAGACGCACCTAGGTTTTATAGGAGGAAAACAAGAAAAAAAAATATTCTGAACCAAATAGTGTACTAAAATATTTAATATTCTACTACTACTAAAGGTGGTGGTGGACACAGCAACCTCCCCCCCTTCCCAGATCAGCTCAGGGTGGAAGAGCAGACACAAACACCCCTTCAGCCTCTTCTATCACAACAGCTCAGGTGACTGGGCAGTGGATACCATGCCAGACCACACCTCCCACCCTCTTATCGCCAGCTCACCTCGGGCAGCGGAGTACACTGCCATTGCAATCCACAGCCCCCCCTGCCTGGCTGGCTGGCTGGATGGCTCTCAGCCTCAGATACATCCGGGTGGGCGGCAGCTAGGAAGGTCCAGAGGACTAAGGACATAGTTTGCAGCTGCGGCTGCTGGTGGGAGGAGCAGGAAGGTACAGATTTGACAAGGCCACAGCGCAGGGGTGTTCCGGCTGGAATAGAAAACAGCCAGGGCTCTCGCTGCTTTCGGGATGTTGTCACCTCTGGCAGGTGTCACCCGACCTGGGTATGGAGCGCACCCCCATAGTGATGCCACTGACACCCCCCATGTTTTGGCACTGCCTCCCCACGCTCCCCCTTGGTATGCCCCTGCCATGATGCACCTCACATTCTGTCCTCCTCTCTCCTCTACAGAGAAGCCGAGCGTCAGTATTCTGACATGGCGGAGGTGGCGAGGGGGGGGGCTGGTCAGTATTCACACCATAACACGCATCGTCATGTTCCCCTATTTTTTTTGGGGGGGGGGGGTGCGTCTTATGGTGCAAAATATTCGGTATGGTATTATAATGCTATATTTATATGTTATTATTTTTGTAGAGCCACATTATTTGTCAATACAAAGGTATGGATTCTGAAAAAGCAAAACCACTGTGAAATTCATTGATCCACTGCATCAGTTTGGAACAATATATACGCGCTAGTCATACACAACTAGATATGGCATTTATACTCATTGCTTTCTATGGTGTTTTAATTGTACAAAGTTGATGTTTTATATATGGATATATGTTGTCTCTGTGGTACATTTAAAAGGGAATTATTGGATTTTTTATTTTTATTTTTTAATTCCTACTTACTTAGGTGGATGCAGCATCTTGCGGCTCTAAGATCGCTGATCACTCAGTTTTCAGAGCTCCCTGAGCAGAGAGCTGGTGACTGTCAGTCGCCTCTGTCTGCTCTGCTCCTCTCCCCATGCTCACTGGAGTGCCGAGCTGTAAAGGGGGTGGGAGTGGTTGGCTCAGGCTCTCGGCAGACTACGTGGATCCATACATACATCCACTACGTGGATCCCAACCATCTGGCTGTAGGCTGAAAACAGGTCACAGGGGTGCAAAACGAACTGCACTCCTGTAATCCCCAGGAGAAGTACAGCCAAACAACACTGGCTGTACTTCTACAAAGTCCTGACAATTCCCTCTCCGCCACGAGTGGTTGAGGATCTGGAGAAAGGATATAACAAAGAATTCTGGAGAATGCCGGATGTGTGGCTTGTTATAATATGTGTTGTGTAAAACGTAATAAATATAATTTACAAAAAAAAAAGTTTAACAAGATGGTTCCACCCATGATATAATTGGGAATACTAGAGGGGGCGTCACCTCTCGCCTCCCGTAAGAACGATCAAGCAGTGTAACAGCCGCTATGATCATTCTTATGGTGTAGGGAATCGCTGGCTGAAAAAGATGATATCTGAATGATGCCTGTAGCTGCACCCGTCATTCAGATATCCCCGCACAAAGTCAAGGACGCCGTATGACGGAAGGCGGGAAGTGGTTAAAACGCTTTTTTTTTTTTAACACAAAGTTGTCCATTTATACAATATTTCTAACACATAGCATGTATATACCAAAAATGACCCCCCAAAATAGATTCTCCTACTCCTCCTGAGTACGGCGATACCACATGTGTGAGACTTCCACAGCCTGGCCACATACAGAGGCTGGGCATGGCTGAGCATGGCTGGGTATGGCTGAGCATGGCTGGGTATTGCAGAGTATCGCCGAGTATGATTGGGTATGGCAGAGTATGGCTGGGTATCACCGAGTATTGCAGAGTATCGCCGAGTATGGCTGGGTATGGCAGAGTATTGCGGGTTATGGCAGAGTATTGCAGATTTTTGCGGGGTATTGCAGAGCATGGCTGGGTATGGCAGAGTATGGCAGAGTATGGCTGGGTATCACTGAGTATGGCTGGGTATTGCAGGATATTTCAGGGTATTTCAGGGTATGGCAGAGTATTGCGGGGTATTCCAGGGTATGGCAGAGTATTGCGGGGTATTCCAGGGTATGGCAGAGTATTGCGGGGTATTGCAGGGTATGGCAGAGTATTGCAGGGTATTCCAGGGTATGGCAGAGTATTGCGGGGTATTCCAGGGTATGGCAGAGTATTGCAGGGTATTGCGGGGTATGGCAGAGTATTGCGGGGTATGGCAGAGTATTGCGGGGTATGGCAGAGTATTGTGGGGTATGGCAGAGTATTGCGGGGTATGGCAGAGTATTGTGGGGTATGGCAGAGTATTGTGGGGTATGGCAGATTATTGCGGGGTATTTCAGGGTAATGCGGGGTATGGCAGAGTATTGCGGGGTATTTCGGGGTATGGCAGAGTATTGCGGGGTATTTCAGGGTATGGCAGAGTATTGCGGGGTATTCCAGGGTATGGCAGAGTATTGCGGGGCATTCCAGGGTATGGCAGAGTATTGCAGGGGTATTGCGGGGTATGGCAGAGTATTGCAGGGGTATTGCAGGGTATGGCAGAGTATTGTGGGGCATTGCAGAGGGAATTGCAGAGTATTGCACAGCATTGCAGGGCATGCAGAGTAGTATGGATGGCTATGCATGGATGGATGGATGGCTGGATGTCTCTGTGCAGCGTTGTGGGCACTACAGATGCAGCCCACAACGCTGCAGCCATCTATCCATCCGCCTCTCCACTCACTGTGTACCGATCGGTACACAGGAGGGGAGGAGAGGAACCGGCGTCATCAGATGACGCCGGTTTGTTTACATGTGATCGCTCCGTCATTTGACGGAGCGATCACATGGTAAACGGCCGCGATCAGCGGCCATTTACCGGGATCTGTGATACGCCGGGTCCTCTGGACCCGGCGGTCACGGATGCTCTCGAGTGCGAGCCCTAGGGGGCGCGCGAGAGCAGAATTCTGGGAGGACGTCCCTGGACGCCCTCCCAGAGTTAAACAACCGCCCTGTAGCCATCATTTGGCTATGGGCCGGTTGTTAAGTGGTTAATGAAAAAGAAAAACCAATGGAAGTACTTCCTTTAACTGCTTGCCGACCAGCCGCCGTCATTATACTGTGGCAGCATGGCATGGCTGCGTGAATTGCCGTAGGTGTACGTCGGCTGCTTTAAGAGCTATAGGGGGCGCGGCGCCAACGCCGGAGCCAATGTGCATGGCCGACGACCGTGATGTCCGCCCACGACCAGCGATCGCTCCTCAGAAAAGCCAGAATGGAGATCTGTCAATGTAAACAGACAGATCCCCATTCTGTCAGGGAAGTAGAAAGAGATCTGCTGTTCCTAGTGATCAGGAACAACGATCCCTCTTTACTCCTAGTCAGTACACCCCCCCCAGTTAGAAACACCTCCCTAAGGAACACAGTTAAAGTGGAGTTCCACCCCAAAGTGGAACTTCCGCTCACTTGTCTCCTCTCCCCCTCCAGTGCCACAATTGGCACCTTTCGGGGAGAGAAGGGACAGGATACCTGTCTTTGATGGGTATCCTGTTCCCACTCTTGGGAGTCCGCGCCGCGGCCCATGACATCACCACGGGGCTCCCTCCTCCTCCCCATGTTGCCGGGCCAGTAGGAGAGAGGAGCGGGGTAGGGTTCCCGGCGTGAAACCATAAGGCTACACTGCCAGGTTCCTTTACCTGCAATGGTGGCGGCAGCACCCGACAGCTGCGGTGCCGACATCGCTGGACTCCGGGACAGGTAAGTGTCCTATTATTAAAAGCCAGCAACTACAGTATGTGTAGCTGCTGGCTTTTAATTCTTTTTTTGGGGCGGACCTCCGCTTTAACCCTTAATCACCCCCTAGTGTTAACCCCTTCCCTGCCACTGACATTTATACAGTAATCAGTGGCTATTTTTAGCTCTGATAGCTGTATAAATGTCAATGATCCCCAAAAAAGTGTCTGCCGCAATGTCGCAGTCCCGCTAAAAAACGCTGATCACCGCCATTACTAGTAAAAAAAAAATGAAATAAATAAAAATGCCATAAATATACCGCCTATGTTGTAGACGCTATAACTTTTTGCGCAAACCAATCAATATACGCTTATTGCAAATTTTTTAACCAAAAATATTTAGAAGAATACATATTGGCCTAAACTGAAGAATTTTTTTTTTGGGGGGGGGGAGGGGTATTTATTATAGCAAAAAGTAAAAAATATTGTTTTTTTTTCCAAATTTGTCGCTCTTTTTTTGTTTATAGCGCAAAAAATAAAAAAGGAGAGGTGTTCAAATACCACCAAAAGAAAACTATTTGTGGGAAAAAAAGGACCTTTAATTTTGTTTGGGTACAACGTCGCACGACGGCGCAATTGTCAGCTAAAGTGATGCAGTGCCGCATCGCAAAAAATGGCCTGGTCAGGAAGTGGGTAAATCCTTCCGGGGCTGAAGTGGTTAATTATGTTGATATTCATATCTCAGATAATGCCACAGAAGGTAAACACAACAGTAGGCATTGAATAAAAAAAAAACACAGAGATGACTACTTTATGTGATTTATATGATGTAGCACAAAGCAACGAAAATTGTACCACTTGAATGGACGTCAGCTGTCATGTCCAGCTCAGGTGAAACTGTATTTGCTGCATTGAGCAGTCATAACGTGGGCGGGACAGGTGGAAGACTTCATGTGACAGCGTTTTCCCCTTTTTAAACTAATGTGGATACTTCTATGTTTATACAACTAATCAAGATGTAAATTATCAAGCATGTATGGCCTTTATTTTGGTCATTTCTGATAGAATGGAGATAAAAACTCATTGTTGACCATTCATATATGAATCTTTTAGATACTATTTTTTCCTGTTAAACCCCTGATGAAGGAGACTACACTCATCTCCGAAACGCGTTAGCTTGTAGGATTCTGTATCCTCAATCTGTATGTTTTTTTTGCATCCCTTATCATGTTTTATATTTCATGTATCTTTCTACAATAAATGTATACTATATTTGTCAATTTCTGTTCTTCTTTTGGTAGTGCCTTTCAAATCCCACCCCAGGGTTTTTTTCTTTTTATGCCACAGAAGATAAACACAACAGTAGGCATTGAAAAAAAAAAACACAGAGATGAGTATACTTTATGTGACTTATGTGATGTAGAACAAAGCAACGAAAATGGTACCACTTGAATGGACGTCAGCTGTCATGTCCAGCTCAGGTGAAAAGCACGGGGAGTATATTATCATACATTCAGGCTAATTGAGCTGGTGCTGGTCTGGGCACATTACAATGCAAGTGCATTTTATTGTATTGATTTTGAAGTGGATGTCTTGCACGATCATTGCACCATTGTTTCTTGGGGGGTTAAATTATCCTAAACTGGATGAGAGAGAGGATAAAAGCTTGGATGCTGAACACACTATACCCATACTGCTGATTTAAGTGATAAATGGGTCTCCATGGCCAGATAAATCTGGTGAGTGGCCCCCTATACTTCACGTGATGGTATAGGGGCTATTGATTTGTGAAGTGGAAATGTTTTCACTACTACTTAAAGTGGTTGTAAAACCTTACAGACTACTTTTACCTACAGGTAAGCCTACAATAAGGCTTACCTGTAGGTACTGGAAATATCTCCTAAACCTGCACCGTTTAGGAGATATTTACCATATACGCTTGCGCTGATATCACCAGCTCATGCGCACTAAAGAAAGGGTACGATTGTGCCATTTCTATAGGGCTCGTGACGTGACAGTCGGCTCCCTCGTGCATGTGCAGGAGTGGCGTCACACGACTCCAGCCAGTCAGCAGCCCCCCAGAAAGAAGAAGGTTGAAGATGGACGTGGCCACCAGTGGGGACATCGAGGGCTTCGTTTGTTTGTACGTGGCATATAATGGGCTAGTATGCGATGCATACTAGCCCATTATGCTTTTACTTTGCAGGGGAATGAAGAGGAAGTAAAACCCATCAGGGTTTACTTCCTCTTTAACGAGCACGGTGGTTGGCACTTATTGGTATTGCATAGAAGATTCTTTCAGCTTTGCACTATTGTGAAAGTAGACATTGGGATGTTATGAGGACATTGTATTCTTTTTTTTTTCATATTGATTTGTATTTTTTATGTATTTTGTATGTACATCCTAACCACACAAGGTTCCTATTGGTGGCAGCTGGTGTCACCCCCCCCGCCCCCAGCCAACCAGCCAACCAACCACATAACCAACCCCACCCAGCGTTCGCTCGATCGATCGCTGCTTCCCCCCACCACTCGATCAATCACCCGTCGCCTGCCAGGCCCCCTGTTAACCCCAAACTTACCCTTTCCAGGTGGCGGCTTCCCCCCTCT
Organism: Lithobates clamitans; assembly: GCA_037952925.1. Classification (NCBI taxonomy): domain Eukaryota; kingdom Metazoa; phylum Chordata; class Amphibia; order Anura; family Ranidae; genus Lithobates; species Lithobates clamitans. The sequence continues at coordinate 1,968,603 of JBBGZY010000859.1, forward strand.
CCTCCCGAGTCCTAGCGGTCGCTTCTCCTCCCGGCCAATCAGGAGTTAGGACTCGTAGCCAATCGGGTCTTAGGACCCCTGGCCAATTGGGTCTTAGGACCCCCTTCCTGACTGGCTGGGAGGAGAAACAGGAAGACATTAGTGAATATTAATTTGCTAATGTCACACAACTGGGTGGGCTGGGGGCACAGTGCTCTGCGCCCCAAGCCCACTATTTTTGAAGCCAATTAGAGCCTCATGTGCTTTTTTAAAAAATAAAACATTGAAACTGATGCATCTGGGACCCTATATATAGATTAGGGGCCGGGCGCATAGATTAGGTGGGCGGCGCCTCTGCGTCCCTAATGGACGGGCCGCCACTGCTTCCTATGGTGGCACGCTGAGAAGAGGAGGAGCCAGGAACACTGGCATTAGACTTGTGCACAAAGGAAAAATTTGTTTAGTTTTCGGTTCGTTGTTATTAGTAAAATAAATAATTTTGTTCTGTTATATTCGTTATGTTACGTTAATACATTTTCGGATAATTCGTTATTATTCGTAGAGTGTCGATATTCGTTATACTGAATCTTGAATCATGTTGAATTCATTCGTTATATGTGCTATAATTTCATTTGTATTCGTTGAAATTCGATATTTATGTATGTGTATATATTCGTGATAATGATCCGTAGTTTGGAAAGTCGTTTGTTTATTGAATCTTTTAAAACACACACAATGACAATATCTCTTCTCCTCTGCTCAAATACAATACAGCACCCTTCTCACTCAGTTCTCAGGAATGCACTTTGCCAGTAAACCAACCTCCAGCACAAAATGAATTAGCTGATTGGACTGTAAGATTTTTTTTTTTTTTTCAATAAATGTTTATTAAAATTTTTCAGACATACATAAAGTCACAGTTATCGGGTATATATTGAAACAGAAGCTGTTAATACAATCAATAAGTCATACAATCAATAAGTCATACAATCAATAAGTCATACAATTGATAAATAAAGCAGAAATGAAAGAACGAGTTCAAAATACGGCCAACTGAGCCTCTTACTAGGTCACTTCTGTATTAGTGATGGAGGTGAAGTTCTGACCCAGTAAAGTATTCCTATGGTAAAGCGGGAATACCCAAATTAACAAGTGTATAAACTAAGGATCATTAAGCATCTCCGTGTGAGGGAGAAGGGGTTGATGTGGGGGTAGGGGTCCAATCGGGGTAATGTTATGTACCGATCAAAGCCACCCTTAAACCCATTCACCCCTAAAGGGTTCTAACTGTGAATGGGTGGGGGCCATGTGTAGTAATGTGTGTGGTTTTAAACGTATTCTGTACCCATATGATTGAGAGGCGTAATAATAATATGTTGTTTAGGAGTGGGGGGGGGGGAGTAAGGAGACCAGAAACCGTTAGGGTGTGTGCTCCTGCCGGAACAGTGAAGGAGTTATGTTGGTATCAGGTTGAGAGGGTGTGGAGATCGCCTAAGTATGATCGGTGAGGATTAATTGGGTAAGAGGAAGGGTATGGACGGAGGGAGGGCACGATCAGCCAGACACTATGACGTTTCTGTGACAGATCAGTATCGATCATGGCTGAGAGGTTGGGTCACCGGGCGGAATGATCGGCGTCGAGGAAACTCTAAAGTGTAACCAGCAAGCCCATGTTGTATTAAATTTTGTGAGATTGTCTTTTGCTTGGTAAATGAGTTTTTCCATCTCGGCCGTTCTATCGACTCTTTTGAACCATTCAGCCACTGTGGGTGGTGTGGAACTCCTCCAGTGAACCGGGACACAGAGGTTGGCTGCATTGATAAGGTGTAGGGTAAGGGATTTTTTGTAGGAGGAGAGGGGCATGGAGGTGTGATGGAGCATGTATTGGGCCGGAGTGAAGTCTGGGGCGTAAGAGGTAATTTGGGTGATAAGGCGGTGAATTTCCGTCCAGTACGGTATGATAAGAGGACATTCCCACCAGATATGAATGAGGGTGCCAAGCGCCGCATTGCAACGCCAGCATGTCGGGGGGGCGGAGGGGTGCATTTTGTGGATCTTATCAGGTGTCCTGTACCAGTTGGTGAATATTTTGTATCTGTTTTCCTGGGTGGATACATTAATGGAGCCCTTATGAATATGGTTGTGTATACGTTCCCATTCAGTGGAGGTTAAGTCTATAGACAGTTCTGATTCCCAATGACGGACAAGCTTATCATCTTTAATTTTGCAATTTGAAAATAAGAATGTGTAAACAGTAGAGATCACATGACGTTGGGGTTCTGAACTATCACATAGCAATTCAAAGGGTGTACGATCTCGGTACCACAGAGAGATGGATTTGGCGTCAGTAAAAAAGTGTCTTAATTGTAGGTACTTGTAAAAGGGGATGTTGTATTCCGTGAGTTTGGCTGCCATGGCTTGGTGGGGGAGGAGTTCACCATTTTGGAAGAAGTGGTGTGCCCTGATGGGGGCTGTGCATGATTCCCTGTGCAGATCTCTTAAGGCAAGGCCTGGCAGGAAGTCAGGATTACGGACCAAAGGGGTCATAGGGCCTGGGTGCGGTGTGTAATCCAGTGCTTTGCCGGCTAATTTAAGGTGGGACAATGTGGCTCCAATAAAGGGATGTGTCACCAAATCTCTAGGAATGGAGTTGTGATTGATCCAGGGTAGATGTGACAGCGGGGTTTTAGTGAAAGAGTCTTCAAGTGTAATCCAGGCTTTATTGGAACGATGCAGATGCCAATCTACAATCCTAGTTAAATGACATGCCCAGTGGTATTTTTGAATGTCGGGGAGGCCAAGGCCCCCCAATAGCTTGGGGAGTACTAGCCTATCCCAGCTTAGTCGGGGGGTCTTGGACGCCCAGATAAAAGTCCTGCTCATACGCTTGTATGATGTAAAAAAGGAGGTGGGTAGCTTTATGGGGATTGCCTGAAAAAGGTAAAGAAGTCTGGACAGTACATTCATTTTTAATATGGCTGTCTTACCTAACCAGGAGAAGGACCTGAAATGCCATTTATTTAAATCAGTTTGTATGTTTTGAAGTGCGGGTTGGAAGTTTCTCATGTAGAGATCCTGTAGTTTAGTAGGTATTTTGATGCCCAGGTATGTAATGTCCTGTGATTCCCATGTAAAGGGGAAGTTCTGTTTGCATTGGGTGACCAGTGTGGCTGGTAGGGTGATGTTCAGTGCTTTCGATTTTGTAAAGTTAATTTGAAGGTTTGACAAGGTTTTGAATAATGAGAAATCTTTAAGAAGATTGGGGATAGTGACTATAGGGTCCGTGAGGAAGAGTAAAACGTCATCCGCATAGGCTGCTAATTTACAGTGGTTATCACCAATGTTAATGCCTTTGACGTCTGGGTTGTCTCTTAATCTGCGAAGCATTGGTTCCATAGTAAGGATGAATATGAGCGGTGATAGGGGGCATCCCTGACGGGTTCCGTTTGAGACAGAGAAGGCGCTCGACAGGCGGCCATTGATCCTGAGTTTAGCTGTAGGTGCAGAGTATAGCGCCAGGATCATTTGGAGTAGATGCGATGGGAAACCCATTACTCTTAAAGTCGCTTCCATATAGTCCCAGGCCACCCTGTCGAACGCCTTCTCTGCGTCCAAAGACAGGAAAAAACCTTTTGTGGATGTTTTGGAGAGCCAGTGATGGATATTTAGAGCCTTGATAGTATTGTCCCTGGCCTCCCTGCCAGGGACAAAACCTACTTGATCAAGGGAGATTAATTTGGGTAGCAGAGGGAGAATGCGGTTTGCCAACACTTTGGCGTAGAGCTTTAGGTCTACGTTCAGAAGTGAAATCGGGCGGTAGTTAGAGACCAATGAGGGGTCTTTGCCTTGTTTGGGAATGAGAGTGACGTGTGCTTCAAGGATGTCCCTCATCGTATTAGAGGTTGGTGAGAGATTATTGAAGGCTTTGGTGAGGTGGGGAATGAGGGTGTCTGGGAAGGACTTATAATAGCTAACTGACAGGCCATCTGGGCCAGGGCTTTTGCCCTGTTTCATTTGTTTTAATGCAGTTAAAATTTCTTCTCCTGAGAGTGGGAGATCAAGGTCCGAGGATTCATCTGAAGAGAGGGGGGAGGGACAGTATTGTGCAAGGAAGTCGGTAATGGCTGTCATTCGGTCCGAGGTGGCTGCAGGGGGGAGCGTGGTGGGGAGGTTGTATAGTTTGGAGAAGTACTGAACAAAATGGTCAGAGATATCATCTGTAGTAACAAGGGCGTCGCCAGTCGGTGTTGTAATTTTGTGAATGGTATGGGCCGCTTTCTTAACTTGAAGCGCTCTGGCTAAAAGTTTACCCGACTTGTTGCCGAATTCATAGAATAATTTTTGGGTCATGGCGTAGTTACGTTTTAGTGTATGGTTAAGTTCCTCTAGAAGTTCTTCTCTGGTCTGAGTTAGTTCTGTTAATGTGGAAGCTGCTAGCGACGCTTTGTGTGCTTGTTCAAGTGTTAGTATGCGGTCGGTCAGCTCATTAATTCGTGCTTTTCCTGATTTTGTTTCGTTGGGCCGCAAGGGAGATAAATTTCCCCCTTATGACGCATTTGTGTGCTGCCCAAACGGAGATAGGAGAGGTGTCTTCTGTTGTATTTTCTGCAAAGTATTGGGTGAGGCTCGTGGTAATTTGTTGAATATGGTCCAGGTCGGTCAGTAGAGAATTATCAAGTCGCCATATGTTGGACCTACCATGGGTCGTCAGGAGGGTTAGAGTTATAAATATGGGGTTGTGATCAGAAAGAACCATGGGTTCAATCGTGGCTTTTGAGAGGTGTGTGAGATCATTTTGGGATAAAAAAGAGTGGTCTATTCTGGAGTATTTGTTATGAGGTGCAGAAAAGAAGGTGAAGTCCTTAGTGTTGGGGTGTAATGTGCGCCAGGCATCGTGAAGTAACAGGTTGCTGAGCTGCAATTTAATAGCCCGTAAGGCTCTGTAGGTTAGGGAAGAAGAACCGTTGGATGTGTCAAGGGAGGGATTCAGAGCGACATTGAAGTCACCTCCTACTATAAGAGTACCTGATTGGAAGCTGAGAAGTTGTTGGAAGGTGTCTCTAAAAAAGGCCACTTGTTGCGAGTTAGGGGCGTAAATGTTAGCTATTGTGACAGGCCTGTGGTGCAGAGTGCCTTTAATGAATAGGAATCTCCCTTGGGGGTCTCTTTGGACTTCTGTCACCTGCAGGGGGCATTGTTTAGAAATTAAGATTGAGACTCCTTTGGATTTAGCCTCGGTGTTGGAAGCGTGGTACACCAGTGGGAATTGGTGATTATACAGTTTAGGGATGCTATCCGTCCTGAAGTGCGTTTCCTGTATAAGTGCTACATGTATTTTCGATCGTTGTAGGTAATAGAACAGTTTAGACCTTTTCTCTGGGATGTTAAGGCCTTGTATATTGATTGAGCAGAGTTTGAGTGTCTGTAGGTGCTTATGTAGGTCAGGCGGTGAGGCCTGGGGGTCTGTGTCATCCGCCATAAGTATGAGTGAAGGGAGAGGGATGACCTAGGCGATCAGAATGTGGGTTTGTTCAGTGTATGGCAGGCTTAAGTGTAATGTTGAGGTAACTGGGGTGAAACCGATGAGGTTTGGGGGTGACTTGCTCCCGTACCTCTAAACTGTACAGTATCGGTAAGGTACAGTGCGGGTACGATGTGTGTACCCCGAGGGGTGTAACAGCACCGTGACTCACAACTGTGTGGGGGTTGGCAGTCACTAAGCAGTGAAGGAGGACTATAGGTAAAGGAAAGAATGGTATAGTCCGCCACCACAGGGTCTTCAGGTGATAAAAGGAGGAGGTTTTGGAGAACGTATTTTCTGGGGGATATATAATAATAGGGCGAGGGGATACTCTCAAAGAAACGTGAGTGCTGAGTGGTGGGATTTGGGTGAGTAAATGCATCATTACACAAACAGCATACAAGAATCATCATATAGAAATATTGGAAGTTATGATACCACCACCCAGCCCCCATACCAGAAGGCACCCAAAACGCCATTAAATACTATCACGGCTAAATGTGGGATTTGTAAAGTGGGTGCCCTCTCATGGGTCAAGTGTCGGCCTCAGAACGTGTGAGGTAATTAAACAGAGGACATTTATAGGGCCTAAAAACAGCACAAAAATCTCAAAAGAGGGATAGAACACTGTAACCGGAGTAACATGTAAATAAACAAGTAAATCAGTCAGCAAGCTGACCATGCAATCAGTGACAGATCTCCAACTAGAAAGTCTGAGGAGTACTAAACTTATAGACTAGAAGATTTCCCATAGAGAGAGTGTGGAATATACCTCATACCTCGCCGTGCAACCTAACATGCCAGCAAGTGTGATTGGGTAAAGTTACAGTTACAGGCCAGTAGATGGCGGTAGTGCACTCTGCATAAGTCTGCAGGTAGGTGTCACATCAGTTGAGTGTCTGTACAGGACATGTAGATGGATGTAGTGTACTGTGTATAAGTCTTCAGGTAGGTGTCACATCAGTTGAGTGTCTGTACAGGACATGTAGATGGATGTAGTGTACTGTGTATAAGTCTTCAGGTAGGTGTCACATTAGTTGAGTGTCTGTACAGGACATGTAGATGGATGTAGTGTACTGTGTATAAGTCTTCAGGTAGGTGTCACATTAGTTGAGTGTCTGTACAGGACATGTAGATGGATGTAGTGTACTGTGTATAAGTCTTCAGGTAGGTGTCACATCAGTTGAGTGTCTGTACAGGACATGTAGATGGATGTAGTGTACTGTGTATAAGTCTGCAGGTAGGTGTCACATCAGTTGAGTGTCTGTACAGGACATGTAGATGGATGTAGTGTACTGTGTATAAGTCTTCAGGTAGGTGTCACATCAGTTGAGTGTCTGTACAGGACATGTAGATGGATGTAGTGTACTGTGTATAAGTCTGCAGGTAGGTGTCACATCAGTTGAGTGTCTGTACAGGACATGTAGATGGATGTAGTGTACTGTGTATAAGTCTTCAGGTAGGTGTCACATCAGTTGAGTGTCTGTACAGGACATGTAGATGGATGTAGTGTACTGTGTATAAGTCTTCAGGTAGGTGTCACATCAGTTGAGTGTCTGTACAGGACATGTAGATGGATGTAGTGTACTGTGTATAAGTCTGCAGGTAGGTGTCACATCAGTTGAGTGTCTGTACAGGACATGTAGATGGATGTAGTGTACTGTGTATAAGTCTTCAGGTAGGTGTCACATCAGTTGAGTGTCTGTACAGGACATGTAGATGGATGTAGTGTACTGTGTATAAGTCTTCAGGTAGGTGTCACATCAGTTGAGTGTCTGTACAGGACATGTAGATGGATGTAGTGTACTGTGTATAAGTCTTCAGGTAGGTGTCACATTAGTTGAGTGTCTGTACAGGACATGTAGATGGATGTAGTGTACTGTGTATAAGTCTTCAGGTAGGTGTCACATCAGTTGAGTGTCTGTACAGGACATGTAGATGGATGTAGTGTACTGTGTATAAGTCTGCAGGTAGGTGTCACATCAGTTGAGTGTCTGTACAGGACATGTAGATGGATGTAGTGTACTGTGTATAAGTCTTCAGGTAGGTGTCACATCAGTTGAGTGTCTGTACAGGACATGTAGATGGATGTAGTGTACTGTGTATAAGTCTGCAGGTAGGTGTCACATCAGTTGAGTGTCTGTACAGGACATGTAGATGGATGTAGTGTACTGTGTATAAGTCTTCAGGTAGGTGTCACATCAGTTGAGTGTCTGTACAGGACATGTAGATGGATGTAGTGTACTGTGTATAAGTCTTCAGGTAGGTGTCACATCAGTTGAGTGTCTGTACAGGACATGTAGATGGATGTAGTGTACTGTGTATAAGTCTGCAGGTAGGTGTCACATCAGTTAAGTGTCTGTACAGGACATGTAGATGGATGTAGTGTACTGTGTATAAGTCTTCAGGTAGGTGTCACATCAGTTGAGTGTCTGTACAGGACATGTAGATGGATGTAGTGTACTGTGTATAAGTCTTCAGGTAGGTGTCACATCAGTTGAGTGTCTGTACAGGACATGTAGATGGAGGGGGTATCCCCTGTAGGCTCCTCAGTCAGTACACGAGTGGTTGCCGCCAGCGATGGAGTAGAAGAGTCCATGTGAGACACAGCTTTGGAAGTCAGCATTGAGTGTGATGATCTGAGGCGTTGTCCAGGTAACAGTCGCAGTGTACGTCGGATATTCTTGAGGCTTTTCCTTGCTGTCAGGGAGATTGTGGGCGGAAGTGACACTGTACAGGACTGCTGCCAGGTCAGGGGCGGGTACAAACCGCAGGGTGTTGTGGGTCATGTAGTTTTAGAACACTCCACTAGACATATGGGCGGTGTTCATTCCATAGGCAAGTGCTGCTGATTTCTAGCTAAACTTGCAATGTCCATGACAGGGACACAATCTGAACCCAGTAAAGATGCAAAACATCTATTGTGCTGAATATCTCTTGAAGAAAGTCAGTCACATAAACATTGAATTAAAGGTTAACAGTGTGAAAGAACTGATTAAAGCTGAACAGGGCAAACTGAGATTGCATGGTAGCGTGTATCTGAGGCCGGCTAGCATTTTCGGCGAGCTCTTCTGAGCCTCGGTGAGTTTGTGGGGCTGCCCCCCTGGTAGTGAATGTGGGTACCGGTAAGGTGCCTGGGGGCGGATGGGGACCTTCTCCTACGGTACCTGGTATCTTGCTCCTCCATAGGTTCTTCCTGAGGTGATTCTTTGCTTGTCACTAAGTGACGAAACTCTGCATACCAATTAGGGACATCTACCAGGGGTATGCCCAGGGTTCCGCAGAAGTGTGGGAGATCCTCTGGTACTCTCAGGAGAGCCGTACGGCCCTGGGTGGAGGCAGAAAGGCAAAACGGGAATTTCCATTTATATTGAATACCTTTCGTGCGAAGGGCGTCCAACAGAGGCCTCAGATCACGGCGGTGCTGTAAGGTGATTCCTGAGAGGTCCTGATAGATTTGAATTGCTCTCCCATCATGGAGAATTTGAGGTCTGCTTCTTGCTTGTCTGATAATTTCTTCCTTCAGTTTGAAGTCTATTATACAGCAAATGATGTCCCTCGGGGGATCCGTCTCCCTTCCCTTGGGACGTAAGGCCCGGTGGATCCTTTCCATATCAATGGGTGTATGAGGTGGTCTATTAAGCAGACCATTGAAGATTCCAGTCACAGTGGGGGCTATTTGTTCTCCCTCGATGGCCTCTGGCAGTCCTCTGACTCTGAGATTATGGCGCCGACCTCTGTTGTCGAGGTCTTCCAGGTGGCGTTGCATATCTCTCATTTGTAATGTGTGGGAGTCAATGCGATTCGCAGCTTTGCAGATAGTCACATCATGGCGTTCAGTCACTCTTTCAACTGTGAGAACTCTGTCACTGAGCGCACGGATATCGAGCCTGAGCTCTGAAATGGCGGCAGATAAGGTGTCTTTGATATCCTCTGCGATGGTCCGCAGGTCCTGCATGTTTAAGTGCGGCTGTGGTGAGAGTTCAATGATATTTCTATCCCTGTGAGGGTTTGGAGATCCTGTGTGTGGTGGTTCTGTCAGGGCTGCCTCAGAAGCCTGAGAGTGAGAGTGTCTGTGGCGGGAAGGCCCCGTGTTCCCTCTGCTGGTATGAAGCATTTCAGGAATATTATAACCCTCGTCCCCTAATTGTTCGTGGGGGGAGCGGGAGCGGGAGGCAGAAGAGTTCCGCGATGCAGTCCCCATGATTTGGAGGGATTTAGGGGCAATTTTACCTCAGATTCCAGTCAGCTTTTCCCTGTGGTGGCAGGAGCTCAGGGATTAGGCTTCCATCTTCCTGCTAGGTCAGGCCACGCCCCCTGGACTGTAAGATTTACTTTGAGTTGACCTTTTGTTTCATTAGACCTTTAACGAACTACCGAATCATGTCGAATTCATTCGTTATATCCGCTAAAATTTCTTGAAATTCGCTATTTTTTTATTCGGACATTCGGATGCATCCGAATGTCCGAAAGATGCAAAATTCAGCCGAATTTCGATTCGTTACAAAACTAATTGCACAAGCCTAACTGTCATTAGGCCAGAGAGGAGGAGGTTCTGGACCCTCTACGCAATACCAGCTAGGTATAAACCCGATTGTTATTTTAAAAGGAAAAAATGGACTTTACAAATGCTGTAACGGTCAAACACAAAATGTTTTCAGAGCTGTATATTTTCAGTTCACTTTCCAGTAAACGATTTTTAGAGACCCACCTCCTTATCAGGTTAACAGAGTACTGATGCAACCAGACAGAGAGCTGATCTCTACAAGGCTAGTCCTGAAAAATAAATTGTTAATCTGAATGCATAAATAAGTACCACATACAACATTTAATTGTGTTTTTATAAGTGTACCTTATGACAGTTTTTACCCTAAATTACTGTATATTTCCCCAGAGTCTATAAAATGTTTAACATTTTACTGCACTTTCGCACCATTTGTGAGAACAAATTAAATCCCTAAAAAGTGTCTTTAGTTTTATTAAATTCTTGGCTGTTATACAAAAAAAAAAGACAGAAGGAAAAAAATATATTTACTTCAAAAGTAACTAAATTTTATTTTATTTTTTTTAAACAAACAATTTACTACAATATAATATTCATCATCATCATCATCATCATCATCATCATAATCTCCATCACCACCATAATTACAATATAAGTATAAACAATCATCACCACCACAATTACAATATAAATATAAACCACCATCACCACCATATTTACAATATAAATATAAATTGTTACTTATGTTTTACAGATAATTCATCACTTTTATTTTATGTCTTAACCTTTTTTCTATATAAAAAAAGATAATATGCTTGAAGGGAATTCTGGTTCTGGACAGCCATCCTTGGTTAATTTGGCAAACCACATAAGGGGGATATGATCTCCATGTATAAATACATAAGGGGGGGATATGATCTCCATGTATAAATACATAAGGGGGGATATGATCTCCATGTATAAATACATAAGGGGGATATGATCTCCATGCATAAATACATAAGGGGGACATAATTTCCATGTAAAAATACATAAGGGGGATATGATCACCATGTATAAATACATAAGGGGGGATATGATCACCATGTATAAATACATAAGAGGGATATGATCTCCATTTATAAATACATAAGGGGGGATATGATCTCCATGTATAAATACATAAGGGGGGATATGATCTCCATGTAAAAATACATAGGGGGGATATGATCACCATGTATAAATACATAAGGGGGGATATGATCTCCATGTAAAAATACATAAGGGGGGATATGATCTCCATGTATAAATACATAAGGGGGGATATGATCTCCATGTATAAATACATAAGGGAGGATATGATCACCATGTATAAATGCAAAATTGCCTATATAGTGAATTCAGTGTTGAGTTATCCACTTTAAAGTCATCAAAGAAGACAAGGGGGCACTTTCTTCTGGAGGAAAGGAGGCTTCTTCACAGTAATGCCCCGTCCACACGGTCGGATTTTCCGATGGAAAATGTCCGATCGGAGCGTGTTGACGGAAATTCTGACCATGTGTGGGCTCCATCGGACATTTTCCATCGGATTTTCCGACACACAAAGTTTGAGAGCAGGATATAAAATTTTCCGCCAACAAAATCCGTTGTCGGAAATTTCCGATCGTGTGTACACAAATCTGACGCACAAAGTGCCACGCATGCTCAGAATAAATAAAGAGATGAAAGCTTTTGGCCACTGCCACGTTTATAGTCCCGACGTACGTGTTTTACGTCACCGTGTTTAGAACGATTGGATTTTCTGGCAACTTTGTGTGACTGTGTGTATACAAGACATCCGTCGGAAAAAATCCTAGGATTTTGTTGTCGGAATGTCTGAACAAAGTCCGGCCGTGTGTACGGGGCATTAGAGCTGTAAAAATATGGAATAGACTCCCTCAAAAACTGGTTCTGTCCAGCTCAGTGGATTGAATTAAAAAAGGCCTGGATTCTTTCCTAGATACACATAATATAACTGGATACTAACATTCCTTTCTGATCCCCCGAGAGGCAATCCAGATTCCCTGGATCAACTTTTCCTATAAATGTTGACAGAGAAAATTGAGTACTGTCCGTGATACTTTTTATAGTACTGCTTGGACCTTGAAGAAGGGGACATACCCCGAAAGCTTGTCCTGAAAAATTGTATGTTAGTGCAAATAAAAAAAGTATCACGGACAGTACTCAATTTTCTCTGTCAACATTTATAGGAAAAGTTGATCCAGGGAATCTGGATTGCCTCTCGGGGGATCAGAAAGGAATGTTTCCCCTGCTGGAGAAAATTGGATCTTGCTTTGCAGAGGTTATTTTGTTTGTTTTTTTTGCCTTCCTCTGGATCAACTGTTGGTATAGGATTGTAAAAAAAAAAAAAAAAAAAGACCCCCCTTTTATTGGTTAACTATTGGTGTATATAGGATTGTAAAAAAAAAAAAAAGACCTCCCTTTTTATTGGTTGAACTAGATGGATATGTGTCTCTTTTTCAACCAGACTAACTATGTACAGTAAATAATTAGAATAGAGGTACAACAAAAATTAGCATTATTTATATAAAACTATTGAGTACTCTCCGTAATGTATTTTTTTTTTTTAAATCACTAACATTCAAATTTTCAGGACAAGTCTTAAGTCTCGTATGGTGTACCCCTTTTTTTTGTTAGGTCCAAGCAGTACTAAACAAGTAAATTTTTGATCTGCTTAGATTTGAAAGAAGGGGTCCCCCCACCCAAAGCTTACCCTGAACATTTTAATGTTAGTGCAAATAAAAAAGTATTAACGAACAACACTCAATTGTATTTGTTGCAAGTGCAGTAATATTCCTAAAACCAACTCCAACATTAATTACAATTTACTCTTCTCTGCTTTCATCTTTAACCCCAGATTCAGTACCAAGATGAAATATCTTCACCCATGCTTTCTTCAGTTTTGTTGTAGCAAGGGATAGGAGAATTGATTGGCTTAGACCATAGGAGCACATTATAACCAGAAAAACCCAAAAGCCAATGCTATATGGGGCAAAGATATTAAAGTAAAAAAGAAGCAGGACTACATAGATTATTGCATAGAAAATCAAAAGGTATATCATAACTCTTATTGTGTCTTCGTATGTGTTTACACGGACATTGCTGGATGATGGGGTTTTGTTCTTTGTCATTTTTAGTCTGTGGAGGTGTAGAGAAATAGCGGTGGAAGCGGTGGTCACCACGCTAATCATAAATGGAATGAAACTACAGACGAACAAGATGTAAAGGTTGCCATTAAATATACCAGTTGAAGACATATGGGGCGACGATATGTTGATGGAGAGGACATCTGGGGTGCTTTCATAAAGTTCCTTATCTATCACAAACTGAACAATATTGAGAGAACCACTGAAACAGGACAACGCCACGGACATAAAGATCATCCATGGGACGAGGGAGGAAATCTTCATCTTCAGGTGCGAGAGAAAGTCTGAGGTGAAGCTTTTGATTTTGACATAGTAGAAGAAGCAGAGGGAGGCCGTCAGCCACAATTAAGTGATAAAGATAAATGTGATAGCAAGAAAGATAGGAACGCCCATATTATGGGTCACAAAAATCAGAGGCCAATAATAAAAAATCAAAATGTTGCTAAAAGCTATGCAGGTGTAACATACGTTGGAGATGCTTAAAGCCACGATGATGTTGTCACTGGCACTTATAGGCTTCTGGAACTTACAGCAATTTAGGGAAAGGATGGAGATGATGAAAATGTTTGTGAAAATTCCCATTAGGGACTCCAAACATATTATAATAAAACATGCCAGACCTACAGAGCTTCCAGTAGCCATTAGTGAAGGAGAAACACAACTCAAAGTCAATGAAGTTCTGTCTGGTGCTCTTATGTCCCTCTTGTAGCACCGTTGGGGTTATTGACCATTAGGAAATGAAACAATGTAAGACAAAATCCAAAGTATCCCCAAATATCCAGGCTTGCTCTCTAAAATGTAAAATGTTAAAATGTGCTGTTGCCGACTGAACAGGAGAACTTGAACCAGCCAGCCTTTAGAAGGCATCCAATCCACCAATCAGCATCAGCTACATAATACTTAGGCAAAGCAGGATGCGATTTGAGAACCTAAATAGAAAGTGGTAATGATACCAATGGATCAGCTTAAAGGATAATGCGTGATTTACAAACTTGAAACAATCTGATAATAAGGATATTTAACATTCAACTGCCTTCAGATATAGAGATCCTGTTGACAAACCAAAAGGCGAACACGAGAAATAGTATGTGCCAAAAGCATCATCCTTTTGCAAAATCCTGACTTTTTGTGAAGACAGGCCAACAATCTGTAATAAAAAAAGAAAAGTCCATCTTGGAGACACTTGTCTCAAGCCAATATGGGCATTGATATTCCCCCTTCCAAAGTTGTCTGTATCTACACTTATTTCACAATGTTGGCACCAGCAGATAGACTGCTACGAGTTCTGTCCTATATATTTCCATTTCTCTATAACTAAAGATACTATAAGGTGCTAATGAGGTTTGTAGATTATTATGCAAAACAAACAGCTCTTTTGTTGTGGCCAGTGAATTTGTTTTCTCTCCAGACTGGTGGCTTGGATACATGCAAAGCCCTGACCACATAGATATACCATCTACCTCATCATCTGCTTGGCTATGTCAACAGAGCAGGTCTGAGGTTTTGCATCTGGAAGATCATGTTAGCACTTTGACAAATGAGAGGATTACATGTTGTCTGCTTCAGCTTAGTGCTAAGATCTAGATTTAACTTGTAAAAACATCACAGGCTTCAGTCCATAATGAATGCCGCTGCAAGACTCATCCAGCTTACCAACCATTCAATGTCCTCCACCCCTCTCTGCCAATCCCTGCACTGGTTTCCATTAACCCAATTAATAAAATTCAAAGTACTAACTATAATTTACAAAGCTGTCCACAGCTCTGCCCCCAGCTACATCACTAACCTGGTCTCAAAATACCAACCAAGCCGATCTCTTCGGTCCTCCCAAGACCTCCTGCTCTCTAACACCCTTGTCACCTCCTCCAATGCTCGTCTCCAGGATTTCTCCAGAGCTTCTCTCATCCTTTGGGACTCCCTACCCCAATCTGTCCAACTGTCCCCTAATCTATCTTTTGACGATCCCTGAAAACCCTTCTCTTTAAAGAAGCCTATCCTGCTTACAATTAACACACTGTTTTACTTCCTCCATCAGCTCATCCCCCACAGCTATTACCTTTTGTATCAATTGGCCCTTCCTTTTAGATTGTAAGCTCTAATGAGCAGGGCCCTCTGAGTCCTCTTGTACCAAATTTTAATGTAACCTTAACGTCTGCCTTTATTTTGTTAAGTGCTGTGCAAACTGTTGGCACTATATTAATCCTGTATAATAATAATAGTAATAACTAAACAAAAAACTTTTTTTTTTTTAGTTTTGGACAGAGTGGAGAGGGATTAGAATGTTTGTCAGTTTTTATTGATTCACCCTCTCTATTTATCCTGTTTACCATTATCATTGACAGTGAAAGTAAAAGGGAATCCCACATTTTGGGCTGTCCCCAGAAAAGTAATAGATTGGAAATCTTCCAATGGTGACACTAGTTCTGGTGACTTGGGGGGTCCCCAAGGAATTCCCTTAATTTGCAGAGATTTCTTCTCACTTCCTGTTTGGATATGAGACAGAAAGTGAAGACAAATCTTTGCAATGGGGCACCGATGGTGACGGGGGTCATAACCCTCCCTTGCTCTATCCAAAATGAAAAAAAAAGTTTTACCTATAGTTCTACTTTGACCTGTTCCCAAGACAATTAGGAGGCAAGTGAGGGCAATTGATGCTGACCTCTAAAAACAAGTACAACACAGAAATAACTCTTTTTATGACATCTTTTCAGTACACAGAATGGTATGCAAAGGCCAACTTTACCGTTTCCCTGGGTAGGCTGAAACTCTAGAATTATTGGATCATCCTAGAATTCTAGCGATCGGTTTCCAGAGAGCACAGTCAATCAGAGCCTTATTTGGTTTAATCTGTCCTTATTTATTTTAGATTTTTGTCTTTTTGACCCCACATCTCATATTTAAGAGGTCCTGTCATGCTTTTTTCTATTACAAGGGATGTTTACATTCTTTGCAATAGGAATAACAGTGACACAATGTTTTTTTTTTTAAAAAGAACAGTGTAAAAATAAAAAATTAAAGGTAAAATAAATAAGAAAAAAAGAAAATTTAAACGCGCCCCATCCCGCCGAGCTTGCGTGCAGAAATGAACGCATACGTGAATAGTGCCCGCATATGAAAACTGTGTTCAAACCACACATGTGAGGTATTGCCACGATCGGTAGAGCGAGAACAATAATTCTAGCCCTAGATCTCCTCTGCAACTCAAAACATGCAACCTGTAGAATTTTTTTAAATGTCGCCTTCTGAGATATTTTTAAGGGTAAAAGTTTGTCGCCATTCCACAAGCGGGCGCAATTTTGAAGTGTGACATGTTGGGTATCAATTTACTCGGCGTAACATTATCTTTCACAATATAAAAAAAAAAATTGGGCTAATTTTACTGATGTCTTATTTTTTAATTTAAAAAACTGTATTTTTTCCCAAAAAATTGCGCTTGTAAGACCGCTTCGCAAATACGGTGTGACAGAAAGTATTGCAACGACCGTCATTTTATTCTCTAGGGTGTTAGAAAAAAAATGTATAATGTTTGGGGGTTCTAAGTAAATTTCTAGCAAAAAAACTGTTTTTAACTTGTAAACAACAAATCTCAAAAAGAGGCTCGGTCCTTAAGTGATTAAGCATGTAACCAATGAGCCAAGAGGTGTATCTTGAATTATGCATATCATTTCTGCCTCTAGGGTGATTTTCATCCATGCTTCCACTGAGTTTAGATTGGACATACAATGATTAATATGTAATCTGATCTGCTGCTATGTGCCAAGAGTTTTAAATAAAATAATAATAAAACATGAAAAACTCTTCTTGTAAAACTCTTGAAGAAATGAAGAAATGAATAAATCCCTAAAATAAATAAAATAAAATCTCAACACTGATCACAAGAAGAGTTTTTCGTGTTTTATTTCTTAATTTTTTCATTTTATGGACTATTCATTTATATGTAGGATTTATTTATTTTAGAGATTTGCACTTTATATTTATAATTTTACACATAGCGCTACATTTGTTTATTTACTATCCATTTTGAAACTAGTGTGGTGTACCGCTTGGAATGTTTAGCAGCTGTGCATGTTTATTATTAGGTTATCTTATTTAAACATTACAATTTTTTTTTTTTTTTTACTTGTGGCGCTGATTGTTTCATCTTATAATTTGCCTCTATGTTTCAAACATAAAATATTTCCTTTAAAGCAGATGTACATTTGGATCCAAAAAAATACAATGCCTTATTCCTGTGTCAATATTAATATTTAATCATTATTAAAGCAGTAGTAAACCCGCTGATTATTTAGTTATTTTCTTAACCTGCAAGGTAAAGCCATAATGTGCTAGTATGCATCGAAACTTACCTTAGAACAAAGCCCTACCAGCAGTGAGCTGTCACCACTGACATGGCTTCCATCTTCCCCCGCCATCCAGGTTTGCAGACTCCGTCTGTGTTTACGGGCGTTTGCGGCCCGGGTGGCCGTTCCTTCAGAGCGCATGTGCTGGTGATGTCACCGGCTGCATGTACAGTAAATATCTCCTGAACGTTGCACGTTTAGGAGATATTTGCTGTACCTATAGGTAAACCTTATTATAGGCTTCCCTATAGGTAAAAGGAGTTTATTCCCACTTTAATTGTCAATTCATAATTAATTAATATATAATATTTTTGAAAATCTTATAAATACTTGAGTGATTCCGTCAGTATACCGCTTCCTCCCGGTCTTGTCCATTTTTAGTTGTGGACAAGTTTTTCTTTTCCACAACTATATAGTGGGTGGGGAAGGTCTGCGGGTGGAGACTGGTCTATATCTAGGCTAGGGAGATTGAGTATAGTAGAGTGGTCTATATCTAGGCTAGGGAGATTGAGTATAGTAGAGTGGTCTATATCTAGGCTAGGGAGATTGAGTATAGTAGAGTGGTCTATATCTAGGCTAGGGAGATTGAGTATAGTAGAGTGGTCTATATCTAGGCTAGGGAGATTGAGTATAGTAGGGTGGTCTATATCTAGGCTAGGGAGATTGAGTATAGTAGAGTGGTCTATATCTAGGCTAGGGAGATTAAGTATAGTAGAGCGGTCTATATCTAGGCTAGGGAGATTGAGTATAGTAGAGTGGTCTATATCTAGGCTAGGGAGATTGAGTATAGTAGGGTGGTCTATATCTAGGCTAGGGAGATTGAGTATAGTAGGGTGGTCTATATCTAGGCTAGGGAGATTGAGTATAGTAGGGTGGTCTATATCTAGGCTAGGGAGATTGAGTATAGTAGGGTGGTCTATATCTAGGCTAGGGAGATTGAGTATAGTAGAGTGGTCTATATCTAGGCTAGGGAGATTGAGTATAGTAGGGTGGTCTATATCTAGGTTAGGGAGATTGAGTATAGTAGAATGGTCTATATCTAGGCTAGGGAGATTGAGTATAGTAGGGTGGTCTATATCTAGGCTAGGGAGCTTGAGTATAGTAGAGTGGTCTATATGTAGGCTAGGGAGATTGAGTATAGTAGAGTGGTCTATATCTAGGCTAGGGAGATTGAGTATAGTAGGGTGGTCTATATCTAGGCTAGGGAGCTTGAGTATAGTAGGGTGGTCTATATCTAGGCTAGGGAGATTGAGTATAGTAGGGTGGTCTATATCTAGGCTAGGGAGATTGAGTATAGTAGAGTGGTCTATATCTAGGCTAGGGAGATTGAGTATAGTAGGGTGGTCTACATCTAGGCTAGGGAGATTGAGTATAGTAGGGTGGTCTATATCTAGGCTAGGGAGATTGAGTATAGTAGGGTGGTCTATATCTAGGCTAGGGAGATTGAGTATAGTAGAGAAGATACGTCTTCAGCACACTCACACGTTTGCCTCCAAGAGAAAAGCTTCCTTTATTGCGCGATCAGATAGATGCATGGACCCATACATAGGAATATGATAAATATACAGAAAATGGTGAAGACCTTTTAAGAGATCCTCCACCAATGATCTGAAACTAGTTGCCCATAATTCATTACACCATTTATGGGCAACCAAAATGGTCATAGTCAAAATCAGTATACATACAAGTATTGCAATAAAAAAACACCAATAAATTATTTTACCATAATATTGTCCCGTATAAGATCAAAGAGGTTGATTTACTAAAACTGGAGAGTGCAAAATCTAATGAAGCTGTGTATGGTAGCCAATCAGCTTCTAACTTCAGCTAGTTTAACCGCTTCAGCCCCGGAAGAATTTACCCCCTTCCTGACCAGAGCACTTTTTGCGATACGGCACTGCGTTGCTTTAACTGACAATTACACGGTCGTGCGACGTTGCACCCAAACAAAATTGATGTCCTTTTTTCTCTCACAATTAGAGCTTTCTTTTGGTGGTATTTGATAATCTCTGCGGTTTTTATTTTTTGCGCTATAAACAAAAAAATAGCGACAATTTTGAAAAAAAAGCAATATTTTTTATTATAATAAATACCCCCAAAATATATATAAAAAAACACATTTTTTCCTCAGTTTAGGCCGATATGTATTCTTCGACATATTTTTGATAAAACAAAAATCGTAATAAGCGTATATTAATTTGTTTGCGCAAAAGTTATAGCGTCTACAAAATAGGGTATAGATTTATGGCATTTTTATTATTAATTTTCTTTTTTATTAGTAATGGCGGCGATCTGCGATTTTTATCATGACTGCGTCATTATGGCGGACACATTGGACACTTTTAACATTATTTTAGGACCATTATCATTTATCAGCGATCAGTGCTATAAAAATGCACAGATTACTGTGTAAATGACACTGGCAAGGAAGGGGTTAAACACTAGGGGGCGATCAAACGGTTAAGTGTGTCCTAGGGAGTGATTCTAACTGTGGGGGGGAGGGGCTACCTAGGACATGACAGCGATCACTGCTCCCGATGACAGGGAGCAGTGGATCTCTGTCCTGTCACAAGGCAGAATGACTTGTTTACATAGGCATCTCCCCATGACACAATCGCGGGACACCTGTGGACATCGAGTCCGCGGGTCCCATGGGCATGTTCATAGAGCATGCGGCGGGCACCCACAATGCCGCGTCTTAAAGGGGACGTACCTGTACGCCCATTTGCACAGCCGTGCCATTGTGCCAACGTATATCGTCGTGCGCTGGTCGGCAAGCGGTTAATAAAGCTTTGACAAAAAAAAACCTGGAAGCTGATCGGTTTCTATGCAGAGCTTTACCAGATTTTGCAATCTCCAGTTTTAGTAAATCAACCCCTAAGAGTTAATAAGGGAAAGAATATAGGTAATGGCAGCACTAAAATAAGAGAGACAGGTAATGGAAACAAATCAGGGTGGATTGGAAAGAAATAATTGAATATTGAATATTGGATATTGAATAATGAGTATAGCGGTGAGAAAGTGGCTATCAATCACTTGGGGTACTGGGCATGTCGTGCCAATGTGGGAGTGACCATCCTGTTCCTCCTGGGTGACAACACTGCTTATGCTGGGGGAAGAGGCCTCACCACCATATCACCCTTTAACCCAGTGGTGGAGCAGCTGAGGAAAAGGGTATAACACCCATTTAATCGGTGCAATACAGAGCGGTCATCCATACAACAGGAAGAGACCTGGTGGTAGTGGAACTGGCAGGATAGACAGATATGTTTGACAGCAGGGCAAATGAAGGAAGTAGACATTAATTTACTCATTAAAGATGAAGTACTTCCTACATTACATAGTTTCATTTGTTTTAAAATTTTGCCTTTACCATACCTCCCAACATTCTGAGATGGGAATGAGGGACACCTACTAGCAAATGTATGTAGGCATAGGGCACGCCCCCTGCCACGCCCCCTTAAAGGAGAATTAACAAAAAAAAAGTTAATTAAATCCACAAGTGCTTTTATTTTATTACTACTATTTCTTTATATTGGCTTTTGAAATTTACAAATGCAGTAATTTAGAATTTGGATGAAAGGTTTAACACTGAGAAACACTGTTTGATGGTTAAAGACTGCATTTTATATACAATTTTATAGATCAGACCAAAATGAGGGACAAATGAGGGGGGAAGAGGGACAGAGGGACATCGCTCCAAATCAGGGACAGTCCCTCGAAATCAGGGACAGTTGGGAGCTATGCTTTACCTATTTTTGAAGCTCAATGGCCCCTGAGACTAAGTATCCAGGTTGAGAATGTTTAAAGTGTTACTAAACCCACAACAGTAAAATCAGTCTGTATATGCAGAATAGCACGCTTGTTCTACTCACTAAGGAACTTAAGGTGGCTAATCCTCTGCATTGTGTAAAAAGGCTGTTTGATCCTGTATGCACAGATCCTCCCCATCCTGTAATGTCTATCTTGGGAAGGCCAGCTAACACACAGGCAATAGCTGATCTGCACATGCTCAGTCGTGTCTTTTATGCTGGAGAGAACATATATGTGTTCTCAGAGATAGCCAGGTTATATGATATTGGCATCACACATGTGAGCGTGTATACAGGCTGCAGGGGAAATCTCCTCCTACCTGAACTCTCAGCACTGGGGAAACTGTGCAGTTTATCACGTGACCGTGGTATACAGATCATCCAAAAAGGTATATAGTGGCAATATTTTAATGTAAAAAGAAGATTTATAAGCTGTGGGCACTGTGTGTGTGTGCGTGTGTGTGTGTGTGGGGGGGGGGGCAGATGAACTATTTTCATATTACTGGGTTTAGTAACACTTTAGGCTTCTATATGTAAGTCATTTTGTTGTGAATGTCTCTTACAGGATATAAAAATCTTGAATATTAGAAGGTATAAAAAAAATTATACATTAAACATGGACACACAGTTCAGCAATCAGAGAATCACAAGGGGGGACGTGTAGCCATCTGATAAGAACAAATGCAAGTTGCTTCTGGTGTCTCATTTTACCCCAACAAATCATGGCGTCATCGACACCCAGTGGCAGTTTCTAAATTACCATTGGCCTCTGTAGGCCTCTATTGTCCAATCATTGGCTGCATTTTTTTGTTTTTTCATCCTCAGTAGAGATAGAGCCATCTGATGTAAGCAAATTTACACATAATCCCAATATTTTAAGCAAAGTCATGAATAGATTCATGGAATGGTCCAGATGGGGGTTGGGGTAACTGCTTTGGGCTCTAGCAGTTGTTGCGGTTACAGTAACCCATTACGGCTGGATGGACGTTCATTTCTGGCTCTCTCTTCTCCACAACCATCATCTAAGTTAACAGCAGGAAGGGCTGGGCTGAATTGTTGATGATTGCCACAGATTGCTTTGTCTTTGACAGCAGCTGATGATGGGATTGGAGATGTATGCATTTTACACAAGCAATGGCTAAAATGACCAAAAAAAAAATCATGTTTCAGCATGGCTTCTAGATATGAAATGAAATGTAGATTTTATATAGACATACAGATGTTAGACAAAATTCAATATAAACACACAGGGAATGGTTTCTTGGTGCACATCAAGCCTCAATACCATCTGAGTGTTGCTTAAGTATCACAGCAAGCTTGGGTATAGTTACAGATAAAGTACAGGTACCAGAAGGGTGTTCCTAATACATTGGCCACTGTGCATATACTAGACATGTACAATTTGTTTCGGCATGGGTTCCCTAAGAGGTCCATACCAGACCCTTATCTGAGCATGCAGGCTGGCAGGTCAGAAAAGGGAGGGGACGAGTAAGTACCCCCCTTCTGAACCATACCAGGCCACATGTCCTCAACATGAGGGTGTGGGTGCTTTGGGATGAGGGGGCTCTGCCCCCCCCCCCCGCCCCAAAGCACCTTGTCCCCATGTTGATGGGGACAAGGATTTCTTCCCAACAACCCTGGGCTGCGGTTGTCCAGGTCCGCGCGCAGGGGCTTATCAGAATCTGGAAGCCCCCTTTAACAAAGGGGCCCCAGATCCCGCCCCCCCCACAGAAAAAAATCAGTTTTTGACAAATCCTTTATTAATAAAAAAAACAGTAGATCAGTCGTCAATCAAGCCACCTGCCACACCTGAAATTTTTTTTTTTTAAATCACTTTTGCTGACACGGAGGCTCTCTACCTAATGCAGGCTTCTCCATTTGACATTTCTTTTTTAGGGAAGGGCAGGCCACCTGTCTACATCAACTGTTGGCACCTTTGCATGCTGGGTTTGTGATGTCAGAATGGGGCTGTGCCACCAGGTGGCATAGACAGGTGCCCCGCCCATTTCATATAAAAGAAATGTCAAACAGGGGAGCCTGTTCCCATTCACCAAACAAGACAACATCTCTTACACCAAAATAGGGAAAATGTGGAATCCGTGCTCCAACTAGTACAAAATCTACATAATAAAGTGAATAAATAGCTATTCCATGCATGTACTCCCTCTACCTTCTCCATCCCCCTTTACCCCTCCTACCCCCATACAACATCCCTTCTCTCCCCTCACTTCTTACCTTCCCCCCTTTCATTTGATTAAAAACTTGTGCGCTTATGTTAAAGCACACCTATTTGTAAGAGAACTATTGTTAATGAACCAATCCTGTTAAGGTAATATCATATATGCTTACACATGTTAACCTTTGTATCAAGCATTGTGCTTCTAATAAAACTGTTTGTACCTTATTATTGCACAATAAAACCATTGAAGATAAAAACTTACTGCATCCAATCCTCCCCCGGAACTCCCCCGGTATCCTCCCCTAGAACTCCCCCAAGGAGGACAGCACATGACCTACAGTGTAAAAGGAAGAGTGTTTATTAACAGGACAAAGCTTTCAATGGCGCTTTTTGTTGTCAGTAAATATATTTAGATGTGCAGCACATGTATGTTGATGCTCAAAACACCTACACAGATAAAAGGTCTGCTACCATGTCCAGACATATGGTGTATCTACCCCATTTCAGCCTACTTCAAGTCAGTTTTCCTGTCTGGATACAGGCTTCTTTCGTCATTGCGATTGTTTGGATACAGAAGGTGCATTGGTCTACCCAAAGCAGTGTTCAAGAGTCAGAAGACCCACACACCAACGTTCCTTTAGCCATTCTCTGCCATGTCAATCAGACATCTAACTAACAGCTAGAGTAAATAGGCAAATGGAGAGTGCTATCAGGTGCATACAGCTGATGTTAGAAATCAGCTTAATGTGTATCAGAGTTTACCTGTTGCTAGCTGTCTTGTGTCTTGTCTCTGAGCTCTGCATGCTTAGCTACTGCTTCTGACTCAATCCCACATCACCCTTCATGTACCTACTTCTAAGATAGTTTCTACTGCCTGCATACCCTCAGCTCAATTCAGAAATAGGATAATAGGATAATTCAGAAATAGGAAGAAACCTGGCCTGAATGAATTGAGCTGAGGCTGCTTTTACCATTTAGGCCGGACAAGGTGTGCAGTGGCCAGGCTATCTCTTCCTATTTCTGTATCATGCTTGGGTCTAGACAGACCACTCCTCAGCCTGCACCCTCATTGGTCAGCGGTATCTAACTCATTGGACTTCGAAAGCCTGAGCAGGGACCCTTAAGCATTTATTGTGGGTTGCAACGACTGCTTGCTTGATACTCCTGCCTTCATATCCTGCTTTTTCCACCCGGTTGGCACCACCGGTCTGAAATTTGGCAAGCAACATCCTCAGGCACTCATGTTCCTCCTTTACAACAGCACCACCTGTCTCACTTTCAGGGACACATGGCCTGGAGATAAATAAGAGACTGCCCTCATCATATTGGTCTCTTGTTAGTTAAGTTAGATACCCCTGTCTTCATATCCTGTTTTTTCCTCCCGGTTGGCATCACAGGTCCGGAATTTGGCAAGCAACATCCTCAGGCACTCATGTTCCTCCTGTACAACAGCACCACCTGTCTTACTTTCAGTGACACATGGGCTGGAGATAGATAAGAGACTGCCCTCATCATATCGTTCTCTTGTTAGTTAATTGACAAGTTGCTTCTGAGTTCCATCTAAATTTGTTTTTAAGTGTAGGTGACCTGCATTCAACCTCTCACTGACTTGAAGTCAACTCAGCCTCCCTTTGACCTGTAGTTGACTTTGCTCTGACGTTCCTCTGACCTGTTTGTCCTCCTGTAGTTGACTACTATTTGACATTCTTCTGACCTGCAGTTGACTTGAGCTGACCCTCTTTAACCCGTAGAATAGTTGACCTCCCTTTGCCCTATATCTGACCTCCAGTTGACCTATTTTGACCTGCAGTTGACCTCTTTGTGACAAACATTTGACCTCCTTCTAAGCTGCTTTTGCATTCCTATTCATAATAATTGGAAAAAAGCTTTTTGTTTCAAACAAAAGTCTATACACGTCTTAACATTATCATCACTTATATATTTGGAAGTATAATAATAATTAAAGATATTTTGGATCTATTCATGAAAAGAATAAGCTATCCTAATATGGTGTGTTAACACTATACAGATGTTCCTGTTATATGCAGTTTGTAAATATACATAGTATGGGGGGTATCTAGTTACGGTAGTTTCCTTATGCAACGTGCCAGGTGTCCCACAATATCATGTATCTGGATGATATATCTATGACAAAAACAATACATATTTTCAGGGAAACTCACAGTGTTGCAGACCCAGTGTACCATAGAGCTCTAAAAAGAGGAAGAGAGAGGTCATGAGAATTCATGTCAAGGAAACCAAAACAGGAAACCACTATAGCTCTATTTTTTTGCAGCTGAGAAAAAAAAGAATTTAAATAAAGCTTCAAGGAACATCAATCAATGACCTGCTAAATGCTAAATGTTAAACATCCACTCTGTTAGGTGGATTAGGTTAGTAATGAAAGACAGGTGAGCAGGTGAGCTGGGGAAGGGACTCGTCCTATGAGTGCATGCCTCGGCTCACCGGCCGTACACAAAAGCAGAGAAGAAATTTTTACCTGCCATTGCTCTGCTACCATCCTGTGGTGTTATTTCATGTTTTTATGATTGAACAATAAAAGGGACTTTACGGCTTTTGGTGTGCAGCCATCCATTTCTTCTCTGCTTGGGTGAGGACATCACTGCAATCCTGGACAGGTAAGCCCCCTTATAATAAAAGTCAGTTGCTAAAGTAATTGAAGCTAGTGACTTGTGGATATTTGGTGAACGCAGTTAATTTGACCCGACATCAGGGCTGGTGCTAGACTATTTTGCTCCCTAGGCAAGACCAGCTACTTGCACCTGCCCCCTGCCCAAAAATGCTGCAACACAGCCTGTATAGGGATGCTTTTTCACATCCTTGCTAATGTTAGCTAATGTTAGCTCCAAGTGGATCCCCAAAGTCACCTCCCTTACAGCAGGGTCCTCAGAAACCCCCCTTACATGAGAGTCCATAAAGCCCCCTTACATCTGGGTCCCTAAAGCGATATTATATCAGGGTCTCTAGAGCCAATTTCCTTTCAGCAAGGTCCCCAACGTTAGAAGTGAAGAACAGAGTTGGGTAAGGAGAGTGTAGAGGTTTAAGAGAATAGTTGGGGCAGTGGAAGGGGAGGAGGGAGTATTGTGAAGACCCCAGCTTACATCAGGATCTGTTCCTTCTCATTGCAGCAGTCTGCTTCAGGACAGGTGGAAGCTGGTAGGCTGGGCACTGGGACCAGATAGGTTTGGAGGAGGATTTTCGTCCTCCTCCTCTGGATGCCATGGCCTGGAGGAGGGACAAGCATGTGATTGGTTGCTAGGACATGGGTCGGTCCTAGCAACCAAACCTTGGCACTGAGAAAAATGGGCAGCGGCTGTGAATGCTGTCAGCCGCCATACATTCAGGGACCACTCCGATTGCTGCACAGCCTGTGCTGTTGCTGAAAAGCATGCTGTGGTAGCAGGAATGCTGATTGAGTATTTGGGCTGAACGCTCTGGGGGGGGTGGGGGTTTGGACCCAGCAACAACTGGCTACTGTTGCACCCTAGGCATCATGGTGCTCTAGTCGGCTGCCTAGTTCGCCTAGTGGTAGCACCGGCCCTGCCCGACATGTAGAGATTGACAAGCAGAAAGCCTGCCATACACTACACATTAAAGTCAATGGGGAAGCACAGCAAATGCCCCACAATGGCGTGCAATGCACGCAGTTGCGGTGTGATTGTCAACAAAAATGGGGTTAAAACAGATGGTAAGGAAGCATCA
The DNA here is from genome assembly GCA_037952925.1 of Lithobates clamitans. NCBI lineage: Eukaryota > Metazoa > Chordata > Amphibia > Anura > Ranidae > Lithobates > Lithobates clamitans. Next base: position 1,995,846 of record JBBGZY010000859.1, read on the forward strand.
CAGATCTTCCTCACCACCAGTCAGTAGACTCTGGAGCACAATTTGGAAGCAGATTGGCCTTCAGTAGGCAAGGGAGATTTAGATGCATGTCTAAATCTACCCAAATGTTTTTGTTCTAGTTGTGTTCCCGCGTGCTCGCACGCCTGTATATGTAAACACTGTTCAAACCACACATGTGAGCTATTGCCGCGAACGTTAGAGCAAGAGCAATAATTCTAGCCCAAGACCTCCTCTGTAACTCTAAACTGGTAAACTGTAAAAATGTTTACATGCCGAAGTTTGGCGCCATTCCACGAGTGTGTGTAATTTTAAAGCGTAACATGTTAGGTATCTATTTACTGTTTTGTTTTTTTAATTCATGAAACTGTTTTTTCCCACCCAAAAAATGCACAAATACCATGTGACAAAAAAAGTGTTAAGGTTCTGAGTAATTTTCTAGCAAAAAAATGATGATTTTTACATGTAGGAGAGGAGTGCCAGAATAGGCTTGGGCTGGAAGTGATTAAGCAACTGTTCTTTAATTTTCATCTTTGACTAATACTAATGTATTTTTCATGGCTTACTTACCAGATAAACAAAATACTGGATTGGGTTCATGGATTCTGAAAAAAATAAAAATAAAATGTAAAACAGCAAGAAATTTAGTCTGGGATTGAAATTTAAACAGTTCTGTGGTCATTGTGGTCATCAGAACTCAGGGCCATCCCTACTGCAGAGAAACCACCATGCTCAAAATGCACAGAGAAACTGAAAAGATCTGTAAGAGGGGCTTCGTGGTTGGTTGAATTTGGTGCCTAGTCCCTACCCCTGCTCCAGCCCTGTTATGCCACATACACATGAGCGGATTTCTCGTCGGAAAAAGATATGACGGCTTTTCCGACGGGATTCCACTCAAGTTTGTCTTGCATACACATGGTCACGCAAACGTTTGCTGAAATTACGACCACCAAGAACGCGGTGACGTACAACACTACGATAAGCTGAAAAATGAAGTTTAATGCTTCCGAGCATGCGTCAAATTGTTTCTGAGCATGCGTAGGTATTTTGCGCGTCGGAATTGCCACAGACGATCGCATTTTCGATTAGGAACTTTTCCCGACCGAAAAATTGAGAACATGCTCTCAATCTTTTGCTGGCTGGAATTTGGCCAGCAAAAGTCCGATGGAGCATACACACGGTCACAACCAAAAGCTCTCATCGGTCTTTTGCGGGCCGAAATTCTGATCATGTGTATGCGGCATAAGAACACTGTCCCTCCTGCTGAGACTGAACCCTCCTCCATCTTGTGCCCTGCTCCTTGCCGTAGGCCTCGACATGACATTCCTGGCCATAGACCAGGGATATGCAATTAGCAGATCCCAGCTGTTGCAAAACTACAAGTCCCATCATGCCTCTGCCTCTGGGTGTCATGCTTGTGGCTGTCAGTCTTGCTATGCATCATGGGACTTGTAGTTCTGCAACAGCTGGAGGTCCGCTAATTGCATCTCCTTGTCATACACTATTGTAACCCAAAGGAGGGAATATCCTCATAAAAAGTAGTTTTTGCTGCACTTCACTGGTGGAAGTCAGGAAATTATATTACAGTCACATCACAAACATTCCAGTCACTTGACATTACACAGTCAATCACATTTAGTGGATGGTCCACAGTAGGCACAAGTGAAAGCACGTGCAGTACCTCAGAAGCCTTCTCCCTTACAGTCTCTCCTTTGTCCAGGGTTGTTAGTACTCACAAGACTGTGCTTTCTGCAGTCGCCTCCTTGCTGGGGACATCTCTCCTGGGAATCCTCCAGGGAAGCAACCTTGCACAGGGATCTCCAGCCTGGCCTAAAAGCCTTGTGCAATCTTCCCTAGCCCCCACCTATATAAGGGGCAGAAAGACTACAGCAGGATTCTCCTGAGTATGGGTCCACTTCACCCAGTCTCCTGCCTTGTCCAGGACCTATGTGTGCTGGCTACATCTGTACTTGTGTGGGGAGTTTGGCTCTCATGCCCCAGGGCTCCTCCCAACTTGGCCTGTAACTGGGCACTGGCTCACCCATGGCATCACTGAAGGACGTCTTTAGCTGAAAGGGCCAAGCACCTGATGATGTTACTTACTGTAACCAGACACTATTCTGGTAAAGAGTCAACTAGTGGCAAAGTGTCTAACTGCACCTGCCTCCAGACCATCATAGAGGGAATGGTTCCATCCTGTGTGGGCTCAATACAAGCATCATGAGGCATGAGATATGGAAGTTTGAGGACTTGAGGTGAGAAATTGAAGATGTTACACATTTTGGGGACAGTTCTGGGCATGCTAAATCTCTGTACATACAACTCATTTAGAGATCACAGGACTTCCCCTGAAAAAGACTTCATCTTTTATTTCTCTCAGGAGACAGCACCATTTTTGTTCAGGCATCATCTAGGGTCACAATTTACTTTCTGGACTCATATGCAGCCTCAAAGATCAGACACACAGTTCTTGGCTGTGTCTACAAATGTCTGCTGCGGATTAGATCCTGCCACAGCCTCTCACCTTTTGACTTGCAGTCTGATTACTAAGGGAAAGGAGACAGAGGATAAGGTTCTGTCTGCTCGCAGCAGACTGATGACATCATGACTGTTTAGAGAAAGTCACCAACAGATACTTAGGGAATGCTTTTTGAAGAGAAAAGGTGAAGCTTTTCTGGAAAAATAATACTGTATGTTGTGACATGGAAGGAATTTCTATATGCAGACTTGTAGAGTTACTTAAAGGTTCACTTTAAACACATTATTTTCATGCTGTGGCTCCTCGCCGTCTTGTCCTACTGCTCCCCCCACTAGAGCCGCTTTCAGACATTGCTAGTCTTGTGCATTTTCACACAGTAAGGCCTAAAGCCAGCTGTAGATGGATTGAAATTCGGACGATTCAGCAGGAAGCGGCCAAATTTCAATGCATCTTTGGGCAAGTTGGTTGTACAGAAGTCGATCTCTTCTGTGTAAGTATAAGAATGCTCAGTACAACCAATTACCATTGATATTTCCACCTCCTAATCAGCACAGTAGGTCATTTACCATCAGACATAAGATCTCCGATCAGTTGGAGTTTATTGTTAATTCCTTGTTGATGCCTTTTGTCTTCGTTACTGACAAGTATCAAATCTTGGGCATATTTGGAAATATCTGGCTGGGTGTCCAGAATACAACACTTCTCTTCATAGCCACTCTTCTCCAGGTCATCAACCACAACAATGACATTCTTCCTACCTGCAGAGTTACAGTAGAAAAAACAATGCTTCAGTTGGTTTGAAAAAGACAGTGAAATGAAATAAAATACTATTCAAAAAGTGGTTTAATGTTGGGTACCCGCTCTGGTATGTGCAGCTACCTGTATGTCTGGTGGATGCCAACCAGGGTGCAGGCTGGGTTAAAAGCCCATCTAGACTACTGTCAGAGTCACAGAATGAAAATGATGTCCTGTAAGCCGCACATCAAGCAACCCATTGCATCAAAGAGTTCTCAGCAGCCTCATGACTAAGACCCAGGTGTGGGATGGAATGTGTTGGTGGTGTAGCCAAGATGGAGAAAGACTCAGGCTGTTGACATCTCTTTGATGTATGGGGTTTCTTGGTGTGTGGCTTATGGGGCATCATTTTCATTAAAAAAGTAAGTTTAACGGTTTTCCCAGTGTAAATACCATTGCTGCGGCAATCCTCTGGCAGCCACCATTCAGGTAAACGTGGTGTGCAAAGTTCTGGTATTTAGGAACTTAAAGAGCAATTTCAAGTAGCAAGTGAAAGCATTGAGTGAACTACTTTATTCTGAGTTTTCTATATTATCCTACAACAGCTTTATAACTTCCTCTAAATGATCTGTTTTTGGCTGATGTGTGTGATAGTGCTGGACCAAGTTAAGCTTGTTTCTGGTGGAGCTACTGTAAAGTGATTTTTCCCTTCAAATAAGCAGATCCGTGGTTGAGATATAGTATGTGTAGACCCTGTTTTGTGTCTAGGCTGCTACCTCTCTGACAGTGACAAAGGTGGAACTTACTAGACAGTTAAAGTTGTACTCCATCTTTTGAGTCCTTACATTTGTTTGGGCTAAGCTGGCCCAAATGACGTCCTTTACGGGTATGGCCCAAGCAAATTATGTAAAGTATAACAAAAGATGGACTTCAGCTTTAATTCTTAGATGTGTATAGAGGAGTGCCTGGTATACAAGTGCATATCATTTGAAGGACCTTTTTGAAACATTTAATGGAAACATTCATACAGCATGTCGCCATCACGACAGGATGCACCACGGGACATGTGTTAACCGGTTCCCAACCAGCCGCTGCAGTTATACTGTGGCAGGATGGCTCCCCTGGGTGAGCCATCGTAGCTGTACGTCGGCCCTTTAAGACACTGTAGGAGGCGCATGCGTGCGCCGGCAGCGTATTCCAGGAGCTGATGCAAGTTCCAGGCGGGCGCGATGACCATTGGGTACCCACGATTACTCGATCATGGCTAAACACACGTGGGTAAACACACCTATAAAAATTCCCCTCCTAGCACACATCCCTTTCCCCCTCTACCATATCACCTTCTCTAGCACAAATTCCCCAAATCCCCCCTACTAGCACAAATCATCTCCCCATCCCCCCTCGCAACTCAAATCCCCTCAAATCACCACTCCTAGCACACCTCCCCAAATTTCCCCTCCTAGAACAATCTTACCCCCTCCTGCCCCCCCAAATCCCCTCCAGCACAAATACCATCCCCCAATCTACTTATGGTGTCCCCCATCTCACATGATGCCACAGTGCCCAACAAAGTCGTCCCCCCTGCCCACCCCTTGTCCCAGGCATGACTGTCATTGATGAGTACAGCAAATGTCTTCCTCAAATTATTTATTCTTCTGGTTGAATTACTATACTTGCCTATACTGTTAAGCTATTTTCTCTATTGGTTGAATTTTCTTTACCTCTTCTGGTCAAATCTTCTTAAGGCTATTTTCTCTTACAATCAAATTGGAATCAGGGAATGTTACATTCACCCTACTAAAAGCAACAAATAGAAACTGATATTTCACAAATATCACAAACATTACAGCAACTATTCATGACTTTTGTGCAAATGCTAAAATATTCCCACAAGACTTTTTTTTTATAAATAGACCCCTTAGTGTTACAATCAGCCGCGGCCCATCCATTAGGGGCACCCAGCATCCGCCCCCTCTATCCATGCCACCCCCTATATGAATAATAGGGTGCTCTATCCATGGCCCCTGCGGGCACCCCCCCTTTCAGGACACTGGGCTCCTGAATTACAGCAGCGGGGGTGTTTTTCTGAAGCACCTGTTAAGAGCCATAGGCTCTAATAGGCTTCAAAATAGGGTGGGTTCGTGGCGCAGAGCATTGCATCATGAGCTCACCCACGTGTAACAACAGTGAATTAATATTGACTGTTGTAACACTGATCCTAAATCCAGCCAATCAGAAGCAGGCTTGAGACCTTTTTCGATTGGACAAAAAGAGAAAGAGAAAAGAGTTCCAATTAACTGCCGAGGAGGCCAACTGTTTGCCGCCCCCCCAAAAAATGATCACCGGCCGCCACTGGTTACAATCACCTTAGTTTGGGTTTTTATCTACATACCAAAAACCAGGAGGGTAGCTCTACATTTTACCTTTATACAAGGACATGTATTTGATCTCTTCATCATAAAGGGAGTCTGTCACATTGGTGAGGTTAATCCGTCCTCGATTCTTCGTGTGATATAAGATGGCAAAATCACACTTCTCAACAGCTTCTCTGTATTTTGACCTGCTATTAATATTATTTGATATGACTGAGGGTAAGGTTTTCTCTACAGAACCTCTAAACATCGGGGATTCCAGGCCCTGTGTGATCCAGAGGTAATCTTCAGGGGAAGAGTAAGAGAAGATCCCAACGACTCGTCTCCGAACACCACAGATCTGTTTGAATTAAGACAAGAGATATAACTATTCTTACTAGGCTATACTGTATATGGAACTGGAGACGTTTACGTTTTCTAAAGCCGGCCATAGATGGAGCCATTTTCTTTCCTGCAACCACGGGTGGGGAGAGCCGGTTGGAGAATACAGTGATTACTGCTTGCAGCTATAACAGCTGCTAGCAATAACAGCATCTAAAATCCAGATAAATAAATAAATCATGTGCTGCGCTATCCCCTTAATGATCTGCTGAACCTGCAGCAAAAACCTAAAAAACAAAATTGTTAACAAAAGTGATGTGCCTATAAATCTAACCTGAGGGGCCTAGTAGATTATAGGCTCAGCAAGAGGCATGCAATGTCAAGCTGCTGCTAACAAAGCAAACAGAATATTGGCATTAAAAGGGGATTAATTCCAGAGATAAAACGATAATTCTCCCGCTCTACAAAACTCTGGTCCGGCCGCACCTAGAGTATGCTGTCCAGTTCTGGGCACCAGTCCTCAGGAAGGATGTACTGGAAATGGAGCGAGTACAAAGAAGGGCAACAAAGCTAATAAAGGGTCTGGAGGATCTTAGTTATGAGGAAAGGTTGCGAGCACTGAACTTATTCTCTCTGGAGAAGAGACGTTAAGAGGGGATATGATTTCAATATACAAATACCGTACTGGTGATCCCACAATAGGGAGAAAACTTTTTCACAGAAGGGAGTTTGACAAGACACGTGGCCATTCATTAAAATTAGAAGAAAAAAGGTTTAACCTTAAATTATGTAGAGGGTTCTTTACTGTAAGAGCGGCAAGGATGTGGAATTCCCTTCCACAGGTTGTGGTTTCAGCGGGGGGGGGGGGGCATCGATAGTTTCAATAAACTATTAGATAAGCACCTGAACAACCACAACATACAGGGATATACAATGTAATACTGACACATAATCACACACATAGGTTGGACTTGACGGTCTTGTGTCTTTTTTCAACCTCACCTACGATGTAACTATGTAATCCAAGAATATAATAATAATATATAAGTGACTAAAGTCATCATACAGCTTACAACATCATACAGCGTGAATATACACACATTTCAAAAATTTAAATATTGATACAAAAGTGATCCATAAAGTGCTCAAGTACATATAAGTCCGTGATACTCTGACCACCCAGGATCAGCTTTCAGCGTCCTTAAAGCGGAGTCCCGGCAAATGTTTTTTTTTTTATCCTAGTATTATTGTTAACGAAATTTAAATAAGACTATACAATGATCTTAATAAAACGTATGTCAAGGGCGCTCAGAATGTCAGGACTAGGCAGTTAATGTCTTTATTGGATGGATGAAGTGTTCTTCAAACACTTAGGGCTGCACTCAAAGAGTGAAGCAATCTCTTATGCCCCGTAAACACAGTCGGATTTTCCGACGGAAAATGTGTGATAGGACCTTGTTGTCGGAAATTCCTACCGTGTGTGGGCTTCATCACACATTTTCCATCGGATTTTCCGACACACAAAGTTGGAGAGCAGGCTATAAAATTTTCCGACAACAAAATCCGTTGTCGGAATTTCCGATCGTATGTACACAAATCCGACGCACAAAGTGCCACGCATGCTCAGAATAAATAAAGAGATGAAAGCTATTGGCCACTGCCCCGTTTATAGTCCCGACGTACGTGTTTTACGTCACCGCGTCTAGAGCGATCGGATTTTCCGACAACTTTGTGTGACTGTGTGTATGCAAGACAAGTTTGAGCCAACATCCGTCAGAAAAAATGCTAGGATTTTGTTGTCGGAATGTCCGAACAAAGTCCGACCGTGTGTACAGGGCATAATAGAAAACAAATAAAAGAAAAAAAAGGCTCCTCTAAGTGCAGAATTAAAACTTTTAATAACCCCAAAGAAGAATAAAAACACTTACAGAATCAAGGATAAGAAGAGGCATAACATGGATGTATGAAGCAGGTGATCCAGCATCAGGAGGTCCCAGTGTATCACAGCTTTCCAGGGATAACGATATGCAGCAGCAGAAGGTCTCAGGATAACCAGCAGGTGAACACCCCAGGCTCTGGGAACACTGGTGAAGCAATCGCGTTGTCTGAGCCAGCATGGAGCATGAATCCCGGAAATGACGTCAGCGGGAGGGGACAACAACCAGCATGGACCGCAAACAGGAAATATGTCATCAAAATGGGATGCGTTTCGGAACTACTGATTGGTTCCTTCTTCAAGCCAATGTGTTCCTTCTTCAAGCCATTTTGATGACATATTTCCTGTTTGCGGTCCATGCTGGTTGTTGTCCCCTCCCGCTGACGTCATTTCATGCTCCATGCTGACTCATACGATGCGATTGCTTCACCAGTGTTCCCAGAGCCTGGGGTGTTCACCTGCTGGTTATCCTGGGACCTTCTGCTGCTGCATATCATTATCCCTGGAAAGCTGTGATACACTGGGACCTGCTGATGCCGGATCACCTGCTTCATACATTCATGTTATGCCTTTTTTTATCCTTGATTCTGTAAGTGTTTTTAATCTTGTTTGTGGATATTAAAAGTTTTAATTCTGCACTTGGAGGCACCTTTTTTTCTTTTATTTATACAATGATCTTAATATATTTTTTAAAGATATATAATATATACTCCTTACTGTAATATTGCAATCGTCTGTTTGTGGCCGTTTCCATTATTAATGTGGGCATGTGAACTCCGCTTTAATACAGAGATAATAAACGTGACTTGATAGGTGACTGTGAATATAGCGATCTGCAGCAGTGATTACACTCAGGTGCTCCCCACCCCAAGGTAATGGCCACTCATCTTAGAGCGTGTGACCTCGCAATTAGGTTTGGTCAATGGACGAATCATCAAATTGGATTCCAGGTCAGGTTGCAAGGTCCAAACACTGCTCAAAGATGTAGCCTCGTCACATATAAATCTCAGAAAGAAACTCCATAGTGTGATACCATTTTAAAAGATTTTATTTACTGCAACCAAAGCCCTATTATAGGGTACTCACATGGGTCTGGTGCATTAGTGCACTGCTCTATAGCATGCCTTAATAGCGCCAAGCCGTGGATGAGATTGTGTGCTCCTACCCCATATGACAGACCAGCTGTCTCCTGTGCCATCCAGTCCAGTCCCCTACACGTGTCGATACAAGGGAAATATCGTATCTTCATCAGGGGGGTGCTAATTAGACGGTGGTGTCTGTTAAATACCTGGCCTTTGGCCATTTTATTGTAGTTCAAAACATATGATTTTGCGTCGGCCATTTTTTTGTGGTTTATTACCCCTCTCCTGCCGCCAAAGTGATCTTGCGGTGAATCTGCAGCAGAGACCACTTTTATCTTGAAGCGGACCACCCGCTGAAGAAGAGAATACCGCGGTTATGGCAGCTAACAACGATATTCTTCAAAGTACCAATGTATAACGTTGGTGGGCGGTCCAGAAGTGGTTAAAATCCGTTTCTTTTGCTAGAAAATTACTTAGAACCCCCAAACATTATATATATATTTTTTTTTCAGACACCTAGAGAATAAAATGGAGGCCGTTGCAAAAATCTCTATTGGCGACGTTTAAAAATTTCTACAGGTTACCAGTTTTAAGTTACAGAGGAGGTCTAGTGCTAGAATTATTGCTCTCCCTCTAACAATCACGGCGATACCTCACATGTGTGGTTGTAACACCATTTCCATATGCGGGCGCGAATTACGTATGCGTTCGCTTCCTGTTTTGACTATGGGACAGGAGGTGAAGAGAAATCTCCTCAATTTCTCTCAAACAGAAGTCAACAAAAGCTGACAGGGGTTATAACCCTCCCATTCAAATTTTTCCCTTTAGTTCTACTTTTGAGTAACATGGAAGTTTTAACTCCACCAGCGGAATTGTAGCATTCAGTTTGTATTTCTTTGGAGTGAATTGGTTTTATACACCTACAGCTGAAACATCAATGTTTTCCTGGCATTAGATTTTACTTACCCGAGTGATTGTACTTACCCGAGAACAGACATATTTTATTGTGAATCCCAAAACAGCACATGGGCAAAAAGCTCCAAACACCTGAGAAGAGAGAAAGAATGAATAGAGGACCGTTGTGATCCTACACACTGTCTGTACAGGTAACATTTCCATTGTGTTGTCACAGTTCTAAGGCAGGCCATAGATGATGCTTTTTTTTTTAATTCAACCAAAAAAATAATCTGATTCTCCCATCAACACAAAAAACCTAACTGGCTGGTTGTACACAAATCAATGAATAGATGGATTGAAATTCTGCCGATCCCTGCTAAATAGCGATGAGCCGAACACCCCCCTGTTCGGTTCGCACCAGAACATGCGAACAGGCAAAAAATTTGTTTGAACACGCGAACACCGTTAAAGTCTATGGGACACGAACATGAATAATCAAAAGTGCTAATTTTAAAGGCTTATATGCAAGTTATTGTCATAATTAGTGTTTGGGGACCCGGGTCCTGCCCCAGGGGACATGAATCAATGCAAAAAAAAGTTTTAAAAATGGCCGTTTTTTTGGGAGCTGTGATTTTAATAATGCTTAAAGTAAAACAATAAAAGTGTAATATTCCTTTAAATTTTGTACCTGGGGGTGTCTATAGTATGCCTGTAAAGGGGCGCATGTTTCCCGTGTTTAGAACAGTCTGACAGCAAAATTACATTACAAAGGAGAAAAAGTCATTTAAAACTACTCGCGGCTATTAATGAATTGCCGGTCTGACAATACACATAAAAGTTCATTGATAAAAACAGCATGGGATTTCCCCACAGGGAAACCCCGAACTAAATTTAAAAAAAAAAATGGCGTGGGGGTCCCCCTAAATTCCATACCAGGCCCTTCAGATCTGGTATGGATATTAAGGGGAAACCCCGCGCCAAAATTTTTTTAAAAAATGGCGTGGGGGTCCCCCTAAAAATCCATACCAGACCCTTATCCAAACATGCAACCAGCAGGCCGCAGGAAAAGAGGGGGGCGAGAGATTGCCCCCCCTCCTGAACCGTACCAGGCCACAAGGCCACATGCCCTCAACATTGGGAGGGTGCTTTGGGGTCCCCCCCAAAGCACCTTGTTCCCATGTTGATGGGGACAAGGGCCTCAACCCCACAACCCTTGCCTGGTGGTTGTGGGGTTCTGTGGGCAGGGGGCTTATCGGAATCTGGAAGCCCCCTTTAACAAGGGAACCCCCAGATCCCGGCCCCCCTGTGTGAAATGGTAACCTACCATTTCACAAGAAAGTGTCAAAAATGGAAGAAAATGACAAGAGAGATTTTGACAATTCCTTTATTTAAAGTCTTCTTCTTTCCATCTTCTTTCTTCTATCTTCCTTCGGTTTCTTCCTCCATCTTCTTCTTCCTCTGGTTCTTCCTCCGATCCTCTGCTTCTTGCTCCGGTGTTCTCGTCTGGCATCTTCCTCCGCGGCGTCTTCTTCCCTTCTTCGTTCTCGGGCCGCTCCGCATCCATGACCCGTTACGTAACCGGGTGACCCTGCCCCCTCTGACGTCATGGGGAAACCCATAGGGAAGTCCCCGTCAAGTCCACGTGTGTCAGAGGGGGCAGGGTCACCGGGTGGCCCCGCCCTCCATTATTTAGCAAGTGTCAGAAGACAAGAAGCGTCACACAGCGGCAGCCTCCCATCATGGATGTGGAGCGACCCGAGAATGAAGAAGGGAAGAAGACGCCGTGGAGGAAGATGCTGGACGAGAACACCGGAGCAAGAAGCAGAGGATAGGAGGATGAACCAGAGGAAGAAGAAGAAGATGGAGGAAGAAACCGAAGGAAGATAGAAGAAAGATGATGGAAAGAAGAAGACTTTAAATAAAGGAATTGTCAGAAACTGTCTCTTGTCATTTTTAACATTTCTGACACTTTTTTTGTGAAATTGTAGGGGTAAGTACCCCCTTACCAATTCACACAGGGGGGCCGGGATCTGGGGGTCCCCTTGTTAAAGAGGGCTTCCAGATTCCGATAAGCCCCCTGCCCGCAGAACCCCACAACCACCGGGCAAGGGTTGTGGGGAGGAGGCCCTTGTCCCCATCAACATGGGGACAAGGTGCTTTGGGGGGGACCCCCAAAGCACCCTCCCAAAGTTGGGGGCATGTGGCCTGGTACGGTTTAGGAGGGGGGCCCTCTCTCATCCCCCCCTCTTTTCCTGCGGCCTGCCAGGTTGCATGCTCGGATAAGGGCCTGGTATGGAATTCAGGGAGACCCCCACGCCATTTTTTTTCAATTTTGGTTCGGAGTTCCCCTGTGGGGAAATCCCATGCCGTTTTTATCAATTAACTTCTATGTGTATTGTCGGACTGACAATTCATTGATAGCCGCGAGTAGTTTTAAATTACTTTTTTTACTTTGAAATGTCATTTTGCTGTCAGACTGTTCTAAACATGCAAAACATGCACCTCTTTACAGGCATACTATAGACACCCCCCAGGTATGAAATTTAAAGGAATATTACACTTATATTGTTTCACTTTAAGCATTAAAAAATGTCAGTTTTTAAAACTTTTTTTTGCATTGATCCATGTCCCCTGGGGCAGGACCCGGGTCCCCAAACACTTTTTTATGACAATACCATGCATATAAGCCTTTAAAATTAGCACTTTTGATTTCTCCCATAGACTTTTAAAGCGTGTTCTGCGGCTTTAGAATTTGCCCCCAAATTGTTCGCTGTTCGGTGAACTGGCGAACAGCCGATGTTCGAGTCGAACATGAGTTCGACTCGAACTCGAAGCTCATACCTACTGCTAAACTGGCTGATTTTCGATCCATCTATAGCCAGCTTAAAGTGGTTCTAAGGGCAGAAGGTTTTTTATCTTAACCACTTGCTTACTAGGCACTTATATTCCCTTCCTGCCCAGACCAATTTTCAGCTTTCAGCGCTCTCTCACTGATGAGGCAGCACTGATAGGCACTCATGAGGAGGCACTGATGAGGTGGCACTGATGGGTGGAACTGATGGGCACTGATGTTTGGCACTGATGGCCACTGACAGGTGGCACTGATAGGTGGCACGGGGAGGTGGAGCTGATAGGTGGCACACTAATAGGTGGCACTGATGGGCTCTGATAGGCACTGGTAAGGGGCACTGATAGGCAGAACTGATGATGAGGCACTGATTGACAGCACTGGTGGGCACTGATAGTGGCACTGGTGGGCACTGATATGTGGCACTGGTGGGCACTGATGGGCACTCATATGTGGCACTGGTGCTCACTGATGGGCACTGATATGTGGCACTGGTGAGCAATGATGGGAACTGATATGTGGCACTGGTGAGCACTGATGGGCACTGATATGTGGCACTAGTGAGCAATGATGGCACTAATTTTCAGCACAGTTGGGACCTTTCTCCTGAAGCAAAAAGAAGCACCTGCGGCTTCTTTTTACTTCACGCTAACAAAAAAACGATAACCAGCATTTGATTTCCATGATAAGCTGTTATTGCCTGACAGCTGATCACATGGTAAAGGGCCTGCTGTGATAGGTCCTTTACCCGATCTATGATCAGCCGAGTCTCACCTACTCGGCTATCACAGAGCGCGCCCCCTGGGAGAACGGGAGGACATACATGGACGCCCTCCCAGCAATTTAAGCCAAGTGGTTAATGCATTCTATAAAACCTTTTGCGTGCAGCAGCCCCCCTCAGCCCCTCTAATATTAAGCTGTTGTCAATCACAGTCAGTGAGCCTATGATTAGAGAGGAGGGGCGGGGCCAAGCCACGGCTCTGTGTCTGAATGGACACACAGGACAGTGGCTCGGCTCAGGCACCCCCATAGCAAGCTGCTTGCTGTGGGGGCAGGAGTGAGGGACCAGGGGTCCCAGCGAGGGACCCAAGAAGAGGAGGATCAGGGCTGCTCTGTGCAAAACCATTGCACAGGGCAGATAAGTATAACATTTTTGCATAGCTCCCAACTGTCCCTGATGTGGAAAAAAGTCCCTCTGTCCCTCTTTTCTCCTCATCTGTCCCTCATTTTGGTCTGATCTAAACAGTTGTATATAAAATGTACTTTTTATCTTTCAAAAAGCAATTCTTAGTGCTAAATCTTTCATCTGATTTCTAAATTTGTAAATATCAAAAACCAATATAAAGGCGTAATAATGGTAAAAAAAGCATTTGTGGGTTTGACTAATCATTTTTTGTGCGTAATTCACCTTTAAGGGGGCGTGGCAGGGGGTGTGTCTTATGCCTACATACTTTTGCTAATAGGTGTCCCTCATTCCCATCTCAAAAAGTTGGGAGGTATGGGTTTGTTATTTTTAAACAAAAAAAAATAAAAACTGACTTTAATATCACTTTAAGAGTATCTCCTTTATAAAGTAAAATTGTCTTACCAGGAAGAGACCATGGGCTACCATGGGCCATGATAGGTAGACATGTGCACAACAAAAAATGTTATTTCTTTTTGTTTCTTTACGTTTCCGTTGATTTGTAACGATTCGTAATTTCGCAAGACGCGAGTTTTCATATTCGGACTCATTTGTATTTTCATGACAGTTATATTTTCGTTGATAGGGAATATTCGTAATTCCATTAGTTCTGTTAATTCTAATTTACTTTGATTAAAAATTCGTAATTTTGATAGTTTTCGTTCATTCGGGACACTACTTGTAATTTAGTAATTGTTACTTTTGTGAGATTACCTTTTTCGTTGATTCGTACTTTCGTAGGAAATAAAGAATAATAATCCCATGCTTCCTTTTCTAATAAGTCCTGTACTTACTCCAGTCCACTTCCTCAGTCACCACACCTGACTCCGTCTCCTCCTCAACTGAATCTAAAAAGATTCAGGAATGCAGTGTGACTCAGACACGAAAGAGATAAACTGATTGGCTAAAGATATTAAGTGAGATACATCACTCACTAATACACTGTCGAAGAAACGAAATTACGAACACACGAATGAAAATATGAAGATATGAAATTATGAACAGACAAAGGATTGAAAATATGAAATGTAAATCATTCGTTATAGATGTCATTTTCTCTTTTTTACTGTTTTGGAGTTTCGTATTTTCGTAAGTCTGTCCATTCACAAGTTCGTATTTTCGCGTGTTCGTTATTTTGCTTATTTGTAATTTCGTCATTTTCGTATTTTGGTTCTTTTAGCTATTCGGATGTTCGAATTGATCCAAATGTACGAATACTAACAAATTTGTACGAAACCCTATTACAGTAGGTGACCGCGATATTGTGTCAATCTTTATCGGCGAGATTTGACACCTGTGAGCCCCATCGCAGGAGCCAGCGCCGAGCTGGCTCGCTGATCGGGAAAGGAAAACCCATGTTGATGAGGACAATAGCCTCTTCCCAACAACCCTGGCCGTTGGTTGTCGGGGTCTGCGGGCGGGGGGCTTATCGGAATCCGGGAGCCCCCTTTAATAAGGGGGCCCCCAGATCCCGGCCCCCCACCCTATGTGAATGAGTATGGAGTACATGGTACCCCTACCCATTCACCTAGGGAAAAAAGTGTCAATAAAATAAACACTGTCACGAAACTTCCCACACTCCGCTTGAGTGCTTCCGTCAGTATACCACTTCCTTGTAGTCTGGATACAGATATCAGATATTCCAACCTCTCTGAGCACAAAACAAGGCGACACTTGCTTGTTGCTAACATGGACTATTTTTTATTTAGAATCAAAATTACAAGACTGTATATGCCGTTGGAACCTCCTCTAACAATACAACTGTAACCTAATTAACATGAGCTAGTTTACTAAATCATTTACCCAGACTAGGTGACTACGTCTCCTAGCTTTATTGACTATTCAACACACATTACCATAAACATCAACACAGGGTTAATTAGAACAAACAACAATGAGTTGAATACCCTTAGAACCTGTGGTAAGCCAGACTAAACTCATTTACATTAAACACATTATAGCTGACATCAGACAGGTGAGTGGAGTTGATGACATTAGCATCTTCTCGTAGTATGAGTCCCAACAGTGTGACTCAGTCACTATTGCTACTATGGCAAATACAGGATCCCCAGAGTCTGTGTGTCCTGGGGGACAAGGAGCCAAAGCCAAAGTAACAACACCTCAAGGGTACCCCAAATGCCAAGGCCCATAATCTGTAGGCAAGAGGCTCACATTTAGTCCCCTCCAAAAGCCTCTATCCTGGGTGAGTCTGTCACAAACACACTACACAGATTTTAAAAGTAATTTATTAGGCAGCTCCGGGGGTCTTCTTCCGACTTCGGGGGTCTTCTTCCGGCTTCTGGGGTCTTCTGCCAACTTCGGGGGTCTCTCAGGCCTCTTCTCCCTCTCTCCGGCGTCGTCTCCGCACTCTCTGGTTCTTCTCCAGTGCCTTCTTCCTTCTGCCGGGCTCCTCCGCTATCTTCTACTCTTTTGCCGCTCTTTTGCTAGCGGAGGAGCCCGGTCTTCTGCGCTGTCTTGTTCCCTCTTCTCTTCCAGAGATGTTGACACAACGCTCTCTCAGGCTGGAATGCTGTGTGTGAGCTGCGCAGCCATTTATATAGGCGATGACCCCGCCCCCTTGTGACGTCAGAGTCCCAGCATGTGCAGGGACTCTGGCGTCATAAGGGCCTGGTATGCTCCTGGGGGGAAACCCACGCCGGTTTTTTCATTTAAAATTTTGCACGGCGTTCCCCCTCATGATTCATACCAGACAGCTGTCAGCACTGCCTGTCACTCATCGTGAAAGGAAAAAAAAATTTTCCTTTCCCAATCAGCGAGCCAGCATGACATGCACAGTACCCTGTCGCCGAGAACCAGCGTGATGGGATCGCACTAGAAACACAATCTCACGGTCAGGTACTGTAGTTACAAACCGAATCGCAATCGCCGCTCAAGGCTACTGGCTACTCAGCTGTCGGCTAATTGCCAGCTCCCATCTCTCTCAACTGTTGATGATCCTGCTCGTCAGTCCTGCCTACTTAAAGTGGAGTTCCACCCCAAAAAAACAAAAGTCAAAAATGTACATGAAATCAATTTAAAAAAAAATTGGAGAAACATGTTTTTTTACTTACCTTTTTTCCCTGTTACTATGTGGTCCCTCGAAATCTGCCTCCTTCTGTGCCTGGGCTCCTGACGTCACTTCCCTCGGCGCCTCCGCTTGCTACTGCTCCTAGGAGATGTGTGTCATCATTTCCCAGGAGGCAGAGGGCAGCGCTGAGGGGCTAGAATCTCAGTACTTTAAAACCGGAAGTGACGCGATTCTAGGGGGATTTTGGTGCCATTTTTAATATGGGAATCCCTTTGTGTACATCCTCTAACATCAGAGACAGAGCGACCAGCATAGGAGAAGGACATGCGATGAGAGACTCGAGCATTGCTTTATTCTATCGATTGCACCCTGATTGCTCATCACCAGCAATTTTTCACAAACAAAAGGTAAGTGATGATATATTGTATTTTTTTTTTTGTATTTTTTTTTTTAACATTTAAAACATTTTTTTTTTAATTTATTTTTTTTATTATTATTTTTTCTATTTTTTTTTAGGGGGATTATTGTTTATTTATTTATTTATTTATTTTTTAATATATATTTTTTGGTTTATTTTAAGTTAATATTCCATCCCAGTTATAAGCCTTTGTATTTTTAAATGGTTTTAAAACCAGTTTCTTTTGCTAGAAAATTACTTAGAACCTCCAAACATTATATATTCTTTTTTCAGACACCCTAGAGAATAAAATGGCGGCCGTTGCAAAAATCTCCATTGGCGATGTTTAAATATTTCTACAGGTTACCAGTTTTAAGTTGCAGAGGAGGTCTAGTGCTAGAATTATTGCTCTCGCTCTAACAATCATGGCAATTCCTCACATGTGTGGTTTGAACACAGTTTCATATGCGAGCGTGACTTACGTATGCATTTGCTTCCTGTTTTGACTATAGGACAGGAAGTGAAGAGATATCTCCTCAATGGGACACAGAAGTCAACAAAAGCTGACAGGGGTTATAACCCTCCCATTCAAATTTTTCCCTTTAGTTCTACTTTTGAGTAACATGGAAGTTTTAACTCCACCAGCGGAATTGTAGCATCCAGTTTGTATTTCTTTGGAGTGAATTGGGTTTATACACCTACAGCTGAAACATCAATGTTTTCCTGTCATTAGATTTTACTTACCCGAGTGATTGTACTTACCTGAGAACAGCCATATTTTATTATGGAAACCAAAAGAGCAAATAGGAAAAGAGCTGCAAACACCTGAGAAGAGAGAACGAATGAATAGAGGACCGTTGTGATCCTACACACTGTCTGTACAGGTAACATTTCCATTGTGTTGTCACAGTTCTAAGGCAGGCCATAGATGATGCTTTTTTTTTTTTTCATTCAACCAAAAAAAAATCTGATTCCCCCATCAACATGAAAAACCCAACAGGCTGGTTGTACACAAATCAATGAATAGATGGATTGAAATTCTGCCGATCCCTGCTAAACTGGATGATTTTTGATCCATCTATAGCCAGCTTAAAGTGGTTCTAAGGAACAGATAGGTGGTACACTGATAGGTGGCACTGATGGGCACTGGTAGGCACTGGTAAGGGGCACTGATAGGCAGTACTGATGATGAGGCACTGATTGACAGCACTGGTGGGTGGAACTGGTGGGCACTGATAGGTGGCACTGGTGGGCACTGATGGGCACTGATATGTGGCATTGGTGGGCATTGATGGGCTCTGATATGTGGCACTGGTGGGCACTGATGGCACTGATTTGCAGCATAGTCGGGACCTTTCTCCCTCTAACAGCACCTGCAGCTTCTTTTTCCTTCACCCTGACAGTGTGAAGGAAAAAAAGATAACCGACATTTGATTTCTGTGATCAGCTGTTATTGCCGGACAGCTGATCACATGGTAAAGGGCCTGCTGTGATTGGCTCTTTACCTGATCTATGATCAGCCGAGTCTCACTGACTTGGCTATTACAGAGCACGCCCCCTAGGAGAACGATAGGACATACAAGGATGCCCTCCCGGCAATTTAGACTCACACTGTAGCCGTCTTTCTGCTATAGCGTGGGCGGCAAGTGTTTAATGCATTCTATAAAACCTTTTGTGTGCAGCAGCCCCCCTCAGCCCCCCTAATATTTACCTGAGCCCCATCTCGATCCAGCAATGTCACACGAGGAACCTCGGCTGCCTGGGACTCTCCTTTATTTTTGGCTGAGACACAGCAGCGGGCACCATTGGCTCCAGCTTTTGTCAATCACAGTCAGTGAGCCAATGGGGAGAAAGGAAGGGCGGGCCGAGCCACAGCTCCATGTCTGAATGGACACACAGAGCAGTGGCTTGGCTCAGGTGCCCCCATAGCAAGCTGCTTTCTGTGGGGGCACTCAGCAGGAGGGAGGGAGAAGAGGAGGATCGGGGCTGTTCTGTGCAAAACCATTACACAGGGCAGGTAAGTATAACATGTTTGCATAGCTACCAACTGTCCCTGATTTGGAACAATGTCCCTCTGTCCCTCTTTTCTCCTCATCTGTCCCTCATTTTGGTCTGATCTATATAGTTATATATAAAATGCAGTTTTTATCTTTCAAAAAGCATTTTCAGTGCTAAATATTTTATCTGATTTCTAAATTTGTAAATATCAAAAGCCAATATAAAGGAATAATAATGGTAAAAAAAGCACTTGTGGCTTTAACTAATAATTTTTTGTGTGTAATTCTCCTTTAAGAGGGTGCGACAGGGGGTGTGTCCTATGCCTACATACTTTTGCTAATAGGTGTCCCTCGTTCCCATCTCAAAAAGTTGGGAGGTATGTGTTTGTTATTTTTAAACAAAAAAAATAAAAACTGACTTTAATATCACTTTAAGAGTATCTCCTTTATAAAGTAAAATTGTCTTACCAGAAGGAGAACATCCAGGATGGAATTTGTGTTCTGCTACAAAACAAAAGGAACACATTGAGCATTTACTATTATAATGGCAGTACAAATAATAAAAGTTTGTTTATTTATTTTAGGTACTTATATAGTACCGTCAATTTACACAGCGCTTTTACATATACATTGTACATTCACATCAGTCCCTACCCTCAAGGAGCTTACAATCCAATGTCCCCAACTCACATTCATACATACTATGGACAATTTAGACAGGATCCAATTAACCTACCAGCATGTCTTTGGAGTGTGGGAGGAAACCGACGCAGGCACAGGGAGAACATGCAAACTCCAGGCAGGTAGTGTCGTGGTTGGGATTCGAACCAGCAACCACTTCTTACTGCTAGGCGAGAGTGCTACCCACTACACCACTGTGCCGCCCTAAAAAAGTTGAATTCTTATTTTTTTTTACTTTACTACTTATTTTATTTATGGTAAATTTTGTACCTTTAATGTTTTTTTTTTTTTTTTTATCAACTTTATTGATATTACAAGGGATGAACAACATCCCTTGAGATACCATGGGCCATGACAGGTAGACATGTGCACAACAAAAAATTTTGTTTTGTTTAGTTTCTTTACGTTTCTGTTGATTTGTAACGATTAGTAATTTCATAAGGCGCAAGTTTTCATATTCAGACTCATTTGTATTTTCGTAACAGTTATATTTTCCTTGATACGGAATATTCGTAATTCCGTTAGTCTAATTTACTTTGATTCCAAATTCGTAATTTTGTTAGATATTAGTTTTCATTTTATTCGGTACACTACTCATAATTTAGTAATTGTTACTTTTGTGAGATTGTCTTTTTCGTTGACTTGTACTTTCATAGGAAATAAAGAATAATAATCCTATGCTTGCTTTTCTAATAAGTCCTGTACTTCCTCCAGTCCACTCCCTCACTCAGCAGACCTGACTCCGTCTCCTCCTCAACTGAATCTAAAAATATTCAGGAACGCAGGGATAAGCTGATTGGCTAAAGATATTAAGTAAGATACATCACTCACTAATACACTGCCCATTCGAAAGAACGATTCGAGAACACGAACAAACAAAATTACGAACAGACGAAGAAACGAAATCACGAACACACGAATGAACATACGAAGATACGGAATTACGAACAGACAAAGGATTGGAAATACGAAATGTAAATAATTCGTTATAGATGTCATTTTCTCTCTTTTACTGTTTCGGAGTTTCGTATTTTTGTAAGTTTGTCCGTTCGTAAGTTCATATTTTCGCGTGTTCCTTATTTTGCTTATTTGTAATTTCATAATTTTCGTATTTTGGTTCTTTCAGCTATTCGGATGTTCGAATTGATCCGAATGTACGAATACTAACAAATTCGTACGAAAATCTATTTGTTACAAACCGAATCATACATGTCTAATGTGGAGAGATCTGGGGTCTATGAGATATCTCTCCTCTGGCTTCTATAGCATCTGATCAAACTGAGATCGATTTGATCAGATGCTTTCACAAGCCAGTAACGTCTTCTTTACAAGAGACCGAAACCTGGACGGGATGAAATCATTGACACTTCTGGTTTCTGATGTCATACAGTGGGAGAAACAATGTCAGTTCCTCTCACTGTGTCCTGGGAAGCACACGCCTTTCTGGGCTCTCTGATCAAATGGGACAGCCTGGTAAAGGCGGTGGTGGGAGGGGGGGGACCGCATTCCTCTGCCTGTAAGAGTGTTCCCACAGCGAAATCGCCACTAGCCTCAACCATGATCCCGGTATAACCACTTCAACCTTAGGTCATTCCTAAACAGCCTAAGGATGGGAAGTGTTTAAAAGTCCATTAAGGCTGGTATTTAGGTGGTCCATGACCACCCCTTCCTTTCCCAGGCACAAAAACTGAGGATAATAAACAAGGACAATTATGCAGCTAGCACTAAATACAAATGTATGCCTAGCTGAAAGTTTTTTTTTTTTTTTTTTTTGATGACGTGGAGAAGGTTTTGAACTCTCATTAAGCTTTTCCTGGCTATCTGTCAGGGCTGGGCTCAACCCTTCCTTCTCTGAGCTGGCTGCTCAGCTGTCGGCTAATTGCCAGCTCCCATTTCTCTCCACTGTTGATGATCCTGCTCGTCAGTCCTGCTTACTTAAAGTGGAGTTCCACCCAAAAAAAACAAAAGTCATAAATGTTCATGAAATCAATTAAAAAAAATCTGGAGAAATTTTTTTTTTTACTTACCTTTTTTTCCCTGTTGCTACGTGGACCCTCAAAATCTGCCTTCTTCAGTGCCTGGGCTTCTGACATCACTTCCCTCGGCTCCTCTACTCGCTACTGCTCCTGGGAGATGTGTGTCATCATTTCCCAGGAGGCAGAGGGCAGCGCCGAGGGCTAGAATTGCGGTACTTCAAAATCGGAAGTGACGTGATTCTAGTGAGATATTGGCGCCACTTTTAATATGGGAATCCCTTTGTTTACATCCTCTAACAGCAGAGACAGAGCGACCAGCATAGAAGAAGGACGTGCAGCGGGAGGCTCGAGCATTGCTTTGTTCTGTCGATTGCACCCTGATTGCTCATCACCAGCAATTTTTCACAAACAAAAGGTAAGTGATCACATATTGTATTTGTTTTTTTGTATTTTATTTTTTTTTTACATTTAAAACATTTTTTAAATTTATTTGTTTATGTATTATTTTTTCTATTTTTTTTTATTTTGTATTATTGTTTATTTATTTATTTATTTATTTATTTATTTTTAATTTTTAAATATTTTTTTTGTTTATTTGAAGTTAATATTCCATCCCAGTTATAAGCCTTTGTATTTTTAAATGGTTTTCTATTCCCTTGTTTTTATTTATTGCAATTTAAATTGACTTTCTATTCCCCTATTTATTTTTATGATTTTTTTTGTATTGTTATTATTTTTACATTCATTTTTAATTTTATATTTCAGATCCAGTTTGATTTGTATCCTCAGAACGATTGGTTATTTTGGTAATATAACAATTTTTGTGAATTGCCAGGTATTGCTACTAAATTTTTATTTTTTTTGGTTACAGTATATATTTTAGATCTTCTCTCCTCTATTCCACCATTTATCATTCCCTCCCACCTTCCTGCTCACTCCCTCCCACCAGCCTGCTCACTCCTTCCCAACAGCCTGCTCACTCCCTCCCACCTCCCTGCTCACTCCCTCCCACCTCCCTGCTCACTCCCTCCCACCAGCCTGATCACTCCCTCCCACCAGCCTGCTCACTCCCTCCAACCAGCCTGCTCACTACTTCTCACTAGCCTGCTCACTCCCTCCCACCTCCCTGCTCACTCCCTCCCACCAGCCTGCTCACTACTTCTCACTAGCCTGCTCACTCCCTCCCACCTCCCTGCTCACTACCACCCACCAGCCTGATCACTCCCTCCCACCAGCCTGCTCACTCCCTCCAACCAGCCTGCTCACTCCCTCCCACCCGCTTGCTCACTACCTCTCACTAGCCTGCTCACTCCCTCCCACCTCCCTGTTCCATCCCTACCACCTCCCTGCTCACCTTCCTGCTCACTCCTTCCCATCAGCCTGCTCATTACCATCCACCAGCCTGATCACTCCCTCCCACCTCCCTGCTCACTCCCTCCCACCTCCCCGCTCACTCACTCCCACCTCCCTGCTCACTCACTCCCACCTCCCCACTCACTCACTCCCACCTCCCTGCTCACTCCCTCCCACCAGCCTGCTCACTCCCTCCCACCAGCCTGCTCACTCCCTCCCACCTCCCTGCTCACTCCCTCCCACCAGCCTGCTCACTATCTCCCACAATCCTGATCACTACCTCCCACTAGCCTGCTCACTCCCTCCCACCTCCCTGCTCACTCCCTCCCACCAGCTTGCTCACTACTTTTCACTAGCCTGCTCACTCCCTCCCACCTCCCTGCTCACTACCACCCACCAGCCTGTTCAATCACCCACCTACCTGCTCACCAGCCTGATCACTCCCTCCCACCAGCCTGCTCACTCCCTCCCACCAGCCTGCTCACTCCCTCCCACCTCCCTGCTCACTCCCTCCCACCAGCCTGCTCACTACCTCCCACAATCCTGATCACTACCTCCCACTAGCCTGCTCACTCCCTCCCACCAGCTTGCTCACTACCTTTCACTAGCCTGCTCACTCCTTCCCACCTCCCTGCTCACTCCCTCCCACCTCCCTGTTCAATCACCCCACCTAACTGCTCACCAGCCTGATCACTCCCTCCCACCAGCCTGCTCACTCCCTCCCACCTCCCTGCTCACTCCCTTCCACCTCCCTGCTCACTCCCTTCCACCTCCCTGCTCACTCCCTGCTTACTCCCTCCCACCTCCCTGCTCACTCCTTCCCACCAGGCTGCTCACTCCCTCCCACCTCTCTGCTCACTCCCTGCTTACTCCCTCCCACCTCCCTGCTCCCTCCTTCCCACCAGGCTGCTCACTCCCTTCTACCTCCCTGCTCACTCCCTGCTTACTCCCTCCCATCTCCCTGCTCATTCCTTCCCACCAGGCTGCTCACTCCCTCCCACCTCCCTGCTCACTCCCTCCCACCAACCTGCTCACTCTCTCCCACCAGCCTGCTCACTCCCTCCCACCTCCCTGCTCACTCCCTCCCACCAGCTTGCTCACTCCTTCCCACCAGGCTGCTCACTCCCTCCCACCTCCCTGCTCACTCCCTGCTTACTCCCTCCCACCTCCCTGATCACTCCTTCCCACCAGGCTGCTCACTCCCTTCCACCTCCCTGCTCACTCCCTGCTTACTCCCTTCCACCTCCCTGATCACTCCTTCCCACCAGGCTGCTCACTCCCTCCCACCTCCCTGCTCACTCCCTCCCACCAACCTGCTCACTCCCTCCCACCTCCTTGTTCACTCCCTCCCACCTCCCTGCTCACTCCCTCCCACCAACCTGCTCACTCCCTCCCACCTCTCTGCTCACTCCCTCCCACCAGCCTGCTCACTCCCTCCCACCTCCCTGCTCACTCCCTCTCACCTCCCTGCTCCCTCCCTCCCACCAGTTTGCTCACTACCTCTCACTAGCCTGCTCACTCCTTCCCACCTCCTTGTTCAATCCCTCCCACCAACCTGCTCACTCCTTCCCACCTCCTGCTCACTTCTTCCCACCAGCCTGCTTACTACCACCCACCAGCCATATCACTACCGCACACCAGCCCGCTCACAACCTCTCACAAGCCTGCTCACTCCCTCCCACCTCTCTGCTCAGTACCTCCCACAAGCCTGCTCTCTCACCTCCTTGCTCACTCTCTCCTCCCTCCCTACCACATCTCTCATCCATACTACCTCTCCCTGGCCTCCAACGTACACATCCCTCCTCCCTACCATGGCTCTCATCCTTCAAAACTGGAAATGTTGATATTGTTTTATGTATTATCCCTTTTTTTTAGGTAATACAGATCCAAAGAAATGGTGCTTATCCTTCATCAATTGCATTTCTCCACTTTATATTGCAGGTAGGCAATATAATCATATCTCTATATCTATATTTATATTTTTTAGATTATTTGGTAATTAATATTTATAATTTTTAAATTATTTTTTTTCCTATTATCTAGATTGAAGAGACAATTGGATTTGATTATTTTCAAAACCAAGCAAATCAGAATTCTATATGAGATGTTTTGTTGTAAATACTTGCAATAAGTAATGTTTTGTTTTATGTGTTAATTATATTTTCTATTCTCGCTCGTTCCTCTCTCCATCCCTCTTCTCTTTCTTTCTCTTTCTCGTTCTTCTCTCTTTGTTTTTCTTTATCTTGCTCTTTCTTCTCTCACTCATCTCTTCTCTCCTTTTCTGGTTTATTTTTTCATCTCGCTTGCTTTTTTCTCGCTCCCTTTTCTTTTTCTCTTTTATTCTATCACTCGCTCTTTTCTCTTTCTCTGTCTTTCTCTCGCTCGCTCTTTTCTCTTTCTCTCGCTCGCTCTTCTCTCTCTCTTTTTTTCTATCGCTCGCTCTTCTCTCTTTCTCTTGCTCGCTCTTCTCTATTTCTCTATCTTTCTCTCGCTTGCACTTCTCCCTTTTCTTTCTCGCTCGCTCTTCTCTCTTTCTTTCTCGTATCTCTTTCTCTTTTTTTTCTATCGCTCGCTATTCTCTCTTTCTCTTTTTTTATATTGCTTGCTCTTTTCTCTTTCGCTTTCTTTCTCTCGCTCTTCTCTTGCTCGCTCTTCTCTCTTTCTCTTTCTTTCTTTCGCTCGCTCTTCTCTTTTTCTTTCTCTCACTTGCTCTATTTCTCTTTCTTTCTCTCGCTTGCTCTTCTCTCTTGCTCTTTCTTTCTCTTGCCCGCTCTTCTCACTTGCTCTTTTTTTCTATTGCTCACTCTTTTCTCTTTCTCTCGCTCGCTCTTCTCTCTTTCTCTTTCTTTCTCTTGCTCGCTCTTCTCTCTTTCTTTCTCTCACTCTTTTTTTTTTCTTTTTTTTATATTGCTCGCTCTTCTCCCTTTTCTTTTTCTCGCTCGCTCTTCTCTCTCTCTTTTTTTCTACCGCTTGCTCTTTTCTCTTTTGCTTTCTTTCTCTCGCTCTTCTCTAGCTCGCTCTTCTCTCTCTTTCTCTCTCTCGCTCATCTCTTTCTTTCTCTCGCTTGTTCTATTTCTCTTTCTTTCTCTCGCTCGCTCTTCTCTCTTTCTTTTTGTGTGTGTGTATGTGTATATGGAAAGATACATCCATATAAAACACACAGACATACATACATACATATGTGTGTATAAACAGCATTAACTATAAATTACATTTTCATCCTCAGTCAAGGACATCAGATTTTTAATGGTTGATGTTTCTGTCACAGAAGTATTGTCCTAAACAGGAAATAAATAAAAATTAATATTTGATGAGTTGTTTCTTTATAATTTAGAAATTTTAATCAAAAGTTAAATTAAAATAACCGTATTATCAAAATCAAAATGTTACTTACCATGGCAGTCGATTAAAAGAAAAGGAGCAACAAATATTGCTTTATAATAGTGTATAAGTATATAAACTCTGTAAAAAAAAAGAATTATATTGAAAAAATTTGAAAGCAATTTTGATAAGGCAAGAGAGATAAGCATTTTTTTTTTTACAATAAAAGGTCAAGATAAAATTCTTTTTACAAAAGACAAAAGAAACAGCTGTTAGAAAAAAAAAATATGATTAGAAAAAAACTCCTCTGTCTGAGTGTGTCTGTCACACAAAAAAATAATTTAATAAAAAAAAAAAAAAATATATATATATATATATATATATATATATATATATATATATATATATATATATATATATATATTTGATGGGAATGCCAAAAGCATGCATCAATTATAATCTTTAAAATTTATTAGTAATAAATGTCGCCAAAATTGCATGCATATACAATGATAAATATATATTTTATTATACTCAAAAATTAGAAGGAAAAAAAAAAAGTAAATGTGCCCGAAAGACTGTTTTAAAATTTTTGTAAATTAAATAAATACCTATATATGTTCACATCTATATCTATATAGATCAATCAGGCAAGATGAGAATGTTCAGGATGAAAATGTATAAGTTGCTTTTTTATAATAAAACGGACATCATGATTTATGTGAAACAACAAACATGAGTATTACATTTTGATTACATTATCTTTGTCATTTAGCCAAAAAAAAAAAAACATTTTATACATTGGAACTCCGCTTAAAGTTGTCCAGTCCAGAGGAGCTCTGCCTTCGCCTTGGTCACATCACTATAAACTATCTCCTGTTTTCCTGTTTAAAGACTTGCTTTGCTGACATCCCTTCTGGCTCCAGATCCTGCTTGCTGTTCCCCTACATTGATCCCTGACTTCTGGCTTGGCTGACTATTCGTTCCGGTTACTGAACTCTGGCTATGTTTTGACTACGTTTGTTCTTTTTACTTTTATTTTTAAACAAGTGTGATTTAACTGTACTTCTGATATCATGGTTTCTGACACTATCCAGAGGTCCATTACAAGGTTCACCCCTCATTTCCGGTATTGCTGACAACAGTTTCACCAGACAGGAGGTGAGGGGAGCTCTCCAACAGCAACACAGACAGAAATTAAAAATTAAAAAAGTAAAAATTGCACAAAGTGCGTACGAGTGCATATGCTGCTGAATTTATCTTGGACACTTTCATATCAATTTAATTAACTTGATTGGGTCCTTTCAAATATACAAATAACATCCAAGCCCTAATGAAGGGAGATTGTTTAAACCCCAGAAACACATTGATTATTGTATTCATTGTATTCATTGTATTCATCTGATGACTAAGCTTTTTTTGAACCATTTTGGGCTGACGATCTTTGTGCAACTTCTTATTTCCTGGATTATCACTCTAGGGACACCAGGGACACCAGTCAGGGCCTCACCAAGGCCACTGTGCATTAACAAATTGAATGGGATTAACCATTGAGAATTAAAAAATAACAGATATTGATATTTTTACATAGGTACATTGCTCCAGATTGGATGATTATAACTACACTATATTATCAAAAGTATAGGGATGCCTGTCTTTATACACACATGGCATCTCAGTCTTAGTCCGTAGGGTTCAATATTGAGTTGGCCCACCCTTTGCAGCTCTAACAGCTTCAACTCTTCTGGGAAAGTTGTCCACAAGGTTTAGGAGTGTGTTTTTGAGGTCAGGCACTGATATTGGATGAGAAGGCTCACCCTTGTCTTTATGGACCTTGCTTTGTGCACTGGTGCTCAGTCATGTTGGAACAGGAAGGGGCCATCCCCAAACTGCTCCCACAAAGTTGGGAAAGTTGCCAAAGGTGTTCTAATGGGTTGGGGTCAGGACTCTGTGCAGGCCAGTCAACTTCCTCCTCCCCAAACGTGCTCATCCATGTCATTATGGACCTTGCTTTGTGCACTGGTCCAAATCATTTGGTGGAGGGGGGATTATGGTGTGAGGTTGTTTTTCAGGCGTTGGGCTTGGCTCCTTAGTTCCAGTAAAGGGAACTCTTAAGGCATCACTATACCAAAACATTTTGGACAAATTCATGCTCCCAAATTTGTGGGAACAGTTTGGGGATGGCCCCTTCCTGTTCCAACATGACTGCACACCAGTGCACAAAGCAAGGTCAAATACTTTTGACAATATAGTGTATTTATGTACCATACTTATTTAATCCCTCTAAAACATGTGTCAAACACAAGGCCTGCGGGGCAAATCCGACCCTCCAGGCCATTTCATGTGACCCTCACATCTCTCCTGCAGCACCCCCCACGTCTCCACCCCCCGCCTTGTCTCAGCAGTCTTGACAAAGGAGGGCAGAACTCCTCCACCAGATTCTGGGCTTCTTCCTGCAGCCACGGAGAGGCTCGTCTTGGCCCCCTCCCCTTCTCAGCAGTCAGCAGCAGAGAGGAGGGCAGAACTCCTCCTACAGATCCTGGGCCTCTCTGTGCAGCTGAAGCACACACTCATCCCCACCTCCCCTAATCTCCGCATTCAGCATACTCCGGAAGCTGACTCCAGCCCTCCTCTGGTAGCACAATGTAAGTGGGGTGCACTGTGATGTAAGGGAGGGTGGGGGACTCTTGACTTTTCTGATGGTCGGGGGTTCTTGACATCTTAAGTGGGGGTGTGGGGTGCTCTGCAAATCTAGTTCTACAGATATATTTGTCCCCTTGAGGGTAACCATAATGCTGATAGGGCCCATGATGAAATAGAGTTTGACATCCCTGCGCTAAAATAAAGAAATCACTGTAATAGGCACCACTACTATCTCCACTAGCTTATGGGTTCCGTGCTGAGTGGTTGCCCTGCTGCATTGTTAACATACAAGTTTGGATGCTCAGCATGGGCGCCAATTAGAGAATATCACAATGAATGCAAAGTGCTCTGATTGGAGGAGGTGGGGATTGTGATGTAATCGCCCCTTCTTTCCACCTTGTGCAATCAAAGAACAGCATAATACGCAACATATTCAGTAGCCACTTCATCAGGAAAGGTGAACAGTATACTTTAGTGAACAGGATCTGTTCTCATTCCCTTTGCTCTGGGTATACGGGGCAGATCCCTCCGTTAAAGTGTACACTTTTCCCTGACAGAGTGGCAACTAAAGAGCCAAAAATGTATTGTTGGTTTGTTTTACCTGTTCTAATGACTACTAAATATTCACCTTCCTAAAGAACCTATTTTAGGGCACCTTTTTATTTAATGGCATCTTTGTTGACACATTGGTTCCATTTAGGGGCCTCATTCCTTC
The DNA here is from genome assembly GCA_037952925.1 of Lithobates clamitans. Lineage (NCBI taxonomy): Eukaryota > Metazoa > Chordata > Amphibia > Anura > Ranidae > Lithobates > Lithobates clamitans. Next base: position 2,025,807 of record JBBGZY010000859.1, read on the forward strand.
TACCATTATTCTCCAGAACCTGATCACAGCCTTGCTCAGTGCAGGATTCTCCTGAAAACCAGAAGGAGCATCAAGTATGCTCTCCTCTTGTTCTGAGTAGGGACAGATACTCTTCACTGGGGATGAGCTTCAAGTTCGAGTCGAACATGAGTTAGACTCTAACATTGGCTGTTCGATCGTTCAACAAAGATCAAACATTATGGGGCGTTCGCGCAAAATTCGAGCAGCGCATCATGCCCCATAATGCACTGCTTCATCGCAATGCATTGCTGGCTGATGATTGGCCAAGCATGCACTATGACCCACATGCTTTGGCCAATTACAGCGGCGAAAGCAAAGAGAGCCATAATTGGCCAAAGGCAGAGTGCCTTTGGCCAATTATGGCTCAGGGGGTTAAGTCCACGCCCCACACTATATAAGGCCGTTTGCACGTCGGCCTTGTGTAGTGTGTTGCTGGCGGAGAGAGAGATAGAGAGAGTGTAATTTCATTTACTTTGAGCAGGCAGTTTATTCAATTAGCTAGATCTCACTGCGGACCATTCCTGCTGTAGTGTTTCTAGCCTACTTTAGGCAGGCAGTTATTTCAGTTAGCTGCAGTGTATTTTGTATATATATGTACATCCCGGCTTTGTATATATATATATATATACACTGTATCCAGTTTAGCTAGATCTCACTGCAGACTGTTCCTGCTGTACTGTTTCTAATCTACTTCAGACAGGCAGTTGATTCAGTTAGCTGCAGTGTATTTTGTATATATATATATATATATATATATATATATATATATATATATATATATATATATATATATATATATACACATCCCGGCTTTGTGTATATATATATATATATATACACTGTATCCAGTTTAGTTAGATCTCACTGCAGACCGTTCCTGCTGTACTGTTTCTAATCTACTTCAGGAAGGCAGTTGATTCAGTTAGCTGCAGTGTATTTTATATATATATATATATATATATATATATATATATATATATATACACATCCCGGCTTTGTATATACAGTGGGGACGGAAAGTATTCAGACCCCCTTAAATTTTTTACTCTTTGTTATATTGCAGCAATTTGCTAAAATCATTCAAGTTCATTTTTTTCCTCATTAATGTACACACTGCACCCCATATTGACAGAAAAACACAGAATTGTTGACATTTTTTCAGATTTATTAAAAAAGAAAAACTGAAATATCACATGGTCCTAAGTATTCAGACCCTCTGCTGTGACACTCATATATTTAACTCAGGTGCTGTCCATTTCTTCTGATCATCCTTGAGATGGTTCTACACCTTCATTTGAGTCCAGCTGTGTTTGATTATACTGATTGGACTTGATTAGGAAAGCCACACACCTGTCTATATAAGACCTTACAGCTCACAGTGCATGTCAGAGCAAATGAGAATCATGAGGTCAAAGGAACTGCCTGAAGAGCTCAGAGACAGAATTGTGGCAAGGCCCAGATCTGGCCAAGGTTACAAAAAAATTTCTGCTGCAATTAAGGTTCCTAAGAGCACAGTGGCCTCCATAATCATTAAATGGAAGACGTTTGGGATGACCAGAACCCTTCCTAGAGCTGGCCGTCCGGCCAAACTGAGCTATCTGGGGAGAAGAGCCTTGGTGAAAGAGGTAAAGAAGAACCCAAAGATCAGTGTGGCTGAGCTCCAGAGATGCAGAGTGGCCCGACAGAAGCCTCTCCTCAGCCGAAGGTTCACCTTTCAACAAGACAATGACCCTAAGCACACAGCTAAAATAACTAAGGAGTGGCTTCACAACAACTCCGTGACTGTTCTTGAATGGCCCAGCCAGAGCCCTGACTTACACCCAATTGAGCCTCTCTGGAGAGACCTAAAAATGGCTGTCCACCAAAGTTTACCATCCAACCTGACAGAACTGGAGAGGATCTGCAAGGAGGATTGGCAGAGCATCCCCAAATCCAGGTGTGAAAAACTTGTTGCATCTTTCCCAAAAAGTCTCATGGCTGCATTACATAAAAAGGGTGCTTCTACTAAATACCGAGCAAAGGGTCTGAATACTTAGGACCATGTGATATTTCAGCTTTTCTTTTTTAATAAATCTGCAAAAATGTCAACAATTCTGTGTTTTTCTGTGAATATGGGGTGCTGTATTTACATTAATGAGGAACAAAAATGAACTTAAAAGATTTTAGCAAATGGCTGCTATATAACAAAGAGTGAAAAATTTAAGGGGGTCTGAATACTTTCCGTCGTCACTGTATATATATATATATATATATTTTTTTTTTAATATATATATATATATATATATATATATACTGTATCCACTTTAGCTAGATCTCACTGAAGACCGTTGTGCAGCCAATAGTGCTGGCCGTGGACCCGGTGCATCCTCAGCACGTGGCCGTGGGGCACGCTTGTCCTTTTTTTCGGCAGCTGGCCATGTTGAGCCACAACATGCAGAGTTGGTAGAGTGGATGACAAAGCCATCCTCATCCTCCTCATCCTCTCTCACCCAGGCTAAGACAAGTTTGGCTGCCAATGCAGCTGCCAAAGCGGCCTATTCCATTGGCTCAATGGCATCAGTCACTCCTTCCCTAGCCCCACCATCATGTCCTGAGGAGTCTCACGAACTGTTCGACCTCAGTGTTGGGTACATACTGCAGGAGGATGCGCAGCATTTTGAAGGCTCTGATGATGGTACCCAGGTTGAGGATGAAGGCAGTAATGTGAGCCGAGAGAGAGGGGGTGCCCAAGAAGGACAAGAAACTGGCAGTTATGTTCCCCCAGCTGCAGCATACTGCCAGGTTTGCTCCAGTGGTGAGGAGGGAGGGGATGATGAGGTCACTGACTGTACGTGGGTGCCTGATAGAAGAGAGGAGGAGGAGGAGGCACATCTCCAATGAGGTAGGATGCCCTCCAGGGGCCAGCTTAAGGACAGCCAACCGACTGCATCACACTGCAGAGCTATGCGCTGCACGTTTTTTCTTTGTTGTGGGCCTTTTTTGAGACGTGTGCAGCAGATCGCACCATTGCTGTTTGCAAAATATGTCTGTAACGTATCAAGCATGGCCAAAACAGCAGCCACTTGGGCACCACATGTTTGACCAGACATTTGTCGAGCTCCCATGCAGTCCATTGGCAATAGTACTTAAAGGACCCACACCAAAGAACAAGGCAGACCTCTCCTTGCTCCTCATCAGATGGGATCTCCAACCCCACTATACCTTCAGTCCTCTCAGAGACCTGCACTGAGAGGAATGAAGGTGTAAAATTAGGTGTCCCAAGCACTTGCGGGCAATCTTCTAGCGGTACACCTAAATCTGATTGTAGCAGGCAAATTTCCCTACCCCAGTTGCTAAACCGGCGAAAGAAATTTGGTCCTAGTCATCCACATGCTCAGCGGCTGAATGCTAGTTTGGCTAAATTGCTAGCACTCCAACAGCTGCCTTTTCAGCTGGTAGACTCTGCCCCCTTTTGAGAATTTGTGGAATGTACGGTACCTCAGTGGCAGGTTCCCAAACGCCATTTTTTTCTGGGAAGGCCATTCCGGCTCTCTACTGGCATGTGGAAGGCAATGTCTTGGCCTCGTTGGGCAGGGCGGTCAACGGTAAGGTGCATATTACCGCTGACTCATGGTCCAGCAGGCATGGACAGGGACGTTACCTTTCTTTCACGGCGCACTGGGTAACCCTGCTGGCATCTGGGAAGGATGCAGGACAGGGTGCAGTAATGTTGGAGCTTGTTCTGCCACCACACCTCCAAAATGCTGATAGTGGTGACTCTGCCACACCTCTCTCCTCCACCCTCTGCTCTTCTTCTTCCTCTATGGCCTCTTCCTCTGCAGATTTATCCTCGGAACCAACAGTGCTCCGTAGGCGTTCTAGGGGCTATACAAGCGCCCATTACATAACCACGTCCCCTTCTGATGTCACAGGGAATGCCACAGGGAAGTCCCTGTCAAGTTCCCGGGCATCAGAGGGGGCGGGGTCACCGAGTGGCTCTGCCCCCCGTTATTTAAGAACCGTCAGAAGAGGAGCCTCCCTCCATGCCAGCGGGAGCCTCCCTCCATGCCATCATGGATGCGGAGCGGCCCGAGGAGAAGAAGGGAAGAAGACGCCGCGGAGGAAGATGCCGGACGAGAACACCGGAGGAAGAACCAGAAGAACCAGAAGAAGAAGAAGATGGAGGAAGAAACCAAAGGAAGATAGGAGATAGAAGATAGAAGAAAGAAGATAGAAGATAGAAGAAAGAAGAAGCATTTAAATAAAGGAATTGTCAAAAACTGTCTCTTGTCATTTTTAACATTTTTGACAGTTTTTTTGTGAAATGATATTGGTACTTTTGTACCCCCTTACCATTTCACACAGGGAGGAGGGCCAGGATCTAGGGGCCCCCTTGTTAAAGGGGGCTTCCAGATTCCGATAAGCCCCCACCCGCAGACCCCCACAACCACCGGGCAAGGGTTGTGGGGATTAGGCCCTTGTCCCCATCAACATAGGGATACAGTGTTTTGGGGGGCTACCCCAAAAGACTCTCCCAATGTTGAGGGCATGTGGCCTGGTACGGTTCAGGAGGGGGGGTGCTCTCTCGCCCCCCCCTCTTTTCCTGCGGCCTGCCAGGTTGCGTGCTTGGATAAGGGTCTGGTATGGATTTTTGGGGGGACCCCACGCCATTTTTTTTTTAAATGTTGGCACGGGGTTCCCCTTAAAATCCATACCAGACCTGAAGGATCTGATATAGATTTTGAGGGGGACCCCACACATTTTTTTTTTTTTAATTTTGGCCGGGGTTTACTTAATATCCATACCAGACTTGAAGGGCCTGGTATAGAAATTAGGGGGACCCCCACATCATTTTTTTTTAAATTTTGTTTCGGGGTACCCCTGTGGGGAATTCCCATGCCTTTTTTATCAATGAACTTTTATGTGTATTGTCGGACCGGCAATTCAGTAGTTTTAAATGTTTTTTTTTCTTTGAAATGTCATTTTGCTGTCAGACTGTTCTAAACATGGGACACATGCGCCCCTTTACAGGCATACTATAGACACCCCCCAGGTATGAAAATTTAAAGGAATATTACACTTTTATTGTTTCACTTTAAGCATTATTAAAATCACTGCTCCCCAAAAAAACGTCATTTTTAAAACTTTTTTTGCATTGATCCTTGTCCCCTGGGGCAGGACCCAGGTTCCCAAACACTTTTTATGACAATACCATGCATATAAGCCTTTAAAATTAGCACTTTTGATTTCCCCCATAGACTTTTAAAGGGAGTTCTGCGGCTTTTGAATTTGCCGCGAACACCCCAAATTGTTCGCTGTTCGGCGAACTGGCGAACAGCCGATGTTCGAGTCCAACATGAGTTTGACTCGAACTCGAAGCTTATCCCTAGTCTCCATTGATGCTTTATCACCAATCCTTGTTTCCCTGAAAACCCCAAATTTTCAAAATCCAATTGTCATTGGGACAGAAAGTGAGATGAAATCTTCTGAACAGAGGCACAGACAGCAAAACAAATGTTATAGGGGTGATGATAACCCTTCTCTATGTTATCCAAAAAGCTTAAAAATAGATTTTTTGGCTGGAGCTACACTTAAAAAATGTACCTGTTCCAAATTATAAACAGATTCAACTTAAGAACAAACCTACAGTCCCTATTTTGTTTGTAACCCGGGGACCGCCTGTATACTGCTGTTCAGAGTATATAGGGCCTGGGGGCCCCACGCCTTTTCTTTTTTTAATTTGGGTGCGAGGTTCCCCTTAATATCCATACAAGACCCAAAGGGCCTGGTAATGGGCTGGGGGGTAACCCATGCTGTTTTTCTCAATAATTTTCATCCATATTGCCAGGACCCGACATTACATTACAGCCGCAAGCAGTTTTGATTGACTTTTATTCCTTTAGAACTGTCATTTTGTGCAGGGACTGTTCTAAACATGGGAAACATGCGCCACTTTAAAGGCATACTATAGACACCCCCCAGGTACGATATTTAAAGAAATATTTCACTTTTATTTTTTCACTTTAAGCATCAATAAAATCACTGCTTCCAAAAAAAACAACGTTTTTAAAACTTTTTTTTGCATTGATACATGTCCCCTGGGGTAGAACCCGAGTCCCCAAACCCTTTTTAGGATAATAACTTTCATATTAGCCTTTAAAATTTGCACTTTTGATTGCTCGTGTTCGAGTCCAATAGACTTTAACGGTGTTTAAATGTTCGTGCAAACTTTCGGTCCGTTCGCATGTTCTGGATGCAAACCGAATCAGGGGGTGTTCGGCTCATCCCTACTCTTCACATGTGCTGAATTACGTTGCTTGACCCAGGAATGGATATCCAGCAACCTGCTTACCATACTTTGTGGCTATACTTTCTATGCATGTAATACTGAACATCATTCTTAGGGCTTATTCACGTGAGTGGCCAGATGGGCAGTAAAATTATGGCTCTGACTGCATGCCTTAACAAAGAGATGTGGCCGCTCAGGACTGTACGCCAATGCTGTGGCCAAAGAAGAAGACAGTGTCACAACCAGCAAAAAAATTAAACAGCATGATGCATTTTGAGGGCATTACCGCCACCATACACAACCCATGCAAGTCTATAGGGCCACCCAACAACCTTGTGCAATGCACACAATTGCAGTGCAGTGGGGCAGCATTTACTCCCTCCTAGTCCCCCTTATGCTTACCTGAGCCCCGATCTGGAGCCATCCATGTGCCCGAGAGCACTGGCTCTCTCTGCAATCTCTCCCTCCCCATTGGCTCCCACTGTTGTCAATTACAGCCAACAAGGAGGGAGTGGGGGTGGGTCCAAGCCATGCCCTGTCTATAGACATGCAGAGCCCAATCTCCATCCATGTGTACAAGAGCAGCTGCTATCTTCGCTCTCTCCCTCCTCATTGACTCAAAGACAGCAGGGGGAGCCTTTGGCTCATGCTGCTGTCAATCACAACCAATGAGGTGGGAGCAGAGGGTGAGGATGAGCCATAGTCTGTGCGTCTATGAATACACAGATCCTCCTTGAGAGCACGCCCATTCAAGTTCCCCCATTGCAGGCAGCTTGCTACGGTGGTCACTTTGTGGGTGGGAGGAGCTAGGAGCACAGATGGGAACCCAAAAATTAGTATCAGGGCTGCTCTGTGCAAAACAATTAAGAGGTGAGTATAACATGTTTGTTATTTTTATGACAAAAAAAATGTGTCTACAATCCTTACAGCCTTTAAAATGCCTTTGAAAAGTGATGTCAACAATGTACAATTCAACAACTCATAGGAAACACAAAATGTCTGACACCTCATTACTGATACAATGTTCTTCAGCAGTAACACATTGTGCAACCCCAGCAACTGTCTAGTCATTTGTAGCATTATCCTAGAAAGATGTACCATAAAAAATAACACAATGTCCTACCAGTCCGTTGGATCAGGATAAACCCACAAGTAGTACACAGAGTAGCGTCAGTGCATCAGTTTCCACCGTGTCTGCTCCTTCTTGAATTTGTCTTCACGCTTGAGAAACAGGAAATAAGTGAAAATGAAAGTAGAGATACCGATGTGTGTTATATAAAAAAAGAACAGTATAGTGGGGAGGGAACAAAGTCCATCTGCATCTGATAATAAAGAATTATAATATTAGAAACGCACCATCTTGTAGGGATCTCCAAACTACGGTCTTCCAGCTGTTGTAGAACTACACGTCCCATGATGAGGCATTGTAAAACTCTGACTAGGCATGATGGGAATTGCAGTTCCTGAACAACTGGAGGGCCAAAGTTTGGAGACCCCTGATAGAGCATAGGACTTTGAAGGAGCTAATAATTGAAGATACATTTTCAAGAATATTTTTAACGACTTTCCCGGTATTCTACATCAGTACTTTGACATAGAATACCAGGGTTATGGCAGCAGATAGCTGCCATAAAATATTCAAAGACTTCTTGCGAGCTGCCATATATATATATGAGTTAATATTCTAGACAACTGCTAGCACTGATCACGTCCCATATGCTCGTGCTAACCAAGTAAACTATCAAATAAAGTGCCATGCTATCTAGATAATAAATAAAAACTCATCAAAAATATATACTGCAATCATTTACAATTATACCTCATGACAGCATGTGCAAAATAGTATAGAATATAAAAATATAAGATAGTAAGTATATATACTGTCGCGGTATTAAGTATATATGCTGTCGCGGTATTTATAAAAAAAAAAATAATAATATGCGTCGGTAGACAGCCATAGCCAGTCGCAATTTGCAATTTATCAAATCAAGTCAGTTCGATACCAATCATTTCTCATTTCTGAAACATTTCTAAACTCATTTCTGACATTTCAAATCATTTCACATTTCAGTCACCTACCGCGCTCCGATTCGAATCCAGTCGCACCAAAAGATGCACCAATTCGTTCCGGTGTGCCCCAGTTATTACGGCCTCATTTCTATACATGCTCCAGAGTTACGTTATTGTCAGTCATTTGTACCTCTGTCATGGTTATCATTAGGGATGAGCCGAACACCCCCCGGTTCGGTTCGCACCAGAACCCGCGAACGGACCGCAAGTTCGCACGAACGTTAGAACCCCATTGACGTCTATGGGACTCGAACGTTCGAAATCAAAAGTGCTCATTTTAAAGGCTAATTTGCATGGTATTGTCCTAAAAAGGGTTTGGGGACCCGGGTCCTACCCCAGGGGACATGTATCAATGCAAAAAAAACTTTTAAAAACGGCCGTTTTTTCGGGAGCAGTGATTTTAATGATGCTTAAAGTAAAAAAAAAAAAGTGAAATATTCCTTTAAATATCGTACCTGGGGGGTGTCTATAGTATGCCTGTAAAGTGACGCGTGTTTCCCATGTTTAGAACAGTCCCTGCACCAAATGTCATTTTTAAAGGAAAAAATCTCATTTAAAACTGCTTGCGGGTTTAATGTCATGTCGGGTCATGGCAATATGGATGAAAATCAGTGAGACAAACGGCATGGGTACCCCCCAGTCCATTACCAGGCCCTTTGGGTCTTGTATGGATATTAAGGGGAACCCCGCACCCAAATTAAAATAAGGAAAGGTCCCTATATACTCTGAACAGCAGTATTCAGGCGGTGCAAACAAGACAGGGACTGTAGGTTTGTTGTTAAGTAGAATCTGTTTGTAATTTTGAACATTTTTAATGTGTTTAGCTCCAGCCAAAAAATCTTTTCTAAGCTTTTTGGAAAACATAGGGAAGGGTTATCACCCCTGTGACATTTGTTTTGCGTCTTTCCTCCTCTTCAGAAGATTTCACCTCACTTTTTTGTCCCAATGAAAAATGTTTTTTGAAAATTTGGGTTTTTTTGTGGAACAAGGATTGGAAAGCATCAGTGGAAAGGAGAAATTGTTTTCCCATATTAACTCTTACAGGAGAGAATTTCCCTTCCTTAGGGGTAGATTTCATCTCACTTCCTGTTGTCTCCTTCCGTTTGCAAGTAGGAGTCGTTTGTAAGTTAGATGTTTGAAAGTAGGGTCCTGCCCTATATACTCAGCAGAAATTTGGGCCTTAGGTGTTGCTGTGGCCAAAACACTGTAAGCCCTCACAGGGCCCTGCTGTGAAATATTAGATCAAGAATTGTAATTACATGCCCCTGTTGAACAGGAGCTGAAAAATTAGGCCTTAGGCACTGGTGCTGGTGCCACAACACTGCAACCCCTCACAGACACTCTAGTTGGAACGCAGGAACGAGCCCTGCTGCAAAGTATTGCATCAAAAATTGTAATTACACGCCCCTGTTAGACAGGGGCAGAAAAATTGGGCCTTAGGCACTGGTGCTGGTGCCACAACACTGCAACCCCTCACAGACACTCTAGTTGGAACGCAGGAACGAGCCCTGCTGCAAAGTATTGCATCAAAAATTGTAATTACATGCCCCTGTTAGACAGGGGCAGAAAAATTGGGTCTTAGGCACTGGTGCTGGTGCCACAACACTGCAACCCCTCACAGACACTCTAGTTGAAACGCAGGAACAAGCCCTGCTGCAAAGTATTGCATCAAAAATTGTAATTACACGCCCCTGTTAGACAGGGGCTGAAAAATTGGGTCTTAGGCACTGGTGCTGGTGCCACAACACTGCAACCCCTCACAGACACTCTAGTTGGAATGCAGGAACGAGCCCTGCTGCAAAGTATTACATCAAAAATTGTAATTACACGCCCCTGTTAAACAGGGGCTGAAAAATTGTGCCTTAGGCACTGGTGGTGGCGCCCAGAACCAAAAATGTTCTTACAAGCTATCAGCGTGATGATTGAGGAGGAAGAGGATAATTACTCAGGGATAGTCACTCAGCATCAGCATAGGCAGTCTTTGAAGGGATCTGAGATTTCAAAAAAAAATATTCGGTTACATCTGCATCAGGTGCTTGGTAGCTGGTGGTGATCCAAGACTGATTCATTTTTATGAAGGTCAGCCGATCGACCGAGTCGGTGGACAGACGCACCCTGTGATCGGTTACCACGCCTCCAGCAGCACTGAATGTGCGTTCCGAAAGAACGCTGGATGCAGGACAGGCCAGTAGCTCAATTGCATACTGTGCAAGCTCTGGCCAGTGATCCATCCTCAAGACCCAGTAACCCAGAGGATTTTCGGTGGGAAAGGTGTCCAAGTCTGATCTTGCCCCTAGGTATTCCTGCACCATGTAAAACAGACGCTGGCGATGGTTGCTGGAACCGATCATACCTTGGGGCTGCGGACCAAAAAATTGTCTGAACGCATCGGTCAGACGGCCACCTTCTCCACCGCTCCTTCTTTGACTGACCGAAGCCTCAGCAACACGTTGTCCAGAAACAGGAGTTTGTAACCTCCCAGTCTCTGGGAACGCGTTGCACAGACCTTTCTGCAAGGCCTCCCGAAGATGTTTCATCCTCTGCTCCCTCTGCGATGGCAAGATAAGGTCCGCAACCTTACCCTTGTAACGTGGATCAAGGAGGGTTGCCAGCCAGTATTGGTCCTTCTCCTTGATACCACGAATACGAGGATCCTTACGCAGGCTTTGCAGGATCAGGGAGGCCATGCAGCGTAGGTTTGCTGAGGCATTCGGTCCGGAGTCCTCTGGGTCACTAAGGACAACAACGTCCGCAGCCACCTCCTCCCAGCCACGTACAAGTCCATGTGTTCCTTGGGACTGATCCCTTAAAGACTGCTGATGCTGAGTGCCAGGCTCCACCTCCATACTGACACAATCTTCCTCCTCCTCCTCCTCCTCCTCCTCGTCCTCTTCCTGTGTGATCGGCGGGCACGCAGGAACACTGTCTGGATAAAGGGGGCCTTGAGAGCTAAGGAAGTCCTCCTCTTCCTGCCTCTGTTCTGCCTCAAGTGCCCTGTCCATTATTCCACGCAGCGTGTGCTCCATCAGGTGGACAAGGGGGACAGTGTCACTGATGCATGCACTGTCAGTGCTCACCATCCTCGTGGCCTCCTCGAATGGTGACAGGACAGTGCATGCATCCCTGATCATGGCCCACTGGCGTGGGGAAAAAAAACCAAGGTCCCCTGACCCTGTCCTGGTGCCATAGTCGCACAGGTACTCATTGATGGCCCTCTGCTGCGTGTGCAGCCGCTGCAGCATGGCCAACGTCGAGTTCCACCTGGTGGGCATGTCACAGATTAGGCGGTTCTTGGGCAGGTTAAACTCCTTTTGGAGGTCCGTCAGCCGAGCACTGGCATTATATGACCGGCGGAAATGCACAGAGACTTTCCTGGCCTGCCTCAGGACATCCTGTAAGCCCGGGTACCTGCCCAAGAACCGCTGCACCACCAAGTTAAGGACGTGAGCCAAACAGGGCACATGGGTCAGTTGTCCCTGTCGGAGGGCAGAGAGGAGGTTGGTGCCATTGTCGCAAACCACCATTCCTGCCTTAAGTTGGCGTGGCGTCAACCACCTCTGAACCTGCCCCTGCAGAGCTGACAGAACCTCTGCCCCAGTGTGGCTCCTGTCCCCCAAGCACACCAGCTCAAGCACCGCATGGCATCTTTTGGCCTGCGTACTTGCGTAGCCCCTTGAACGCCTACGGAGCACCGCTGGTTCCGAGGAAGAGGCCATGGAGGAAGAAGAAGAGGAGGGGGTGGAGGAGAGAGGTGTGTCACAATCAGCATTTTGGAGGCGTGGTGGCGGAACAACCTCCAACACTACTGCACCTTGTCCTGCATCCTTCCCAGCTGCCAGCAGAGTCACCCAATGCGCCGTGAAACTTAAGTAACGTCCCTGTCCATGCCTGCTGGACCATGAGTCAGCGGTAATATGCACCTTACCGCTGACCGCCCTGTCCAGCGAGGCATGGACATTGCCTTCCACATGCCGGTAGAGAGCCGGAATCGCCTTCCGTGAGAAAAAGTGGCGTTTGGGTACCTGCCACTGAGGAACCGCACATTCCACAAACTCACGGAAGGGGGCAGAGTCTACCAACTGAAAAGGCAGCAGTTGAAGTGCTAGCAATTTTGCCAAGCTAGCATTCAACCGCTGGGCATGTGGATGGCTGGGAGCAAACTTCTTTCGGCGGTGCAGCAGCTGGGGCAGGGAAATTTGCCTGGTACAATCTGACGTCGGTGTACCAAAAGCAGATTGCCCACAAGTACTTGGCTGTGACACACCTAATTCTACACCTTCATTCCTCTCACTGCAGGTCTCAGAGAGGACTGAAGGTCTAGTGGGGTTGGAAATCTCAGCTGATGAGGAGCAAGGAGAGATCGTCTTTGTTCTTTGGTGTGGGTCTTTTAGATACGCTTGCCAACGAACTGCATGGCAGGTCAACATATGTCTGGTCAAGCATGTGGTACCCAAGCGGGAGATGTTTTGGCCACGCGAGATACGCTTGAGACATATGTTGCAAATAGCAGCGGTGCGATCTGATGCACTCGTCTCAAAAAAGGCCCACACCAAAGAACTTTTTGAATAACGCGCAGAGACTGCAGCGCCCTGCACATGTGGAGCTTTGGGGTGTGATGCAGTCAATGTGCTGCCCTTAGGCTGGCCCCTGGAGGGCATCCTGCCTAGTTGGTGATGTGCCACCTCCTCCTCCTCCTCCTCCTCCTCCTCTCTCCTATCAGGCACCCACGTTGAGTCAGTGACCTCATCATCCCCTCCCTCCTCATCACTGGAGCAAACCTGGCAGTATGCTGCAGCAGGGGGAGCATGACTGCCAGATTGCTGTCCTTCTTGGGCACCCCCTCTGTCCGTGCTCATGTTACTGCCTTCATTGAGCTCAGTATCATCATCAGAGCCTTCCAAACGCTGGGCATCCTCCTGGAGCATGTACCCAACACTGTGGTCAAACAGTTCGAGGGAATCCTCATGAGGACATGGTGGAGCTAGGGAAGGAGTCACTGATGACATTGAGCTGAGGGAAGAGGCCGCTGCTTTGCCAGACAAAGCACCCTGGGCATGGGTGAGAGAGGATGAGGAGGATGAGGACGGCTTGGTCATCCACTCGACCAAGTCTTCCGCATGTTGCGGCTCAACACGGCCAGCTGCCGAAAAAAAGGCCAAGCGTGTCCCATGGCCACATGCTGATGAGGATGCACCGTCTCCACGACCAGCACTAGACACAGAGCCTGCTTGCCCTCTCTTATTGGCTTGTGACTGTCTGCCTCTCCTTCTTGGCCTTCCAGACATACTAATGGCCTGTAGCTGCACTAAGCTGGGATAGAACACCTGTAATTTTCTTAAGGTAGCTTTATATACTGTAACCAGACAAGCCTGCCTGTCAGTAGGAAGATAACAGGAACGGATCTAGCTGAACACTGTGAGCAGGACGCACTGTACTAAATGTAAATAGTCTAGCTGCCTGACCGTGGTACTAATAGGATCAAAAAGAACACCTGTAATTTTCTTAAGGTAGCTTTATATACTGTAACCAGACAAGCCTGCCTGTCAGTAGGAAGATAACAGGAACGGATCTAGCTGAACACTGTGAGCAGGACGTACTGCACTAAATGTATATAGCAGGAACGGATCTAGCTGAACACTGTGAGCAGGACGCACTGCACTGAATGTAAATAGCAGGAACGGATCTAGCTGAACACTGTGAGCAGGACGCACTGCACTAAATGTAAATACCAGGAACGGATCTAGCTGAACACTGTGAGCAGGACGCACTGCACTGAATGTAAATAGCAAGAACGGATCTAGCTGAACACTGTGAGCAGGACGCACTGTACTAAATGTAAATAGTCTAGCTGCCTGACCGTGGTACTAATAGGATCAAAAAGAACACCTGTAATTTTCTTCAGGTAGCTTTATATACTGTAACCAGACAAGCCTGCCTGTCAGTAGGAAGATAACAGGAACGGATCTAGCTGAACACTGTGAGCAGGACGCACTGTACTAAATGTAAATAGTCTAGCTGCCTAACCGTGGTACTAATAGGATCAAAAAGAACACCTGTAATTTTCTTCAGGTAGCTTTATATACTGTAACCAGACAAGCCTGCCTGTCAGTAGGAAGATAACAGGAACGGATCTAGCTGAACACTGTGAGCAGGACGCACTGCACTGAATGTAAATAGCAGGAACGGATCTAGCTGAACACTGTGAGCAGGACGCACTGCACTGAATGTAAATAGCAGGAACGGATGTAGCTGAACACTGTGAGCAGGACGCACTGCACTAAATGTAAATACCAGGAACGGATCTAGCTGAACACTGTGAGCAGGACGCACTGCACTGAATGTAAATAGCAGGAACGGATCTAGCTGAACACTGTGAGCAGGACGCACTGCACTAAATGTAAATACCAGGAACGGATCTAGCTGAACACTGTGAGCAGGACGCACTGCACTGAATGTAAATAGCAGGAACGGATCTAGCTGAACACTGTGAGCAGGACGCACTGCACTAAATGTAAATACCAGGAACGGATCTAGCTGAACACTGTGAGCAGGACGCACTGCACTGAATGTAAATAGCAGGAACGGATCTAGCTGAACACTGTGAGCAGGACGCACTGCACTGAATGTAAATAGCAGGAACGGATGTAGCTGAACACTGTGAGCAGGACGCACTGCACTAAATGTAAATACCAGGAACGGATCTAGCTGAACACTGTGAGCAGGACGCACTGCACTGAATGTAAATAGCAGGAACGGATCTAGCTGAACACTGTGAGCAGGACGCACTGCACTGAATGTAAATAGCAGGAACGGATCTAGCTGAACACTGTGAGCAGGACGCACTGCACTAAATGTAAATACCAGGAACGGATCTAGCTGAACACTGTGAGCAGGACGCACTGCACTGAATGTAAATAGCAGGAACGGATGTAGCTGAACACTGTGAGCAGGACGCACTGCACTAAATGTAAATACCAGGAACGGATCTAGCTGAACACTGTGAGCAGGACGCACTGCACTGAATGTAAATAGCAGGAACGGATCTAGCTGAACACTGTGAGCAGGACGCACTGCACTGAATGTAAATAGCAGGAACGGATCTAGCTGAACACTGTGAGCAGGACGCACTGCACTAAATGTAAATACCAGGAACGGATCTAGCTGAACACTGTGAGCAGGACGCACTGCACTGAATGTAAATAGCAGGAACGGATCTAGCTGAACACTGTGAGCAGGACGCACTGCACTGAATGTAAATACCAGGAACGGATCTAGCTGAACACTGTGAGCAGGACGCACTGCACTAAATGTAAATACCAGGAACGGATCTAGCTGAACACTGTGAGCAGGACGCACTGCACTGAATGTAAATAGCAGGAACGGATCTAGCTGAACACTGTGAGCAGGACGCACTGCACTGAATGTAAATAGCAGGAACGGATCTAGCTGAACACTGTGAGCAGGACGCACTGCACTAAATGTAAATACCAGGAACGGATCTAGCTGAACACTGTGAGCAGGACGCACTGCACTAAATGTAAATAGCAGGAACGGATCTAGCTGAACACTGTGAGCAGGACGCACTGCACTAAATGTAAATACCAGGAACGGATCTAGCTGAACACTGTGAGCAGGACGCACTGCACTGAATGTAAATAGCAGGAACGGATCTAGCTGAACACTGTGAGCAGGACACACTGCACTAAATGTAAATAGTCTAGATAGAAGATAACAGGAACGGATCTAGCTAAACTGAATACAGTGTATATATATATATGCAACACCTGGGATGCATATATATACACAATACACTGTAAGTGCAGCTAACTGACTGACTGTTCTGCCTAATCTATCTAACTCAAATCAAATGACACTGTCTCTCTCTCTCTCTATCTCTCAGCACACCGGAACACACACTACACAGGGCCGCCGTGCAGGCGGCCTTATATAGTGTGGGGTGTGTACTAAATCCCCTGAGCCATAATTGGCCAAAGCCACCCTGGCTTTGGCCAATTACAGCTCTCTCTACTGACGGCGCTGTGATTGGCCAAGCATGCGGGTCATAGTGCATGCTTGGCCAATCATCAGCCAGCAATGCACTGCGATGCCGCAGTGAATTATGGGCCGTGACGCGCCACACGAATTTGGCGCGAACGGCCCATATCGTTCGCAATTCGGCGAACGACCGAACAGCCGATGTTCGAGTCGAACATGGGTTCGACTCGAACACGAAGCTCATCCCTAGTTATCATTTCATTTCCACGTATCACGTTCCGACATAAATTCAGTCGCATGGAAATGCACCGATTCGTCTCGGCTTGCCCCAGGATTGGCCTCATTTCTATACATGCTCCAGAGTTACGTTTTATCAGTCATTCGTACCTCTGTCATGGTTATCATTTCATTTCCACGTATCACGTTCCGACATGAATTCAGTCGCATGGAAATGCACCGATTCGTCTCGGCGTGCCCCAGGATTGGCCTCATTTCTATACATGCTCCAGAGTTACGTTTTATTAGTCATTCGTACCTCTGTCATGGTTATCATTTCATTTCCACGTATCACGTTCCGACATGAATTCAGTCGCATGGAAATGCACCGATTCGTCTCGGCGTGCCCAGGATTGGCCACATTTCAGTACATGCTCCGGAGTCCGATTCGCAGTCAGTCGCTACAACAGCACGACCGATTCGAGCCTCCGTCATGGTAAACGATATGTTACATCCTCACTTACCACGCTCCGTTTCGAATCCAGTCGCATCTTCGATGCACCGATTCATTACGGCGTGCCCCAGGGCTCGGCCTCATTTCTGATACATGCTCCAGAGTCCGGATCATAGCTAGTCGCAGACATCGGGGGATTGATCCATATCTCTGTCATGCAATTACTACCATTTCACTCCCACAACGCATCACCGTTTCGAAACCAGTCGCATCTGAGGTGCACCGATTCGTCACGGAATGCATCGCTGGTTCCGATCGCATTTCATACCTTTACCAGAGCTCGGTTGGTTGCCAGTCGCAAACACGGCACAACCAATTCGAGCCTCGGTCAAAATAATCATTTCTCTCATTTCATTTCATACTGCGCTCCGATTCGAATCCAGATGCATCAAACAGGCACCGATTCGTCCCGGGAGCACCAATGTTTTCAGTTGCCTCATTTCAATACATGCTCCAGAGCCCGGTTCACGGTCGAATAAATCATGACACGACCAGGCCGGACCTCTGTCATGGAGTTCATTCATTTCATAATCAAGGCAAACATTTCGAATCATTTCATTGTCACAAGATTGCAAGCACCATACAAATCGTTGCTTCAAGTTAGTTAGCAATCCCTTCACGAATTGTCACCTTTTCATTTTCCTCAGGTCAGTCAAAGTTCAGTAGGTCCACCCTGCACCAGGTTGGACGATATCCCCCCAGGTAATTAAAAAAAAAAAAAAAAAAAAAGGAATGGGAGAATAAGTCGGGTAAGTATGACTCAGCGGATCAAAGGAAAAACTTGAAATTCATGTCACCCCCAATAGGTTACAGTCAACCAGGAAATAAAGCTCGAGAGATCCTCACCAAAGCAACCATGTCCCAGGCCGGCAGCGAAGACTTCATGGCCTCTCTGTCACCTTCTCCGGTCTCAGAAAGCGGCAGCGTGCAATCCCTCAGGGGATGGACTATCCCCAAACTGACGGCAGAGCTCAGACGCAGAGGTGTCCCCTTCCCCGCCACAGCGAGGAAAGGCGAGCTCTTCAAACTCCTCTTTCCCCCACCAGCAGCAGGACCCAGTACCCAACAGGCATCCCTCCAGTCCATATCATCGGCCATCTCGCAATTACACACGATGGTGTCATCTCTATCCACCTCAGTTGCAGACGTCCAAACCAGGGTTGCACTTCTGGAGACCCGACCGGCCATGGCTGTCCCCGACCCAACTGCAACTCAAACCTTGACACCTCTTCCTGCAGGTACCTCAGGCTCGAGCCCCATTGTCTACCCCTCCCATCTGGTCCCAACCAGTATCAGGAAGGACATTTTGGACGGCAAGGACGTCAACCTGGCCTCTCTCCTTATTTCCGTGCATGATTTGGCAGAAAATAAGGCCTACTCCTGGGGCGACATATCGGTGGTCCTTAAAGCCAAAGACCCCAGATTGAACCGCAAGCTATCAGTCCCAGAATTTACCCTGGCCTTTGGCATGCTCAGAGATGTCCTGTGCTCAGCCACCCCTAGCAGGCGGGAAGATCTGGACTTGTATCTCCATACTGTGGTAGACTTGGGCCACAAGTATGGAGGTTTTGCCTTTTACGATTATCATCGTTCCTTTTCAGCCAAGGCCGCCGCCAGATTCATACAATTCCAGACTACGACAGATTGGAGTCTCATGGACACAGAGCTCTTCTGCCGCCACTTTGCCGGCTTACGCTCACCTCTGTGTGCGATTTGCCAGTCTTCCACCCACACTGCCACCTGGTGCGCCAATACGGCGATCAGACGGCCCTTCGAGTTTCCCTCTACCTCAGGTACAGTACAGGGTCAGTCGATCCCTGAACCAACGCCTCAGGTGGACAAACTCGGACGCCCAGTCCGAACCGTGGGAGGGGCAGCCATCTGTAACAACTTCAACTATGGGTCCTGCAACTTCAGCCAGTGCCGTCTACTTCACATCTGCACCTTATGCCAAAGAGCACACCCTAGGAATTTGTGTGAAGTCAAGCAACACAAGAGGGCATGACTAAGCCGGATCAACCTCTTATGGTTAGGACTGTATCTCACTTCACATCCCACCCCTTCCCTGGCCACCTACCTTATCCAAGGCTTCACAGCAGGCTTTCACACCGGCCTCATTTCACTACCCCACAGTACTCACGAATGTGCCAATCTTCGTTCGGCAGCCATTGATGAACAAGCCATAGATCAGCTCTTACAGGCAGAGGTAGATCGAGACTACGTGATAGGCCCTTTCACTTGCCCCCCTTTCAGCACATGGAGAGTCAGCCCTATTGGGCTTGTCAAGGGCAAGTTCTCAAATAAATTGCGTTTGGTGTACGACCTGTCTGCGCCTCATTCTTCCCACATACCCAGTCTCAATTCCCTGATCCCCTCCGAAGAGTTTTCCCTAAAATATTCCTCCGTTGACATGGCAATACAAGCGATCATCAAAGCAGGCACAGGTGCCTGGCTCTCCAAAGCCGACATCTCGGATGCTTTCAAGCTCCTGCCCATCCACCCATCCCTTTGGTGCTGGCATGGCATCAAATGGAAGGAAGCATATTATTTTGCTACAAAACTCACCTTCGGTTCGAAGAGTAGCCCGTGGCTCTTCGACACGTTCGCTCAGTCCCTCGTTTGGATACTATTACACAAGGGTCAATGCCATGAAGTCATCCATTATCTGGATGACTTCCTACTGATAGAACCGCCCAGCAAGCCCCCAGGAGATCTCGACAAACTTAGAGTAATTTTTGGAAACCTCAATGTTCCTATCGCCGAGCACAAAGTCGATGGCCCAGCAAACATCATCACCTTTCTCGGGGTCAGCTTGGATACCTGCGCAATGCAAGCCAGTCTCCACCCCGACAAATTAACACGCATTAGGGCAGTCCTTCACGAGTTTACACACACCAAGGGCTGTACCAAAAAACAGTTGCAGTCTCTCCTGGGTATGCTCAACTTCGCTATGCGAATTATCCCACAAGGCCGCACATTTGTACCACGCCTGCTTAGATTTCTGTCAGAAACTCAAGACCCTGATCAGATTTTGAATTTAGACTCCGCAGCTATAGCGGACCTATCTATGTGGGAGGAATTCTTGTCCGCCTGGAATGGCATATCTCTATTTATACCTATGGTTTCGGTCCATTCACCCCAGGTGGTGACGGACGCTGCAGCCTCCACAGGTTTCGCGGCAATTTTTGGCCATCATTGGTTTTCAGGACCCTGGCCTCAACAGATACTGTTGATACCCGGCTTTTCCCAAACATCTGCCCTCTTTGAGCTTTATCCCATAGTGGCAGCCGCACAACTCTGGGGCCACCACTGGACAGGACAAACCGTAGTCTTCACCACCGACAACCAGGCCACGGCAGACATCATCAACAGAGGCAGGTCCAAGTCCCTAGCAGTCATGTCCTTCCTGCGCAGGTTGGTACAACTGTCTTTACAGCATCAGTTCAATATACACTGTGCATTTATTCCCGGCAGATACAACTCAGCAGCTGACGCACTGTCACGTTTCAATTATCCCTCCTTTTTCAAACAGGTTCCCGATGCCGATCCAATGTCGGCCCCTATCCCTGTCTGGTCACAACTGACCCTGGACTAGTTCAACATCTACACGGAGCTACGCAACTCATAAATCATTCCCTCTCCCACAACACACTCAAAGCCTACCAGACAGCTTGGAAGGCCTTTAATAAATTCCTCACCTCCTGCCGCAAAGGACCAACAGATATCAAACAAGTACTGGCCTTCACTGCACACTGCCACACGCAGCTGGCCTTATCCTACAATACCGTCCGGCTATACCTAGCCGGCATTCAACATTTCATGGCGCTTGAAGACCCCACGAAATCTTCACTGTTCTCATCTCACGCTATACGAGCCATTCTAAGGGGAATTCAGAAACAACAACCAGTCATCAGCACTAAGCGCTTGCCCATTACGGGGCCCATCTTTAGGGACATGTCAACTATTCTGGCTACTTCGCCATTTGGTCTGCTCCCCAGCACGGTCTTACAAGCAGCCATATATTTAGCTTACTATGGGTTCTTGCGGCCTGGCGAATTCACCTCTAACAAACCCACAGACCAAGTACTATGCAGACGACACTTGCTTCGATACCAAGACCACTTCATCCTGCACCTCGAGGTCTCTAAAACCCAGCAAACGGGCTCAGGAGTGAACATTCACCTCTACAAAATCAACAACAGCTGGTGTCCAGTCGCTGTACTCAACCGACTCCTGTCACTCCTGCCTGAGCAACCAGACAGCAGTCCCCTTCTACCATTCCCAGTCAAACCCTTAAACGCCTCTCACTTTGTGAAACACATAAGGATACTTCTCCGCAATCTTCACCTTAACCCTAGTCAGTATTCCGGACACTCTTTCCGCATCGGAGCAGCCTCCGCGGCGTCCCGCCACGGGGTGCCAGACCACATCATCAAAAGACTAGGCAGGTGGAAATCAGCCTGCTTCGCCCGGTATATCCCCAATCCACAAACAGAGATGGCACAGGCATTCTCCAAATTGGCTCAATAAATAACTGAAAACCAATAAAATTATAACCCTACCTGAATGTTTTTGCCCCCTTATTTTGGCATACCAGCCATTAGACCAAGGCACACTTTCAGGTCCATTTCATATGGTAAGTCCACACTTTCAGGTCTATTTCCGATGGTAAGTCTTATCTTTACTATAAGTGTTATCTATGTACATATCGGACATAGGGCTCCAACCATAAGTAGGAAGGCCAGTATGGTGGCCTGAATTTATGGGAGGAGCCCGGGGGTTACTTAAGCAGCCCGCTCACCTGTGGTGCTTGTCGGTTTCCTGTGCGCGATACCCACCCTCCCATCCCCATTTCACAACATTTCTCAAACTATTCATTTCATTCATTTCTCTTACAGAATAATCATTTCTTAAACCAGGGTATGCCCCCTTATTTTGGCATACCGGCCATTAGACCAAGGCACACTTTCAGGTCCATTTCATATGGTAAGTCCACACTTTCAGGTCTATTTCCGATGGTAAGTCTTATCTTTACTATAAGTGTTATCTATGTACATATCGGACATAGGGCTCCAACCATAAATATATATATATATATATATATATATATATATATATATATATTGCATTCAAGTGTAAATGTGAGATTTGAGGTCTTTTTGCCCCCAGATCTCACATTTAAGAGGTCCTGTCATACTTTTTTTACTATTACAAGCGACGTTTAAATGAATAAAAGTGACCCCATTTTTTTTTTAAAGGACAGTGTAAAAATAAAAATGAAAAAGTAAAATAAATAAGAAAAAAATAAAATTTAAGGCGCCCCATCCCACTGAGCTTGTGCGCAGAAGCGAACGCATACATAAGTCGTGCTCACATATGAAAATGGTGTTCAAACCACAAATGTGATGTATTGCCACGAACATTAGAGTGAGAGCAATAATTCTAGTAAGACCTCCTCTGTAACTCAAAACTAATAACCTGTAGACATTTTTAAACGTCGCCCATGGAGATTTTAAGAGACAAAATTTGTCGCCATTCCACGAGCGGGCGCAACTTTGAAGCATGACATGTTGGGTATTAATTTACTCGGCGTAACATTATCTTTCACAATATACAAAAATTGGGCTAACTTTACTGTTTTATTTTTTAATTCAAAAAAGTGTATTTCTTTTTTTAATTGCGCTTGTAACTAGTAATGGCGGCAATCAGTGATTTTTAGTGGGACTGCGACATTGCGGTGGACAAATCTGACACTAAGTGACACTTTTTGGGAACCAGTGACAATATTTCATTAGCAAGATTAGCAGGTACAGAAGATCTCTGTGTCCATCCCTGTCAGAACGGTGATCTGCCTTGTTTACATAGACAGATCCCCATTCTTCCTCTCTGTGGAGTGATCGCGGGTGTGGCCGGAGGACATCGCGTCCGCCGAACCCGCTGATTGGCTCCCCCTCTGGCCAATCAGCACACGTACGCTCCCCCCGCTGTCTATTGCATGAAATGACATGCAGGTACGTCATTTTCATGCAATAGTGCCAACCTGCCCCAGTATATGTACTGCGGCCAGACGGCAAGTGGTTAACCCTTTCGCTGTCAGAACTGTTATTGTGGGGGTTTTTTTCAACATATATTTAAACAATCATTTTAGGCCTGAAGATTGCATAAACCCCCAAAATGTTATATATTTTATTAAAGCAGAGGCCCTGGAACATAAAATGTTAGTAGATCCAATTTTTTTATATCACCAGTACCGAAAAGTGTCAGTAAAAAATACACTAAAGTTAATTTTAGGGCACACAAATGCCATACATTACCCACGTTTTTGGTAAATTATAAAAAAATTAGGTTGCACTGAGTAAATAGATGTGTCAAACCTTCAAGGGTAAGTTCACCTTTACAGAAAATCTGTAAGGTGAACTTACACTGGACCCAGAGGCATAACTAGAACCTTCAGGACCCCGGTGCAAGAAACCATGATGGGCCCCCCTTCCATCTGAGCCCTGGGCTTCTAATTTTGGGAGGGTGTCCATGGACATCTCCCCAAAACCCTGCTTCCCGCATGCCCCCTGGGATGTGCATCCAGCGTAATCACAGCGGCCCTTTACCATGTGATCAGCCGATCACATGTAAACAGACTTGCTGGTTATCCGCAGCCCTTTCCTCCCACGCTGAGTCTGTGTTAGGAACCATGGTACCATGGTGTACTAAATCCCCTGAGCCATAATTGGCCAAAGCCTCCTTGTCTTTGGTCAATTACAGCTCTCTGTTCAGACGGCGCTGTGATTGGCCAAGCATGCGGGTCATAGTGCATGCTTGGCCAATCATCAGCCATCAATGCACTGCGATGCCGCAGTGAATTATGGGCCATAACGCGCCACACGAATTTGGCGCGAACGGCCCATATCGTTCGCAAATCAGTGAATGGGTGAACAGACGATGTTCAAGTCGAACATGAGTTCGACACAAACACGAAGCTCATCCCTAATATCCACTGCATTGCAGTCTAGCCAAGCCTATATCTGACTGCAGGTAGTTCCTGGTGTACGTTTTCAAATACACTCTCAGGCAGGCAGGCAGGTGATTCAGTGATCTGCAGTGCATTAAATATATATACAGTCTCCAACATATATATATCCACTGCATTCTAGTCTAGCCAAGCCTATATCTGAATGCAGGTACTTCCTGATGTATGTTTTCAAATACACTTTCAGGCAGGCAGGCGATTCAGTGATCTGCAGTACATAAAATATATATACACAGTTTCCTACATGTATATATATATATATATATATATATATATATATATATATATATATATATCCACTGTATTCTAGCCTAGCCAAGCCTATATCTGACTGCAGGCCATTGCTGGTGTACGTTTTCAAATACACTTTCTGGCAGTCAGGCAAGTGATTCAGTGATCTGCAGTGCATTAAATATATAAACAGCCTCCAACATATATATATCCACTGCATTCAAGTCTAGCCAAACCTTTATCTGACTGCAGGCCATTGCTGGTGTTCGTTTTCAAATATACTTTCAGGCAGGCAAGTGATTCAGTGATCTGCAGTGGATTAAATATATATACAGTCTCCAGGCCATTCCTGGTGTACGTTTTCAACAACACTTTCAGGCAGGCAGGCCATGCAGATGATTCAGTTATCTGCAGTGCATAAAGATATATATACAGTCCCCTACATATATATATACAATGCATTCCAGTCTAGCCAAGCCTATATCTGACTGCAGGCCATTCCTGGTGTACGTTTTCAAATACACTTTCAGGCAGGCAGGCAGGTGATTCAGTGATCTGCAGTGCATAATATATATATAAAGTCTCCTACATATATATCCACTGCATTCTAGTCTAGCCAAGCCTATACCTGACTACAGGCCATTCCTGGTGTACGTTTTCAACAACACTTTCAGGAAGGCAGGCCAGGCAGGTGATTCAGTGATCTGCAGTGCACAAAATATATATACAGTCCCCTACATATATATCCACTGCATTCTAGTCTAGCCAAGCCTATACCTGACTGCAGGCCATTCCTGGTGTAATTTTTCTAGTAAACTTCAGGCGGTGTTTTGCTAATCCAATTTTACAGCATGTCTGGAAGGCCAACAAGGAAAGGCAGACTCTCACAGGCCACTAAAAGAGGGCAAGCAGGCTCTCTGTCTACAGCCAACAGTGTTGGTCGTGGACATGGTGCATCCTCAGCATGTGGCCGTGGGGCACGCTTATCCTTTTTTTTTTGACAGCTGGCCGTGTTGAGCCACAACATGCAGAAAAGTTGGTAGAGTGGATCACAAAGCCGTCCTCATTCTCCTCATCCTCTGTCACCCAGGCTAAGACAAGTTTGGCTTGCAATGCAGCTGCCAAATTGGCCTATTCCATTGGCTCAATTGCATCAGTCACTCCTTTCCTAGCCCCACCATCATGACCTGAGGAGTCCCCTGACCTGTTCGACCACAGTGTTGGGTACATGCTGCAGGAGGATGCGCAGCATTTTGAAGGGTCCAATGATGGTACCTAGGTTGAGGATGAAGGCAGTAACGTGAGCCCAGAGAGAGGGAGTGCTCATGAAGGACAAATAACTGGTAGTCATGTTCCCCGAGCTGCAGCATACTGCCAGGTTCGCTCCAGTGTTGTGGAGGGAGGGGATGATGAGGTCACTGACTCTACGTGGGTGCCTGATAGAAGAGAGGAGGAGGAGGAGGAGGCACATCTCCAATGAGGCAGGATGCCCTCCAGGGGCCAGCTTAGGGACAGCCAATCAACTGCATCACACCGCAGAGCTCTGCATGTGCAGGGGGCTGGTGACTCCACGTGTTTTTTCAAAAGTCCTTTGGTGTGGGACTTTTTTGAGACGTGTGCAGCAGATCGCACCATTGCTGTTTGCAACATATGTCTGAAGCGTATCAAGTGTGGCCAAAACAGCAGCCACTTGGGCACCACATGCTTGACCAGACATATGTCGAGCTCCCAAGCAGTCCCTTGGCAACAGTACTTAAAAGACCCACACCAAAGAACAAGGCAGACCTCTCCTTGCTCCTCATCAGCTGGGATTTCCAACCCCACTATACCTTCAGTCCTCTCAGAGACCTGCACTGAGAGTAATGAAGGTGTAGAATTAGGTGTCCCAAGCACTTGCGATTGTAGCAGGCAAATTGCCCTACCCCAGTTGCTAAACTGTCAAATGAAATTTGGTCCCAGCCATCCACATGCTCATCGGCTGAATGCTAGTTTGGCTAAATTGCTAGCACTCCAACTGCTGCCTTTTCAGCTGGTAGACTCTGCCCCCTTTTGAGAATTTGTGGAATGTGCGGTACCTCAGTGGCAGGTTCCCAAACGCCATTTTTTTTCTCGGAAGGCCACTCTGGCTTTCTACCTGCATGTGGAATGCAATGTCTTGACCTCGTTGGACAGGGCGGTCAGTGGTAAAGTGCATATTACCGCTGACTCATGGTCCAGCAGGCATGGACAGGGACGTTACCTTTCTTTCACAGTGCACTGGGTAACCCTGCTGGCAGCTGGGAAGGATGCAGGACAGGTTGCAGTAATGTTGGAGCTTGTTCCACCACCACGCCTCTAAAATGCTGGTAGTGGTGATTCTGTCACATCTCTCTCCTCCACCCCCTCCTCTTCTTCTTCCTCTATGGCCTCTTCCTGTGCAGATTTGTCCTCGGAACCAGGGGTGCTTCATAGGCATTCTAGGGGCTACGCAAGCACCCAGGCAAAAAGATGCCATGCGGTGCTTGAGTTGGTCTGCTTAGGGGACAGGAGCCACACTGGGGCAGAGATTCTGCCAGCTCTGCAGGGGCAGGTTTAGAGGTGGTTGACACTATGCCAGCTTCAGCCAGGAATGGTGGTTTGCGACAATGGCACCAACCTCCTCTCTGCCCTCCGACAGGGAGAGTTGAACCATGTTCCCTTTTTGGTTCACATCCTTAATATGGTGGTGCAGTGGTTCTTGTGCCCGGGCATTCAGGATCTCCTGAGGCAGGCCAGGAAAGTCTGTGGGCATTTCCGCCGGTCAAATAATGCCAGTGCTCGTCTGGCAGACCTTTAAAAGGAATGCAACCTGCCCAAAAACCGCCTCATCTGTGACATGCCCACCAGGTGGAACTCAACGTTGGCAATGCTGCAGCAGCTGCACACGCAGCAGAGGGCCATCAATGAGTACCTGTGCGAGTATGGCACCAGGACAGGGTCAGGGGAGCTTGGCTTGTTTTTGCCACGCCAGTGGCTAATTATCAAGGATGCATGCATTGTCCTGTCACCATTTGAGGAGGCCACGAGGATGGTGAGCAGTGACAGTGCATTCTTCATTGATACTGTCCCTCTTGTCTTCCTGTTGGAGCACACGCTGCGTGGAATAATGGACAGGGCACTTGAGGCAGAACAGAGGGAGGCAGAGGAGGACTTCCTTACCTCTCAAGGCTCCCTTGATCCAGACAGTATTCCTGCAGGCCCGCCTATCACAAAGGAAGAGGAGGAGGAGGATTGTGTCAGCATGGTGGTGGAGCCTTGCACTCAGCATCAGTCTTCAAGGGATAATTTTCAGTCCCCAGAAACCCATGGACTTGTACATGGCCGGGAGGAGGTGGCTGCGGATCATGTCGTCCTTAGTGACCCAGAGGACTCTAGACCGAATGCCTCAGCAAACCTACGCTGCATGGCCTCCCCGATCCTGCAAAGCCTGCGAAAGGACCATCGGATTTGTGGTATCAAGGAGAGGGATCAGTACTGGCTGGCAAACCTTCTTGATCCACGTTACAAGGGTAAGGTTGCAGAACTTATCCAGCCTTCACAGAGGCAGCAGAGGATGAAACATCTTCAGGAGGCCTTGCAGAAAGGTTTGTGCAATGCGTTTCCAGAGCCTGGGAGGTTACAATTTCCTGGTCCTCCTGGACAGCGTGTTGCTGAGGCTTCAGTCAGTCACAGAAGGAATGGTGTAGAAGGTGGCCATCTGACCGATGCATTCAGACAATTTTCTAGTCCACAGCCCCAAGGTCTGATCGGTTCCAGAAACCATCGACAGCATCTGATTTACATGGTGCAGGAATACCTTGGGGCAAGATCAGACTTAGAGACCTTTCCAACCGAAAATCCACTGGGTTACTGGGTCTTGAGGATGGATCACTGGCCAGAGCTTGCACAGTATGCAATTGAGATACTGGCATGTCCTGCATCCAGCGTTCTATCTGAAGGCACATTCAGTGCTGCTAGAGGCTTTGTAACCCATCACAGAGTGCGCCTGTCCACAGACTCGGGTGATCGGCTCAACTTCAATGAATTAGTCTTGGATCACCAGCTACCAAGCACCTGATGCTGATGTAACTGATTCGTTTTTTTATGAATGTGAGATCCATTGAAGACTGCCTATGCTAATGCTGAGTGAGTATCCTGTTATGCTAAGTGACTATCTTATCCTCCTCAATGTTCATGTTCATAGCTTCTAAGAACATTTTTGGTTCTGGGCAAAAGCACCAGTGCCTAAAGCCCAATTTTTCTACCCCTGTTTAACAGGTGCGTGTAATTACAATTTTTGCTGTAATATTTTGCAGCAGGGCTCGTTCCTGCGCTCAACTAGAGTATCTGTGAGGGGTTGCAGTATTGTGGCACTAGCACCAGTGCCTAAAGCCCAGTTTTTCTGCCCCTGTTTAACAGGGGCGTGTAATTACAATTTTTGCTGTAATATTTTGCAGCAGGGCTTGTTCCTGCGCTCAACTAGAGTATCTGTGAGGGGCTGCAGTGTTGTGTCACCAGCAACAGTGCCTAAAGCCCAATTTTTCTGCCCCTGTTTAACAAGGGGCGTGTAATTACAATTTTTGCTGTAATATTTTGCAGCAGGGCTCGTTCCTGCATTCAACTAGAGTATCTGTGAGGGGTTGCAGTGTTGTGGCACCAGCACCAGTGCCTAAGGCCCAATTTTTCTGCCCCTGTTTAACAGGGGCGTGTAATTACAATTTTTGATTCAATATTTCACAGCAGGGCCCATTCCTGCGCCCACCAAGAGTAACTGTGAGGGCTTACAGTGTTGTGGCAACACCACCACACCACCACCAAAGGCCCAATTTTTCTTACCCTGTTTAACAGGAGCATGTAATTACAATTCTTGATATAATATTTCACATCAGGGCCCTTTCCAGCGCCCACCAAGAGTAACTGTGAGGGCTTACAGTGTTGTGGTACCACCAACACCTAAGGCCCACATTTCTGCAGAGTATATAGGGCAGGCTGTATAGTATGTACAGGCGGTCCCCTACTTTCAAACATCCGACTTACAAACGACTCCTACTTACAAACGCAGGGAGACAACAGGAAGTGAGAGAATATTTACCCCTAGGAAGGGAAATTCTCTCCTGTAAGAGTTAATATGGGAAAAAGGTGTCTCCACTGATGCTTTATTACCAATCCTTGTTTCCCTAAAAAACCCAAATTTTCAAAATTCAATTGTCATTGGGACAGAAGGTGAGATGAAATCTTCTGAACAGTGGCACAGACAGCGAAACAAATGTTATAGGGGTGATGATAACCCTTCCTTATGTTATCCAAAAAACTTAAAAATAGATTTTTTGGCTGGAGCTACAAAAAATGTACCTGTTCCAAATTACAAACAGATTCTACTTAAGAACAAACCTACAGTCTCTATCTTTTTTGTAACCCGGGGACCGCCTGTATACTGCTGTTCAGAGTATATAGGGCCTGGGGGCAACACGCCTTTGCTTTTTTTAATTTGGGTGCAGGGTTCACCTTAATATCCACACAAGACCCAAAGGGCCTAGTAATTGGCTTGATGGTTACCCATGCCGTTTTTCTCAATAATTTTCATCCATATTGCCGGGACCCGACATTACATTACAGCTGCAAGCAGTTTTAACTGACTTTTATTATTTTAGAAATGTCATTTTGTGCAGGGACTGTTCTAAACACGGGAAAAATGCACCCCTTTACAGGCATACTATAGACACCCTCCCAGGTACGCTATTTAAAGGAATATTTAACTTTTATTTTTTCACTTTAAGCATCATTAAAATCACTGCTTCCGAAAAAACGGCCATTTTTAAAACTTTTTTTTGCATTTATACATGTCCCCTGGGGTAGGACCCGGGTCCCCAAACCCTTTTTACAATAACTTGCATAATAGCCTCTAAAATTCGCACTTTTGATTTCTCATGTTCGAGTCCGATAGACTTTAACGGTGTTTAAATGTTCGCGCAAACTTTCGGTCCGTTCGCATGTTCTGGATGCGAACCAAACCGGGGGGTGTTCGGCTCATCCCTACTCTTCACATGTGCTGAAATAGGTTGCTTGACCCAGGAATGGATATCCAGCAACCTGCTTACCACACTTTGTTTCTATACTTTCTATGCATGTAATACTGAACATCATTCTTAGGGCTTGTTCACGTGAGTGACCAGATGGGCAGTAAAACTATGGCCCTGACTGCATGCCTTAACAATGAGATGTGGCCGCTCAGGACTGTACGCCAATGCTGTGGCCAAAGAAGAAGACAGTCTCACAACCAGCGAAAAAAATAAACAGCATGATGCATTTTGAGGGCATAACCGCCACCATACACAACCCATGCAAGTCTATAGGGCCACCCCACAACCTTGTGCAATGCACACAATTGCAGTGCAGTGGGGCAGCATCCATGTTACATAGTAGGTGAAGTTGAAAAAAAGACACACGTCCATCAAGTCCAACCTATGTGTGTGATTATGTGTCAGTATTACATTACATATCCCTGTATGTTGCGGTCATTCAGGTGATTATCTAATAGTTTCTTGAAGCTATCAATGCTCCCCGCTGAGACCACCGCCTGTGGAAGGGAATTCCACATCCTTGCCGCTCGTACAGTAAAGAACCCTCTACGTAGTTTAGGGTTAAACCTCTTTTCTTCTAATTGTAATGAGTGGCCACGAGTCTTCTTAAACTCTCTTCTGCGAAAAAGTTTTATCCCTATTGTGGGGTCACCAGTACAGTATTTGTAAATTGAAATCATATCCCCTCTCAAGCGTCTCTTCTCCAGAGAGAATAAGTTCAGTGCTCGCAACCTTTCCTCATAACTAAGATCCTCCAGACCCTTTATTAGCTTTGTTGCCCTTCTTTGTACTCGCTCCATTTCCAGTACATCCTTCCTGAGGACTGGTGCCCAGAACTGGACAGCATACTCCAGGTGCGGCCGGACCAGAGTCTTGTAGAGCGGGAGAATTATCGTTTTATCTCTGGAGTTGATCCCCCTTTTAATGCATGCCAATATTCTGTTTGCTTTATTAGCAGCAGCTTGGCATTGCATGCCATTGCTGAGCCTATCATCTACTAGGACCCCCAGGTCCTTTTCCATCCTAGATTCCCCTAGAGGTTCTCCCCCCAGTGTATAGATTGCATTCATATTTTTGCCACCCAAATGCATTTTTTTACATTTTTCTACATTGAACTTCATTTGCCATGTAGTCGCCCACCCCATTAATTTGTTCAGGTCTTTTTGCAAGATTTCCACATCCTGCGGAGAAGTTATTGCCCTGCTTAGCTTAGTATCGTCTGCAAATACAGAGATTGAACTGTTTATCCCATCCTCCAGGTCGTTTATGAACAAATTAAATAGGATTGGTCCCAGCACAGAACCCTGGGGAACCCCACTACCCACCCCTGACCATTCTGAGTACTCCCCATTTATCACCACACTCTGAACTCGTTCATGTAGCCAGTTTTCAATCCATGTACTCACCCTATGGTCCATGCCAACGGACCTTATTTTGCACAGTAAACGTTTATGGGGAACTGTGTCAAATGCTTTTGCAAAATCCAGATACACCACGTCTACGGGCCTTCCTTTATCTAGATGGCAACTCACCTCCTCGTAGAAGGTTAATAGATTGGTTTGGCAAGAACAATTCTTCATGAATCCATGCTGATTACTGCTAATGATATTGTTCCTATTACTAAAATCTTGTATATAGTCCCTTATCATCCCCTCCAAGAGTTTACATACTGTTGATGTTAGGCTAACTTGTCTGTAATTCCCAGGG
Organism: Lithobates clamitans; assembly: GCA_037952925.1. Lineage (NCBI taxonomy): Eukaryota > Metazoa > Chordata > Amphibia > Anura > Ranidae > Lithobates > Lithobates clamitans. The sequence goes on from JBBGZY010000859.1 coordinate 2,057,930, forward strand.
ATGTTTTTTGGGCCCTTTTTAAATATTGGTGCTACATTGGCTTTTCTCCAATCAGCTGGTACCATTCCAGTCAATAGACTGTCTGTAAAAATTAGAAACAACTGTCTGGCAATCACCTGACTGAGTTCCCTAAGTACCCTCGGATGCAAGCCATCTGGTCCCGGTGATTTATTAATGTTAATTTTCCCAAGTCTAATTTTAATTCTGTCCTCTGCTTCCTGTGTTGTGTCATGAGGATAATCACTGCAGTTTTGGTTACTGAAGCCCCCCGATTCACTCGTGAAGACTGAGGAGAAGAATAAATTCAATACCTTCGCCATCTCCCCATCCTTTGTAACCAGATGTCCTTCCTCATTCTTTATGGGGCCAATATGGTCTGTCCTCCCTTTTTTACTGTTTACATACTTAAAGAATTTCTTGGGATTTTTTTTGCTCTCCTCCGCTATGTGTCTTTCATGTTCTATCTTAGCCGTCCTAATTGCACCCTTACATTTTTTATTGCATTCTTTATAAAGTCTGAATGCTGAGGATGATCCCTCAATCATGTATTTTTTGAAGGCCTTCTCCTTTGCTTTTATATGCATTTTTACATTGGAGTTAAGCCATCCAGGATTTTTGTTCGCTCTTTTAAATTTATTACCCAATGGGATACATTGGCTAATGCCCTTATTTAATATGCTCTTAGAACAAACCCAGCTCTCCTCCATATTCTTTGTTCCTAATATTTGTGCCTGAGATTTGTGCCTCTCTCTGCAATCTCTCCCTCCCCATTGGCTCCCACTGCTGTCAATTACAGCCAACAAGGAGGGAGTGGGGGTGGGTCCAAGCTATGTCCTTTCTATAGACACACAGAGCCCAATCTCCATCCGTCCATGTATACAAGAGCAGTGGCTCTCTTCATTCTCTCCCTCCTCCTTGACTCAAAGACAGCAGGGGGAGCCTTTGGCTCATGCTGCTGTCAATCACAACCAATGAGGTGGGAGCAGAGGGTGGGGATGAGCCATAGTCTGTGCGTCTATGGATACACAGATCCTCCTTGAGAGCACACCCATTCAAGTTCCCCCATTGATCGGACCCCCCCCGCTGCCCGAGGCGGTCCCGTTCTGTCCCCCGGCGATCAGAGACGAGGGGGAGGCCATCCGTTCGTGGCCCCCCCCCCTCGCGATCGCCGCTGGCCAATGGGAACACTCCTTTGCTGCTGTATGCTAAACAGCAGCAAAGGAAGTGATGTCATCTCCCCTCGGGTCGGTAGTTTCCGTTCCGGCCCGAGGAGAGACGACATGTGAGTGAGTGCACCAACACACACACACACAGTAGAACATGCCAGGCATACAAAACACCCCGATCCCCCCCCCGATCCCCCCCAATCACCCCCCCCCCTGTCACAAACTGACACCAGCAGTTTTTTTTTTTTTTTCTGATTACTGCTGTGTCAGTTTGTGACAGTTACTGTGTTAGCACAGTTACTGTTACCCCCCTGTAGGTCTAGGGTACCCCCCTAACCCCCCCTAATAAAGTTTTAACCCCTTGATCACCCCCTGTCACCAGTGTCGCTAAGCGATCATTTTTCTGATCGCTGTATTAGTGTCGCTGGTGACGCTAGTTAGTGAGGTAAATATTTAGGTTCGCCGTCAGTGTTTTATAGCATCAGGGACCCCCATATACTACCTAATAAATGTTTTAACCCCTTGATTGCCCCCTAGTTAACCCTTTCACCACTGATCACCGCATAACCGTTACGGGTAATGCTGGTTAGTTCGTTTATTTTTTATAGTGTCAGGGCACCCGCCGTTTATTACCGAATAAAGGTTTAGCCCCCCGATCGCCCGGCGGTGATATGCGTCGCCCCAGGCAGCGTCAGATTAGCGCCAGTACCGCTAACACCCACGCACGCACCGTACACCTCCCTTAGTGGTATAGTATCTGAATGGATCAATATCTGATCCGATCAGATCTATACTAGCGTCCCCAGCAGTTTAGGGTTCCCAAAAACGCAGTGTTAGCGGGATCAGCCCAGATACCTGCTAGCACCTGCGTTTTGCCCCTCCGCCCGGCCCACCCAAGTGCAGTATCGATCGATCACTGTCACTTACAAGGCACTAAACGCATAACTGCAGCGTTTCGCAGAGTCAGGCCTGATCCCTGCGATCGCTAACAGTTTTTTTGGTAGCATTTTGGTGAACTGGCAAGCACCAGCCCCAGGCGTCAGGTTAGCGCCAGTACCGCTAACACCCACGCACGCACCGTACACCTCCCTTAGTGGTATAGTATCTGAACGGATCAATATCTGATCCGATCAGATCTATACTAGCGTCACCAGCAGTTTAGGGTTCCCAAAAATGCAGTGTTAGCGGGATCAGCCCAGATACCCGCTAGCACCTGCATTTTGCCCCTCCGCCCAGCCCACCTAAGTGCAGTATCGATCGATCACTGTCACTTACAAAACACTAAACACATAACTGCAGCGTTCGCAGAGTCAGGCCTGATCCCTGCGATCGGTAACAGTTTTTTTTGTAGCGTTTTGGTGAACTGGCAAGCACCAGCCCCAGGCAGCGTCAGGTTAGCGCCAGTACCGCTAACACCCACGCACGCACCGTACACCTCCCTTAGTGGTGTAGTATCTGAACGGATCAATATCTGATCCGATCAGATCTATACTAGCGTCACCAGCAGTTTAGGGTTCCCAAAAATGCAGTGTTAGCGGGATCAGCCCAGATACCTGCTAGCACCTGCGTTTTGCCCCTCCGCCCGGCCCAGCCCACCCAAGTGCAGTATCGATCGATCACTGACACTTACAAAACACTAAATGCATAACTGCAGCGTTCGCAGAGCCAGGCCTGATCCCTGCCATCACTAACAGTTTTTTTGGTAGCGTTTTGGTGAACTGGCAAGCACCAGCGGCCTAGTACACCCTGGTCGTAGTCAAACCAGCACTGCAGTAACACTTGGTGACGTGGCGAGTCCCATAAGTGCAGTTCAAGCTGGTGAGGTGGCAAGCACAAGTAGTGTCCCGCTGCCACCAAAAAGACAAACACAGGCCCGTCGTGCCCATAGTGCCCTTCCTGCTGCATTCGCCAATCCTAATTGGGAACCCACCACTTCTGCAGCGCCCGTACTTCCCCCATTCACACCCCCAACCAAATGCAGTCGGCTGCATGAGAGGCATTTTTATGTCCTCCCGAGTACCCCTACCCAACGAACCCCCCCAAAAAAGATGTCGTGTCTGCAGCAAGCGCGGATATAGGCGTGACACCCGCTATTATTGTCCCTCCTGTCCTGACAATCCTGGTCTTTGCATTGGTGAATGTTTTGAACGCTACCATGCACTAGTTGACTATTAGCGTAGGGTACAGCATTGCACATACTAGGCACACTTTCACAGGGTCTCCCAAGATGCCATCGCATTTTGAGAGACCCGAACCTGGAACCGGTTACAGTTATAAAAGTTAGTTACAAAAAAAGTGTAAAAAAAAAAAAAATATGAAATAAAAAAAAATAGTTGTCGTTTTATTGTTCTCTCTCTCTCTATTCTCTCTCTCTATTGTTCTGCTCTTTTTTACTGTATTCTATTCTGCAATGTTTTACTGTTATTGTTATTGTTATTATGTTTTATCATGTTTGTTTTTCAGGTGTGTAATTATTTATACTTTACTGTTTACTGTGCTTTATTGTTAACCATTGTTAACCATTTTTTTGTCTTCAGGTACGCCATTCACGACTTTGAGTGGTTATACCAGAATGATGCCTGCAGGTTTAGGTATCATCTAGGTATCATTCTTTTCAGCCAGCGGTCGGCTTTCATGTAAAAGCAATCCTAGTGGCTAATTAGCCTCTAGACTGCTTTTACAAGCAGTGGGAGGGAATGCCCCCCCCACCGTCTTCCGTGTTTTTCTCTGGCTCTCCTGTCTCAACAGGGAACCTGAGAATGCAGCCGGTGATTCAGCCAGCTGACCATAGAGCTGATCAGAGAACAGAGTGGCTCCAAACATCTCTATGGCCTAAGAAACCGGAAGCTACGAGTATTTCATGACTTAGATTTCGCCGGATGTAAATAGCGCCATTGGGAAATTGGGGAAGCATTTTATCACACCGATCTTGGTGTGGTCAGATGCTTTGAGGGCAGAGGAGAGATCTAGGGTCTAATAGACCCCAATTTTTTCAAAAAAGAGTACCTGTCACTACCTATTGCTATCATAGGGGATATTTACATTCCCCGAGATAACAATAAAAATGATTAAAAAAAAAAATATGAAAGGAACAGTTTAAAAGTAAGATTAAAAAAGCAAAAAAATAATAAAGAAAAAAAAAAAAAAGCACCCCTGTCGCCCCCTGCTCTCGCGCTAAGGCGAACGCAAGCGGCGGTCTGTCGTCAAACGTAAACAGCAATTGCACCATGCATGTGAGGTATCACCGCGAAGGTCAGATCGAGTGCAGTAATTTTTCCAGTAGACCTCCTCTGTAAATCTAAAGTGGTAACCTGTAAAGGCTTTTGAAGGCTTTTAAACATGTATTTATTTTGTTGCCACTGCACGTTTGTGCGCAATTTTAAAGCATGTCATGTTTGGTATCCATGTACTCGGCCTAAGATCATCTTTTTTATTTCATCAAACATTTGGGCAATATAGTGTGTTTTAGTGCATTAAAATTTAAAAAAGTGTGTTTTTTCCCCAAAAAATGCGTTTGAAAAATCGCTGCGCAATTACTGTGTGAAAAAAAAAATGAAACACCCACCATTTTAATCTGTAGGGCATTTGCTTTAAAAAAATATTTAATGTTTGGGAGTTCAAAGTAATTTTTTTGCAAAAAAAAAAACTTTTTCATGTAAACAATAAGTGTCAGAAAGGGCTTTGTCTTCAAGTGGTTAGAAGAGTGGGTGATGTGTGACATAAGCTTCTAAATGTTGTGCATAAAATGTCAGGACAGTTCAAAACCCCCCCAAATGACCCCATTTTGGAAAGTAGACACCCCAAGCTATTTGCTGAGAGGCATGTCGAGTCCATGGAATATTTTATATTGCGACACAAGTTGCGGGAAAGAGACAAATTTTTTTTTTTTTTTTTTTGCACAAAGTTGTCACTAAATGATATATTGCTCAAACATGCCATGGGAATATGTGAAATTACACCCCAAAATACATTCTGTTGCTTCTCCTGAGTACGGGGATACCACATGTGTGAGACTTTTTGGGAGCCTAGCCGCGTACGGGACCCCGAAAACCAAGCACCGCCTTCAGGCTTTCTAAGGGCGTACAATTTTGATTTCACTCTTCACTGCCTATCACAGTTTCGGAGGCCATGGAATGCCCAGGTGGCACAACCCCCCCCAAATGACCCCATTTTGGAAAGTAGACACCCCAAGCTATTTGATGAGAGGTATAGTGAGTATTTTGCAGACCTCACTTTTTGTCACAAAGTTTTGAAAATTGAAAAAAGAAAAAAAAAAATGTTTTTTCTTGTCTTTCTTCATTTTCAAAAACAAATGAGAGCTGCAAAATACTCACCATGCCTCTCAGCAAATAGCTTGGGGTGTCTACTTTCCAAAATGGGGTCATTTGGGGGGGGGGGTTGTGCCACCTGGGCATTCCATGGCCTCCGAAACTGTGATAGGCAGTGAAGAGTGAAATCAAAAATTTTCACCCTTAGAAATCCTGAAGGCAGTGATTGGTTTTCGGGGCCCCGTACGCGGCTAGGCTCCCAAAAAGTCCCACACATGTGGTATCCCCATACTCAGAAGAAGCAGCTGAATGTATTTTGGGGTGCAATTCCACATATGCCCATGGCCTGTGTGAGCAATATATCATTTAGTGACAACTTTATGAAAAAAAAAAAAAAAAAAAGTGTCACTTTCCCGCAACTTGTGTCAAAATATAAAATATTCTATGGACTCAATATGCCTCTCAGCAAATAGCTTGGGGTGTCTACTTTCCAAAATGGGGTCATTTTGGGGGGTTTTGTGCCACCTGGGCATTCCATGGCCTCCGAAACTGTGATAGACAGTGAAGAGTGAAAGCAAAAATTTACACCCTTAGAAATCCTGAAGGCGGTGATTGGTTTTCGGGGCCCCGTACGCAGCTAGGCTCCCAAAAAGTCCCACACATGTGGTATCCCCATACTCAGGAGAAGCAGCTGAATGTATTTTGGGGTGCAATTCCACATAGGTGCATGGCCTGTGTGAGCAATATATAATTTAGTGACAACTTTTTGTAAATTTTTTTTTTTTTTTGTCATTTTTCAATCACTTGGGACAAAAAAAATAAATATTCAATGGGTTCAACATGCCTCTCAGCAATTTCCTTGGGGTGTCTACTTTCCAAAATGGGGTCATTTGGGGGGGGTTTGTACTGCCCTGCCATTTTAGCACCTCAAGAAATGACATAGGCAGTCATAAATTAAAGGCTGTGTAAATTCCAGAAAATGTACCCTAGTTTGTAGACGCTATAACTTTTGCGCAAACCAATAAATATACGCTTATTGACATTTTTTTTACCAAAGACATGTGGCCGAATACATTTTGGCCTAAATGTATGACTAAAATTTAGTTTATTGGATTTTTTTTATAACAAAAATTAGAAAATATCTTTTTTTTTCAAAATTTTCGGTCTTTTTCTGTTTATAGCGCAAAAAATAAAAACCGCAGAGGTGATCAAATACCATCAAAAGAAAGCTCTATTTGTGTGAAGAAAAGGACGCAAATTTCGTTTGGGTACAGCATTGCATGACCGCGCAATTAGCAGTTAAAGCGACGCAGTGCCGAATTGGAAAAAGACCTCTGGTCCTTAGGCAGCATAATGGTCCGGGGCTCAAGTGGTTAATGAGGTGCGAAGAAGGCTAAACCTCCTTACAGCCTTTAAAACGCCTTTGAAAAGTGATCCACTGCAGATCACTTTTCAGAGGGGAGGCTATGCCTATTGCACATGTGAATGAGCCCTTCAAAGGACCTCTCTTGTGAGAGATCCTTTTTTATCTCTCTTTCTCTCCTTGTTCATCTGGAGCACCACTGACTCACCCCTTTATTTGGATCATCTACATACCAGTTTGTATTTATGTGATATGTCAACAATGTACAATTCAACAACTCATAGGAAACACCAAATGTCTGACACCTCATTACTGATACAATGTTCTTCAGCAGTAACACATTGCGCAACCCCAGCAACTGTCTAGTCATTTGTAGCATTATCCTAGAAAGATGTACCATAAAAAGTAACACAATGTCCTACCAGTCCTTTGGATCAGGATAAACCCATAAGTAGTACACAGAGTAGCGTCAGTGCATCAGTTTCTACCGTGTCTGCTCCTTCGTGAATTTGTCTTCACGTTTGAAAAATAGGAAATAAGTGAAAATGAAAGTAGAGATACCGTTGTGTGTTAGATAAGCAAAGAACTCAAAGTCATATTGGAGCTCTGCCAGCAGTAGGGTGGGGAGGTAACAGAGTCCATCTGCATCTGACAATAAAGAATTATTATTATTATTATTATTAGAAACGCACAATCTTGTAGGGATCTCCAAACTACAGTCTTCCAGCTGTTGTAGAACTACATGTCCCATGAGGCATTGTAAAACTCTGACTAGGCATGATGGGAATTGCAGCTCATGAAGAATTGGAGGGCCAAAGTTTGGAGACCCCTGATAGAGCATAGGACTTTGAAGGAGCTAATAATTGAAGATACATTTACAAGAATATTTTTTAGCGACTTTCCCGGTATTCTATGCCTGTACTTTGACATAGAATACCAGGGTTATGGCAGCAGATAGCTGCCATAAAATAGTCAAAGACATTTTGCGAGCTAATATATATATAAGAGTTAATATTCTTGACAGCTGCTAGCACTGATCACGTCCCATATGCTCGTGCTAACCAAGTAAACTATCAAATAAAGTGCCATGCTATCTAGATAATACCATGTGACCACCACATAGACTAGTGCTACTGTTACCTTAAATAAATAAAAACTCATCAAAAATATATACTGCAATCATTTACAAGTATACGTCATGACAGCATGTGCAAAATAGTATATATATATCTATACAGTGGGGCCAGAAAGTATTCAGACCCCCTTAAATTTTTCACTCTTTGTTATATTGCAGCCATTTGCAAAAAATCATTCAAGTTCATTTTTTTCCTCATTAATGTACACACAGCACCCCATAGTGACAGAAAAACACAGAATTGTTGACATTTTTGCAGATTTATTAAGAAAGAAAAACTGACATATCACATGGTCCTAAGTATTCAGACCCTTTGCTCAGTATTTAGTAGAAGCCCCTTTTGATCTAATACAGCCATGAGTCTTTTTGGGAAAGATGCAACAAGTTCTTCACACCTGGATTTGGGGATCCTCTGCCATTCCTCCTTGCAGATCCTCTCCAGTTCTGTCAGGTTATATGGTAAACGTTGGTGGACGGCCATTTTTAGGTCTCTCCAGAGATGCTCAATTGGGTTTAAGTCAGGGCTCTGTTTGGGCCATTCAAGAACAGTCACAGAGTTGTTGTGAAGCCACTCCTTTGTTATTTTAGCTGTGTACTTAGGGTCATTGTCTTGTTGGAAGGTAAACCTTTGGCCCAGTCTGAGGTCCTGAGCACTCTGGAGAAGGTTTTCGTCCAGGATATCCCTGTACTTGGCCGCATTCATCTTTCCAGTCGTCCTGTCCCTGCAGCTGAAAAACACCCCCACAGCATGATGCTGCCACCACCATGCTTCACTGTTGGGACTGTATTGGACAGGTGATGAGCAGTGCCTGTTTTTCTCCACACATACCGCTTAGAATTAAGGCCAAAAAGTTCTATCCTCAAAATGCCAATTCTGTCCCACTTTAAATTAATCTGATATACCCTAGCCCCAAGTTGACCTCATAATATACTCTGTCCTACAATTTTCTACCATTTTGCACACGTAACATGAGGAGAGAGACAGAGGGACAGAGGGATCTGTCAGAATTGAGGTTGATGTTAGGGGTGGGCGGGACCCGGACAGGGTGGGTGGGACCCAGCCAATATCAAACACCAGCCAATGGGATCTGGGCAGGCCGCTACGTGTATGTGGCCCGCCCCTTTTCTTAAGCAGCCCAATTATTGGCTGGTGTTTGATAGCTGCTGGGTCCGGCCCACCCAGCCGGGACCCGCTCCCACCCGGCAGGATCCCTCTGTCTCTCTCCTTTGTGTTACGTGTCAGTTTCACACAAGCATCAAGCGCTGAGTGTGGACAGCTCCTCTCTGTTACTTGTCAGTTTCACACACGGTTACACTCCGCTCAGTGTGAAACCTGCCAGTGCCACCTGCCAGTGCCAATCAGTGCCATCTGTCAGTGTCACCTGCCAGTGCCAACCAGTGCCACCTGCCAGTGCCACCACCAATCAGTGCCAACCAATGCCACCTGCCAGTGCCAACCAGTCTGCCAGTGCCACCTGCCACCTCCAACCAGTGCCACCTGCCAGTGCCACCTGCCACCGCCAACCAGTGCCACCGCCAATCAGTGCCACCGCCAATCAGTGCCACCTGCCAGTGCTGCCAACCAGTGCCTGCCAGTGCCACCACCAACCAGTGCCACCGCCAATCAGTGCCACCTGCCATTGCCAACCAGTGTCTGCCAGTGCCACCGCCAACCAGTGCCACTGCCAATCAGTGCCACCTGCCAGTGCCTGCCAGTGCCACCTGCCACCTCCAACCAGTGCCACACCAATCAGTGCCACCTGCCAGTGCCACACCAGTCAGTGCCACCTGCCAGTGCCACACCAATCAGTGCCACCTGCCAGTGCCAATAGTGCCAACTGCTAGTTCCAAACCAGTGCCACCTGCCAGTTCCAAACCAGTGCCACTTGCAGTGCCTGCCAGTGCCACCTTCCAGTGCCAACCAGTGACACTGTCAATCAGTGCCACCTGCCAGTGCCATTGCCAATCAGTGCCACCTGCCAGTGCCATCTGTCAGTTCCAATCAGTGCCATGTGCCACCTGCCAGTGCCACCTGCCTAAGCCAACCAGTGCCACAGCCAACCAGTGCCATCTGTACTGAGGACATCAAGTGTGTGGTTGAGTGACAGGAGCAAGCAGGGAGGAGTGGTGTGGGTGAGTTTTTTTTTTTTTTTGGCCTAAAATATCGGCCACAAAAATCACCATCATATATCAGCCATCGGCCGCCCTGATTTCTAAATATCGGCATCGGTCAGAGAAAAACCCACATCGGTCGACCTCTATCCAAGATGTCTTTTTGAACTGCACCCAGGCACCGCAGAGGGGGAGGCGCCAAAGAGCTTTACCTCTCAATCTCCTCTCTGCTGCTGCAGCCCAGAGAGAGAACAGATCAGAGGGAGGAGCAGAGGAAGGATCCGCTCATTGATCCGCCCACCTAGGCATTGACGATGGACCAGAGCTCTGAACCAGGGTCCTGCTGCCACCTCAGGGCGGGAGATTGTGTTCTCTGGATCCCCTGTCACTAGGCCTGTTTGGAAGCCAGGAGGAGAGGACTCAGGAGGCGGATGATCCTGACTGCCAGGAGAGGTAAGTGAGCCATCACACTGAGGCAAAGTCCTTAGTGGGGTGACTGGGGTAGAAATTTGTGCCGTGTGGGGGGTATTTTATGCAGTGTGGAGGGTGATTGTGCAGTGTGGGGGTAATTGTGCAGTGTGGGGGTAATTGCTGACACCAGTGCTGGGGGTTAATAATGCGTTTGCTGACACCAGTGCTGGGGGTTAATAATGCGTTTGCTGACACCAGTGCTGGGGGTTAATAATGCGTTTGCTGACATCATTGCTGGGGGTTAATAATGCGTTTGCTGACACCAGTGCTGGGGGTTAATAATGCGTTTGCTGACACCAGTGCTGGGGGTTAATAATGCGTTTGCTGACACCAGTGCTGGGGGTTAATAATGCGTTTGCTGACACCAGTGCTGGGGGTTAATAATGCGTTTGCTGACACCAGTGCTGGGGGTTAATAATGCGTTTGCTGACATCATTGCTGGGGGTTAATAATGCATTTGCTGACACCAGTGCTGGGGGTTAATAATGCGTTTGCTGACACCAGTGCTGGGGGTTAATAATGCGTTTGCTGACATCATTGCTGGGGGTTAATAATGCGTTTGCTGACACCAGTGCTGGGGGTTAATAATGCATTTGCTGACATCATTGCTGGGGGTTAATAATGCGTTTGCTGACACCAGTGCTGGGGGTTAATAATGCGTTTGCTGACACCATTGCTGGGGGTTAATAATGCGTTTGCTGACACCATTGCTGGGGGTTAATAATGCGTTTGCTGACATCATTGCTGGGGGTTAATAATGCGTTTGCTGACACCAGTGCTGGGGGTTAATAATGCGTCTGCTGACACCAGTGCTGGGGGTTAATAATGCATTTGCTGACACCAGTGCTGGGGGTTAATAATGCGTCTGCTGACACCAGTGCTGGGGGTTAATAATGCATTTACTGCCACCAGTGCTGGGGGTTAATAATGCATTTGCTGACACCAGTGCTGGGGGTTAATAATGCATTTGCTGACACCAGTGCTGGGGGTTAATAATGCGTTTGCTGACACCAGTGCTGGGTTTAATAATGCATTTGCTGACACCAGTGCTGGGGGTTAATAATGCATTTGCTGACACCAGTGCTGGGGGTTAATAATGCATTTGCTGACACCAGTGCTGGGGGTTAATAATGCGTTTGCTGACATCATTACTGGGCTTTAATAATGCATTTGCTGACACCATTGCTGGGGGTTAATAATGCGTTTGCTGACACCAGTGCTGGGGGTTAATAATGCATTTGCTGACACCAGTGCTGGGGGTTAATAATGCATTTGCTGACACCAGTGCTGGGGGTTAATAATGCATTTGCTGACACCATTGCTGGGGGTTAATAATGCGTTTGCTGACACCAGTGCTGGGGGTTAATAATGCATTTGCTGACACCAGTGCTGGGGGTTAAAATGCGTTTGCTGGCATCATTGCTGGGCTTTAATAATGCATTTGCTGACACCATTGCTGGGGGTTAATAATGCGTTTGCTGACACCAGTGCTGGGGGTTAATAATGCATTTGCTGACACCAGTGCTGGGGGTTAAATTGCGTTTGCTGGCATCATTGCTGGGCTTTAATAATGCATTTGCTGACACCATTGCTGGGGGTTAATAATGCGTTTGCTGACACCAGTGCTGGGGGTTAATAATGCGTTTTCTGACACCAGTGCTGGGTATAATGCGTTTGCTCACACCAGTGCTGGGGGTTAATAATGCATTTGCTGACACCAGTGCTGGGGGTTAATAATGCATTTGCTGACACCAGTGCTGGGGGTTAATATTGCGTTTGCTGACACCAGTGCTGGGGGTTAATAATGCATTTGCTGACACCAGTGCTGTGTTTTTTAATGCATTTGCTGACACCAGTGATGGGTTTATGAATGTGTCTGCTGACACCAGTGCTGGGTATAGTATAGTATATTATTGCTGGTATAGTTTATTGTTTTTGAAGTTTTGAAAGTTTGCATGCAGCCCCCATGAGATATGAAAACTTGTCATGTGGCCCTCAGGCAATTTGAGTTTGAGACCCCTGCTCTAATACATACCTCTGAAGACCAGAGGACTTTACTTACCAACTTATTTGTTTCATACCAGCACCTTTTGCTTCTCCACAGGACGGGAACCTACTCATTCCCGTTGACCCCTACAGGAACACGTGACATCTCATAAGGAAGGTCTCTGCACCCTTCCTTACTTCCGGAATACTTCCTTTCCTTCTCCCCCACCTTCGGTAATACTCCCTTCCTTTTTCTCCTCACCCTCTCTAACCCCCTCCTACCACACCTCCATCTCTCTTCCTCATCCACCCTTTCTATCCTCTTCACTTCCGCCACTTCAACATCACGTTCACAACCCTACCCCCCGGATAACCAATATTTCCATAACCCACCCCTAACCACACTTAAGTGAGAAAACAGACGGAAACCCCAGATTCTCTCACTTACCCAAAGCCGCACCCCCCACACAATATGTCACATAGGAGACCTACCACTAAACATACCACGCTGAAAATATCATCCCTGAAAGCAAAAGGGCTCAAAATCTCAGAGAAACGCAGCCAGGTTCTCTCTCGGATTCACAAACTAAAAGCCAACATCGTCTTCCTACAGGAAACACATTTCCGCACAGATAAGATTCCTAAGCTCACAAACCACTTGTTTCCAACTTCCTATCATTCTACTAACTCACATGCAAAAACGAAAGGAGTTTCAATTCTTTCTGAATTCTGAACTGGGAACATACTGAATCGCTTATTGACAAATAAGGCAGATACAGTCAGGTCCATAAATATTGGGACATCAACACAATTCTAATCTTTTTGGCTCTATACACCACCATAATGGATTTGAAATGAAACAAACAAGATGTGCTTTAACTGCAGACTTTCAGTTTTAATTTGAGGGTATTTACATCCAAATCAGGTGAACGGTGTAGGAATTACAACAGTTTGTATATGTGCCTCCCACTTTTTATGGGACACAATTCTAATCTTTTTGGCTCTGGGTATGACAGTGGGCGGAATGTACAGGAGAGAAATGTGGAGGGTATGACAGCGGGCAGTATGTACAGTTCAGCTCTGACCTCTGCATGCAAACCCTCCATCCACCACCCCCATCTTCTCCCCCCTCCTTAAAAACTCCACCATCTTCCTTGTGTCTTACTTTTGTTACTGTATTAAGCTGAAGCACCTAGCCAGCTCTAGTACCTCCCTGCATACTGCAGTTGGTGCTGCATCTCTCACTCACAAGGAGATCATCCAGTGGGGCTTTCTGCACTGCACCCCAGACACCTGCATCTCCCTTGTCCCCCATCCTGCACTCAGTGGGAGCCACTCAGGAGATCAGATCTGTGGGAGCCGTTGGGAAACGAGCTGTCACTTGTAAACACAGAAGCAAGACTTCTGTATTTACAAGTGATTGTAATGAGCAGGGAGCAGAGGCCCTGAGCCAGAGATGGTGGAACTGAGTTATGCCAAGTTCCAGCTGAAAAAAAAAGCCCTCTCTATATATATATATATTGTATTTATAGAAGCGTAATGAATTTTAAACTTCTGCACAGAACTGAAAAAAAAATAATATATATATATATACAGTCAGGTCCATAAATATTGGGACATCGACACAATTCTAATCTTTTTGGCTCTATACACCAACACAATGGATTTGAAATGAAACGAACAAGATGTGCTTTAACTGCAGACTTTCAGCTTTAATTTGAGGGTATTTACATCCAAATCAGGTGAACGGTGTAGGAATTACAACAGTTTGTATATGTGCCTCCCACTTTTTAAGGGACCAAAAGTAATGGGACAGATTAACAATCATCCATCAAACTTTCACTTTTTAATACTTGGTTGCAAATCCTTTGCAGTCAATTACAGCCTGAAGTCTGGAACACATAGACATCACCAGACGCTGGATTTCATCCCTGGTGATGCTCTGCCAGGCCTCTACTGCAACTGTCTTCAGTTCCTGCTTGTTCTTGGGGCATTTTCCCTTCAGTTTTGTCTTCAGCAAGTGAAATGCATGCTCAATCGGATTCAGGTCAGGTGATTGACTTGGCTATTGCATAACATTCCACTTCTTTCCCTTAAAAAACTCTTTGGTTGCTTTCGCAGTATGCTTCGGATCATTGTCCATCTGCACTGTGAAGCGCCGTCCAATGGGTTCTGAAGCATTTTGCTGAATATGAGCAGATAATATTGCCCGAAACACTTCAGAATTCATCTTGCTGCTTTTGTCAGCAGTCACATCATCAATAAATACAAGAGAACCAGTTCCATTGGCAGCCATACATGCCCACGCCATGACACTACCACCACCATGCTTCACTGAGGAGGTGGTATGCTTTGGATCATGAGCAGTTCCTTTCCTTCTCCATACTCTTCTCTTCCCATCACTCTGGTACAAGTTGATCTTGGTCTCATCTGTCCATAGGATGTTGTTCCAGAACTGTGAAGGCTTTTTTAGATGTTGTTTGGCAAACTCTAATCTAGGCCTTCCTGTTTTTGAGGGTCACTAATGGTTTACATCTTGTGGTGAACCCTCTGTATTCACTCTGGTGAAGTCTTCTCTTGATTGTTGACTTTGGCACACATACACCTACCTCCTGGAGAGTGTTCTTGATCTGGCCAACTGTTGTGAAGGGTGTTTTCTTCACCAGGGAAAGAATTCTTCGGTCATCCACCACAGTTGTTTCCCGTGGTCTTCCGGGTCTTTTGGTGTTGCTGAGCTTACCGGTGCATTCTTTCTTTTTAAGGATGTTCCAAACAGTTGATTTGGCCACACCCAATGTTTTTGCTATCTCTCTGATGGGTTTGTTTTGTTTTTTCAGCCTAATGATGGCTTGCTTCACTGATAGTGACAGCTCTTTGGATCTCATATTGAGAGTTGGCAGCAACAGATTCCAAATGCAAATAGCACACTTGTAATGAACTCTGGACCTTTTATCTGCTCCTTGTAAATGGGATAATGAGGGAATAACACACACCTGGCCATGGAACAGCTGAGCAGCCAATTGTCCCATTACTTTTGGTCCCTTAAAAAGTGGGAGGCACATATACAAACTGTTGTAATTCCTACACAGTTCACCTGATTTGGATGTAAATACCAAATTAAAGCTGAGAGTCTGCAGTTAAAGCACATCTTGTTCATTTCATTTCAAATCCATTGTGGTGGTGTATAGAGCCAAAAAGATTAGAATTGTGTCGATATTTATGGACCTGACTGTATATATATATATATATATAGATAAACAGATAAACCGCGCTAAAGTGAGTCCAATTAAAATCTGTGATAATAAACAATTAAGTCCAAAATTCTTCTGTATGATGAAGTGAAGAAAATAAAGGTGACTGTGTGGTGAACTGCTTACCAGAACGTAAGCCAAACCAGGCAGATGGCTTAAAACCCAGCCCGGGCCTTTGGGAGCACTTCAAATGGACAAGATCCTTTGCGCTCAAACAGCAGAACGAATCCACATAGGGTTAAATCAAATAAAAAGACCATAGTGTGATACTGACATAAACATATTTCATCAGAGAAGAAGGGGGTGTGTTCACACATATAATCATAAAATCATATTATCATACAGGCACCCTGGATGTATAGCCAATACAGGGACGCAAAGAAAAATGTGTGCAGCATGCAATGAAAAGGTGTCCTTATTATCTAGTGTAAAAAACCACCAGTTTGCCAAAAATAGAGTTGAGCCAACAGACCAGAGTTTGTACAGCAAAAAGAACACCCAGTGCACAGATACAAGGGGCCGCTTACCAGATGGTGAACTGGTGAGGACATAAATAATAATAGGATTGCAGCCTCTGTGTGACCCAGAGTATAAATTGAATAGACCTATAGGGGTTCCTGCTCACCAGAGAGACGACCAGAGATAGCCCAAACGAAGCACTGGCAGAGTACCACGATCCCGTCCTGGCAGGTCCTCGCAGGCTCGGATAGGTGTATATATTAGAGAGGAGAAGCAGCCAATGGTGTGATAACGTACAACTCCAATTTATTAAAAAAGCAAGCACTTACATATAAAAACACGAATAACAGCGATGCCGGCCGGCACTCAAACAGCTCCCGTCCACTAAGAGCAAAGCCTGGTGACGTCAGCACGTCCCTCCCAGACGCGTTTCGTCACAGGTTGACGTTCTCAATGGGGAACGGGCAGCGCGCTGAGCCACCACTATTTATGCAGACACCAAGCCTCGCTCCGGAACTGAACAGGAGAAACACGGAGCGCCATCTTGGATGTGGGCATAGGTATTAGAGAATCACGGGAATAGCGACGACTAACGTCAGTCCGCTCCCGTCACTCCTCCAGTAATTTAAACCCATAGAGAAGACTTAAAACAAGGCATTCATTACTACACTCCAATGACCATTCATATAGTACCCGCCCTTTGAGCACAGAGGGCGGGCCTCAATGATTAAATGCAGGGACCAATCCAATTGACCAGATATGTATAGCCAAAGAAAATTGCAAAAGAGTTTTCTTTTTAAATTAATAAAGTTATATAAAAATCTATACATAGAATTATTTAAAATTATATAAAATTCCATAATTACATAAAATAATTATATTAAATAACTAAACCCATATATAGATATCCCCAATCTCGGGCACATAAATGAGGCACCCCGCACTCAATAGTAAAGAGCCAATTAATGTGATACAGGCCCTTTGTGCCCAAAGGGTAAACCTCAATCTTACAATAAGGGGACCATTCGGATTAGCCGGATATGTGACGCAAAGGAAGACAATGTCCCCAATAGTGGACAGCTTCTATGCTAGACCTCCGGACTTATTACCATTAAGGGCAAGGCATTTCAACTCATTAATTGGGGGTCGTATAACATACAGCCCCATTCAGCTCTACAAAGTAAATGGCATACATAAAACAAACAAGGTGAGGTGAATGTATCAAAAATACCAAAAAATGTATAGATACCTAGTACCTAACCTAATAAACTGAATAGAGGCTATACATAATAAGCCCCCCACATCCACAGATGCATATATAGCAACATATTCACAGTGTATCAGGCCCCCTGAAGGATAGGGGTACTGAGGTGTAGATAAAAGAGATTGGATAAATAAAATAAATAAGAATAGAGAATGAATCCAATAATAAATATATTAAGCAAAAAAGGCTGCTAAATCTTATAAGGGACCCTTTGAGTTAATAGCTGGTGAGGGAATACACCAATGTCCAGGACCGGTAATATAATGGCCACCTCCATATGGTGCCTATATTGGCCAGAGCTTAAAGAATTTAGATTGGGCCTTGTCATAGGCCCCGACCAAGGCATATCTCAGCAAAAATGGCTAAAATTTAGACTGAAGGGGGCGTGGCCAAGATGGCGGTGTAAGCGGCAGCATTTTCTGAGAGCTCCGCTTTCCTTAGATCAAATCCGGATCCATCAGCCAAAAAAACAACCTCCAAACCACACAGGGTTGCTCAGGGGGCTCCGGAGATCTCCCGACTGCTGCGGGGAGGAAAAAGATTCGACTCCGGGCCGCGATCGGCGTTCCCCGGCCTACTTCGGCCGACTAGGCCGCAGCCGCGGCCTTTCCTGACAGGCCCGGCCGCGCGCCGGAGGACCCCCGGCGCGATCGGCCAAACAGACCGAGATTCCCGGATTGCCACGGGCCGCGGACTGAGGAACATTAGCCCTGGCAGAGACACAGGCCGATCCCGGACCAGCCTCTCCTCCAGCGTGATACTAGGCCGCAGCCGCGGCCTTGCCTGACGGCCTGCGGACTCTGGACTGGCCTGAAGTGGAGATTGTGGCCTGAGAGGAGGGGTGAGTGCTTTCTAGCAGGACCTGGGGCTTCCCCCCCCCTAGATATCCTGAGGGAGACAGACTGGGGACGGACTGTAAACCCCTGTAAACCCCTGGAAGCCGGTGGCAGCTTTAGTGACAGGTGGGGGATTTATCTGGAGGGACACCTGCTACACTGCACTGATTGACTGTCCCTGTCCCCCCCCCTGCTAGACTCCCGCAGATACCTACTGACTACTGCACGGACCGGAACCCCGGACAGCTGAATGAGGCGCAGGAACTATAGCGCGAAGTATAGCAAAGGGGGCAAAAAACTGACCTTTCCGCCACAGTCGGATTCCCCTCCGACACCCACCTACCCCTGTCCAGCGGCTCATTCCACCCGCAGCGCCCATAGATCCTCACAGACGAGCCTCATGGAGTCGGACGACTCCCGACCCCCCTGGCTGGCGGACGTAATGGCGGCCATCGCCACTTGTCAATCAACGCTCACAACAAAAATTGAAGCTGTTCAGTTGGATATGGGACTAATCCGCCAAGATATAGACAAACTCAGATCGCGAGCCACTGAGTCGGAGCAAAGACTGAGCACCACTGAGGACACTATGGCGGAACATGGAGTAGCTCTCCGCACACTTCAAACCAAAGTAAAGGCCCTAGAATATAGAGCCGAAGACGCGGAGAACCGAAATCGGCGCAACAACCTCCGAATTATTGGTTTACCAGAGGGGGCGGAGGGGAATAATCCTACCTCCTTTATTGAGGGTGTGTTGCGTGAACTTCTGCCTGAGGCCCATTGGTCCCCCCATTACACGGTCGAGAGGGCACACCGCATACCGCCCAAGCCGGGGCCTCCTGGATCACCTCCACGCACCTTCATTCTCCGTCTCCTTAATTTCAGAGACAGAGACGAAGTCCTCCGCGCCTCCAGAAATGCTGGTGACCTCAGATACCAAAATGCTAAGTTGATGATCTTCCCTGACTACTCGGTGGAGACCCAGAAGCTCAGGAAATCTTTCGATCAAGTCAAGGCGGCGTTGAGATCACGCAACATTCGATACAGTGTACTCTTCCCTGCTCGCCTGAGAGTCCAAGACGGCGAGACAACTCGATTCTTTAGTACGCCAAAAGAGGCTTCTACCTGGCTGGACTCGTTACCACAGATCCGCTGATCGACTAATCTGTATGTGCCGCTTGACTTCCTTTCATTGCTTATTCACGGTGACCTGGGCTCAGGTCTGAGTTTCCACAAGAATTACCCCATGGATGCCTAGTTATGTTGCACTTGTTCTGCCCAGTTTAAATCCATGGTGTGTGCGGACTAAATGGGGTTGCTAATTATCCCCATTAGAAACATCTAAGTTTGTGCCCCTGCCAGAGGATATGGGCAGGAGACTGTTGAGATATGAAGTTCATTTGCTCTTAATTGCTCCCTTTCACGGAGCACTGAGGTTCATGCTGTGTGTCCTTTTGCTGGATCGACTTTACTGTGGGGATGCAACACGGTTTACTTTTTTCAGGTTGACTCTTACATCCTCACAGCCTGTTATATTACAACAGCGGAGATCTTACACTCGGAAAGCTGCTTGAACTGCTGCTTGCCCCCCCGTAGGAATCTCGGGGGGTAGGGCTCGCCTCTTCCACGGACCCCCTGTTGCAGCCGGCGAGCTGAATCGGTTTGGGATTGAAACCCGCCTCAGTTTGGGGGGGCTGGGTGGGGAGGGGGGTGGGGTAAGTTCCCCTTACGGGGCTAGCTCAATTTACTGTAGATATTGGGCTCCTATTTTTGTTTTTAGTTTGGTTTTGTTTTTGTTCTATATTTGCACTAAAATCATTGATTCATCAGCATTGCATTGTTTCCAGGTGTGTCCGTTTGGGGTCCGGGGGTCCAGTTCAGGAGCCGTGACCCATACTGATCCTAATACTCTTATCATCTCTAGTGACCATGTCCTCCCTTAACATCATTTCCTGGAACACCAGGGGATTGAACTCCCCGGTTAAGCGATCCCTGGTGTTCCAATTTATTAAAGCTTATAACCCACATATATGTGTGCTCCAGGAAACGCATCTAATTGGAAGTAGGGTTCTGGCCCTTAAAAAACCATGGGTGGGTTACCACTATCACTCCACACACTCCAGTTTCTCCAGGGGTGTTACTATCCTGATACTAAAATCCCTTCCCTTCCGGCTCTTGGATTTGGCCCTGGACCCTGATGGAAGATATGTCATTGTTCATGCTAAAATTTACTCTCTAACGTGGACCATTGTGGGCTTGTATCTGCCCCCGCCGGCTTCCTTGCTGGTGCTCAATCAGATCACCAGCAAAATGGCCGACTTTGCATCTGACAATGATATCATACTGGGTGACTTTAATTTGGTCCCTGACCCGGTTCTTGACAGATTGACGTCTGCTGGACATCATTGCTCTGGGTTGGCTGAATGGGCGGATACCTATGGCCTGACAGATGTTTGGAGGTGGAGACACCCCCAGGCCAGGGCGTTTACATGCCATTCGGCCTCTCACAGATCCTTTTCCCGTATAGACTTAATCTATGCTGGGAGCCCGGTTCTCCCACGCATCACAGACATACAAATATTGCCGAGGGGAATCTCCGATCACGCACCCTTGCTGCTGTCATTGGATCTCTCCCTGGGCTCAGTAGACAGGATATGGAGGCTCTCTAGATTCTGGATTTCAGACACTGCTGTGGACTCCCAATTCAGAACTGAACTGATTGACTTCTGGGCGGTTAACGAAGGCTCAGCTGACCCCACAGTTGTGTGGGATGCTTTTAAAGCTACGACGAGGGGACACTACCAGACCATCATTGCCAGAGTTCGCAGGGAGCGTAAGGCAGACTTGATAAAAGCTGAGAGAGAGGCGAGCAGTGCTGAGGCTCTCTTTGTTCGTACTCGAGACCCTATACACTATTCACAGTTACAACTTATGACGAAGGAGGTTATTCGTCTCCGTACCTCTCTTACCCAGAAGAAAATGCTGGCTCAATCCCAACGGATCTTTGAGCAGGGAGAGCAGTCAGGCCGTCTGTTGGCCTGGCTCTCTAGAGAGCAGGCGGGAGGAATGAGCATCTCACATATCAGGGACTTCTCGGGACAGCTGACCCACACACCTGAGGGGATCAATAGTTGTTTTGCGGAATTCTACGAATCCCTCTACACGTCCAGGGTAGACTATGATAGGGAGGATTTGGTGGCATACCTTGATGACATAGATATCCCCACTCTTACGGTAACGTATCGCGACAAACTCGACGCCCCAATTACGTCCTTAGAGATAATCCAAGCACTTAAATCAATGCAAGCAGGGAAAACTCCGGGTCCCGATGGCATCCCTGTGGAGTTTTACAAACAATATGCTATAGAACTAGTTGATAAACTTTGGGGCCTCTTCTCTGCATCGACGCGCCTCGAGAAACTCCCGGACACGATGAGCGACGCGATTATAGTGGTGATCCCAAAGCCAGGAAAAGACCCCACATTATGCTCCTCATATCGTCCCATATCCCTTCTGAATGTGGATGCAAAAGTACTGGCAAAAGTTTTGGCCAATAGGCTTAATTTGGTCATTACTGCCCTGATCCACAGAGACCAAACAGGCTTCATGCCCGGAAGAGGCACTGACATCAATATCAGACGCCTTCATACACACATAGACAGGTCGGATGGGAAGACTAAAGGAACGGTGGCCTCACTCGACGCGGAGAAGGCTTTTGACTCCGTCGAGTGGGGCTACCTATGGGAGGTGCTCTCACGATTTGGGTTTGGCCCGGGTTTCACGAACTGGCTCCGTATGCTCTACCGTAATCCTTCAGCTAGAATTCGTACCAATGGCTGCCTATCAGGGAAGTTCCAATTATCCCGGGGTACGAGACAGGGTTGTCCCCTCTCCCCGGGCTTATTTGCTCTGGCAATGGAGCCCCTGGCCATATTGTTGAGGGCGGATCCTGGTGTAAGGGGTCTCCAGGTAGGTCCAATCGAGGAAAAGATATCGCTGTATGCGGACGATGCTCTGCTTTATCTAGCGGACGCGTCGTCCTCTTTACAGACTGCACTGGAACTAATTAATCGTTTCGGGGGGTACTCAGGGATTCGCATCAATTGGGACAAGTCGGTTCTTTTCCCGCTCCATCCCTCGACCCCTAGGGTGCCTCATCCACAGCTCAAATGGGTAGATGACTTTAAATACCTAGGGATTAAAATTAGTGGTAAAGTCCAGGACTATTTAGAAAACAATCTGCGACCACTCACGACACATCTAACGGCTAGGTGTGCTGCATGGCGTTCCCTTCCATTGACCCCCGTCGGCAGAGTCAATCTGCTAAAAATGATTTATCTTCCCAAATATTTATATTTCTTCCGCAATACCCCCATTCACATTCCCAAGGCTTTTTTCCGGAGGTTGGAGAGTCTGCTGATACAATTTGTCTGGGCGGGGAGGCCGCCCAGGGTGGCCAAACAGATCCTCTATCTCCCACTTTCGGGGGGTGGACTGGCACTGCCGAATTTTCAAATTTATTATTGGGCAGCTGTCCTGGTCACGATACGGTGGTGGTTCTCCCAGCCCACACAGAACCCAGCGGTCACTCTGGAAGCGGCCATTCTGGGATCCTTTGCTGCCCTGAGCAATCTCCCGTTTCGTGGTCTTAGGGCCAATTCGTCCATGACAAATCTAATGCGAACCACCGTGAGGGTCTGGCAGGAGGCTAGGAAGAAATACGCAAAACCTAATCACATCTCACCACATATGCCCCTTTGGGGTAACCCTGTGCTTCCCCACTTTTATAGCATACCGGACCCCTCCTTGTGGGCAAAAAAGGGAATCCTTACCTTAAAACATATAGTTCAGGACGGTAGGCTTATGACTTTTCAGGCTCTGAGGCAATCGTTTGCTATCCCGTCCTCCTTTCAATTCAGGTACTGGCAGCTGAAGCACGCTTTTGAAGCCCAGTTCCCTGCCCCCCTCACTCTGGAACCTGACTCCATTGAGCGGGTCCTGATTTCCAGTGTGATGGGGAAACCTCTCTCAACACTGTATCTATACCTTACAGTGGAGTATGACACCAAACTGACTAAAACCTGGGAAAAGTGGAGGATGGATATTCCTTCTTTGGATGAGGAAGAGTGGAGGGAGTGTTTGATTTCCTACATTCCTTCCATGATAGCTGCAAAAGATAGATTCGTACAATTTAAGTTCCTACACAGAGCGTACTTCACCCCACAGAGATTATCGCGCATTTACCAGCAAAGAGATCCCAACTGCCAAAGATGCAGACAGGAGGTGGGCACCTTCTGGCACATGGTCTGGTCCTGTCCCAAACTCCGACCTTTCTGGACTGAAGTGGCCTCCACACTGGGCAATGTCACGGGTTTAAAGGTACCGGTTGATCCTCAAATATTATTACTCAGCCATTTCGAAGATATTGAGGGAGATAGGTATAGTAAATTGTGTCTTACCTTCTCATTATATTACGCTAGACGTGAAATTTTACTCAGATGGAAACTGGTGGAGCCTCCTACTCTAGCCTCATGGAAAAAGTCGGTGAACTTGGTACTCCCTCTATACAGAAAGACATATGAAAGTAGGCAATGCCCAGGGAAATTTGATAAAATTTGGTCCTCATGGGTAGATGCTTCTGGGGACCCTGAGCCCCCTACCCCTTAAATTGTGACGCGAAACACCTTAGAGCACACTTGCTACCACATGTTTATTCTCCTTCAGTCCTGGTCCCCCCCCATCCCCTTCCGTCCCCTCCCCTCTCCCCCTTCCTTCTCCCCTCCTCCCCCCCCCCCAATCCTTCCCGCCCCCCCCCCCCCGCCTAGGTTTAATCGAATACTGATTACTTACATAAAGTTACCTAAGATTCTATAATATTATAATGCATTAAGCCATGCTGTTGAGTGATACTTCTCACATCTGCACAGAATGTTTGATAAATAGTGGCTACTGGATGTTGGTAGAGATTTTATTGTCCTTAATGTTTTTGTACTGAATGCACTAACACAATTTGTATTGTAATGCTGATTTGTTCAATAAAAAAGCTTCTGTTAAAAAAAAAAAAAAAAAATTTAGACTGAAGCCTTATTTTAGCAAGGGAAAAAATTGGCAATGAATAGGTAAAGCGGGGTGTTACCAAAAGTTAGGTATGTCCAGTTACTGAGATTATGTGAACAACAAAAATTAGGAGTTGTCAATAAATGAATTTACATCCACATCTATGTTGAGACCGTGTGTAGCTTTTGATCCTGTGGATCCAAGCCATTTCAGATTTAGAAATCTCCCTAACCAGGGAGCTACCCCGCCAGTGGGATTTGTGTCGGTCAATTCCCAGAAACAAGGTGTTAGAGGGGTCTCTGTTATGAACCAGCCTATAGTGTTTCGAGACCGAATGATTTTTGAAGCCTGTCAGAATATTCGTAATATGTACGTTGAGCCTCACCTGGAGGGGGCGTTTGGTCCGCCCCACATATTGCAAGCCACAAGGGCATTGCAATAAGTAGACCACTCCAGTGGTAGAACAGGTAATAAATGGAGTGATATGATGGGTCCGACCGGTTTTTGTCGAAACAAAAGCTTGGGTCTTCTTGGTCACACATGAGTTGTAGGAACAGACCCGACATTTATTACACCTGTAAAAACCAGTTAACTGGTCAAAAAAGGTTGTTCTCATGTGAGGGGGATCTAATACCCCTGGGGCTAACCTGTTCTTGAACGAGGGCGCCCCCTTGAAGACAATTCTAGGCTTAGATGGTAGAGCTTCTTTCAAAATCCGATCATTCGTGATTATGTGCCAGTGTTTAGAAACCAATTGCTTGATCTCTTTGTGTTGGAGTGAGTAAGTCGTGATAAAAGGGATTCCCAAGTTATTTATGGAGGTGCTAGTGCGGGGTCTGTCCCTCAACAGAAGTTCCCTATCCATCTCTTCTACACTTTTTAGCACCGGAATAAGGTCTCCATTAGTATACCCCTTTTCTAGGAATCTGTCTGTAAGAACCTTGCTTTGTGATAGAAAATTCTCCAAGTTCGAGCAGTTCCTACGGACCCTCATATACTAGCTTTTTGGAATCCCCTTTAACCAGGGTCTGTGGTGACAGCTTTCAAGCGGAATGTAGGAGTTCCTGTCGCTCTCCTTAAAAGGTTGAGGTAGACAAAATCCCACTTTCACACTGGTATTTACCCATATGTTATAATTTTTGTTTATCCAAGCGCAATTTTGTTTTTCTTATTATATATATATATAGATTTATACAGTATCTCACAAAAGTAAGTACACCCCTCACATTTTTGTAAATATTTTATTCTATTTTTTTATGTGACAACACTGAAGAAATGACACTTTGCTACAATGTAAGTAATGAGTGTACAGCTTGTATAACAGTGTAAATTTGCTGTCCCCTCATAATAACTCAACACAGCCATTAATGTCTAAACCACTGGCAAAAGTGAGTACACCCCTAAGTGAAAATGTCCGAATTGTGCCCAATTAGCCATTTTCTTTCCCTGGTGTCATGTTACTCATTAGTGTTACAAAGTCTCAGGTGTGAATGGGGATCAGGTGTGTTAAATTTGATGTTAACACTCTCACGCTCTCATATTGGTCACTGGAAGTTCAACATGGCACCTCATGGCAAAGAACGCTCTAAGGATCTGAAAAAAAGAATTATTGCTCTACATAAAGATGGCCTAGGCTATAGGAAGATTGCCAAGACTCTGAAACTGAGCTGCAGCATGGTGGCCAATACCATACAGCGGTTTAACAGGACAGGTTCCACTCAGAACAGGCCTTGCCATGGTCGACCAATGAAGTTCTGTGCATATGCTCAGCGTCATATCCAGAGGTTGAGAAGACACTTCTAAAGATGATGCACAAGAAAGCCCGCAAACAGTTTGCTGAAGACAAGCAGACTAAGGACATGGATTACTGGAACCATGTCCTGTGGTCTGATGAGACCAAGATAAACTTTTTTGTTCAGATGGTGTCAAGCGTGTGTGGCGGCAACCAGGTGAGGAGTACAAAGTCAAGCACAGTGGTGGGAGTGTCATGGTCTGGGGCTGCATGAGTGCTGCCGGCACTGGGGAGCTACAGTTCATTGAGGGAACCATGAATTCCAACATGTGTTGTGACATACTGAAGCAGAGCATGATCCCCTTCGGAGACTGGGCCACAGGGCAGTATTCCAACATGATAACAACCTCAAACACACCTCCAAGGCGACCACTGCCTTGCTAAAGAAGCTGAGGGTAAAGGTGATGGACTGGCCAAGCATGTCTCCAGACCTAAACCCTATTGAGCATCTGTAGGGCATCCTCAAATGGAAGGTGGAGGAGCGCAAGGTCTCTAACATCCACCAGCTCCGTGATGTCATCATGGAGGAGTGGAAGAGGACTCCAGTGGCAACCTGTGAAGCTCTGGGGAACTCCATGCCCAAGAGGGTTAAAGCAGTGCTGGAAAATAATGGTGGCCACACAAAATATTGACACTTTGAGCCCAATTTAGACATTTTCACTTAGGGGTGTATTTACTTTTGTTGCCAGCAGTTTAGACATTAATGGCTGTGTGTTGAGTTATTTTGAGGGGACAGCAAATTTACACTGTTATACAAGCTGTACACTCACTAATTTACATTGTAGCAAAGTGGCATTTCTTCAGTGTTGTCACATGAACAGATAGAAGAAAATATTTACAAAAATGTGAGGGGTGTACTCACTTTTGTGAGATAATGTATATACAATAGCAACCATTCCTACTACCAAGGTGCTTTTTTGAGATACTGCATATACAATAGCAACCCTTCCTACTACCAAGGTGCTACAAATATTTTAATTTTAGGTAACTGTGCTCCTCCAGCATTGTGGTAAAAGTATGGGCAAGACCTTTTTCTGTTCCAGCATGACTGTGCCCCTGTGTGTAAAGTCAGCTCCTTAAAGAAATGGTTTAAACAATTTGGTGTAGAGGAACTCATTTGCCCTGCACAGAGCACTGACCTCAATCTTGCTAAACACTTCCTCCATACTACTCTCATGACAGTGGTAGAGAAGATTTATTTATAATTAAGATGGATGCAAACCCTGATTTGCTCCATGCCCAGTCAAGTCAATTTTGCAATATTCCGTTACCAATAACAGTAGAGTAAAATATCTTTCTAAAGAAAACAAAGACACACAAAGATATTTTTGGACTGTCTTGTGTCATGACAGGTGGTCAGGCAGCAGCTTTCCCAAATCATGACTTTCCAAAAAAAAAAAAAAGAAAAAATTACAGGCAAGCCTATAATTGAAAATAAAGTTGTAAAGGTAGTAGGTGGTGAGCCATGTGACCTCTTCCATATTCACCTCTTCCATCTTCTCCTCTTCCTCCTCAACCTTCTCCTCCAATGAATGTGATTATGGCACAAGGAGAAACTTAGGATAGCTGAGGTTATAATGGGAGAATAGTGCCCACTGAATCATACATTTTTCTACTTACCACATTGTTGTTTATATATTTTCATATTTTTTTTAAATTTTTTTTACAGATTTACTATGTTCTTAATTGTTATTATTTTACTTCGTTTCCTCTTCCACTCGTAATGCCTTACCTGCACTGGTCAAGAAAACACATGCATGGATGCCAATGAAAACTAAATAAAATAAAGGCAGCTTGGAAGGTAGACACAATTTACATTTGTAGACCTGCCACATTTGGTGAGGGACTCATTTCAATCCTTCTTGCTCCTTGTTGACTATTTCTTTGAATTTTTCTCCAGTGACAAGGGGGGAAGGGCAGCAGTAAAAATAAAGCATATACCCCAATTCACTATGCTCACATTGACTTTTTAAGCTCTATATTCTGGTGACACCATGTCCTCTTCAGAGATCTATAAGCTGCTTGTTATTTTCTATATCACACAGCTCCATTCAGTAGAAGTAAGATCTTTGCATAATAGATATATACAGTGTTTTTTTTTATGTAATGACTTTTTATTAAATTTTTTGCAAAATAGACATTCAAGTACAAAAGGCAAAAAAAAACTGTATTAGTAAGTAAGAAAGTCCCAACAAGATATTGTAATGCAGATGGACCATCTGTCCAAAGAGCAGTATAACAATGCTTATACAAGGGACAGCCATGAAGGTGCACCTTGGATTTTGGGTAATTTTTGCCATACGTTTGCCATACATTTGCCATACGCCCCTCTGTGAGACTAGGCTGCGAAAAAGTCTCACACATGTGGTATCCCCATACTCAGGAGGAGTAGAATAATGTGTTTTGGGATTTAATTCTAAGTATGCACATTGTGTGTGTGTTAGAAATATCTAACTATTTGACAAATGTGTGTAAAAATACATTTTAATTTTCTTTCCTGCATTTTTAAAAAACGTATGGCAAAAATTACTTTTTCAAAAGACTTGTTCCTTTCAGAAAATACCCTGGATTGTACTTGTTTTCCAAAATGAGGTCATTGTGTGGGTGTTTTCACCATCCTAGTGCTTCAGGGCCTCCAAAAATGTGATAGGTAGTCAGGAAATTAGATGTGTAATTTATGCTCCTTGGAAGCCTAAAGGTGCTCATTGGATGTTGGGCCTCTCTATGCATCTAGGCTATGAAAAAGCCTCATACATGAGGTATCTCCATACTCGGGAAGCATAGCATAGAATTTGTTTTGGGGTGTAATTATAAGTATGTCAATGCTTTGTGTAAGACATAACTTGTTAAACAGACAACTTTGTGAGAAAAAACTCACAATCCATCTTACTGAATACCCTTGGCTATCCACTTTCCAAAAAGCGGTCATTTGGGGGGTATTTGTACAGTTCTGACATTTTAGGGCCTCAAGAAGTGAGATAAGCAGTCAGTGCATCAGGACTGATCAATTTTTAAATATATATATATATATATATATATATATATATATATATATATATATATACAGGGCTTTTTTTCTCGGAAAATAGGTGCAGGAACTCCCCCTTTCCAAATCGCCCCTTGTCTCCACCCCCTACCCACCTCCTGCATCATTCCTTGGTTCCACCCCTTAGCCACCTCTCAGTACTGCCCCTTTTATAGAATACAGAACTAAGTAACAATTAAGGTACTAAATCATTTGTATGGAATGTGGTAATGATAACAAGAAAAGCAGTAAAATAGGCCCCATGCAGCCAGCAACAATAGATCTCCCAGCAACAATGGACAACCTAAAACAAAATACCCCCTCCTGCAGAAATAAAAGATCCCCAGCGGCAATAACAGATCTTCCTGCAGCAAGCACCAATAGACTCCCCAGCAGCCAACAACAATGGATTACCTGCAACAAAATAAGCCCCTCCCCCTGCAACAACAGATTTCCGTGAAGCCAGCATCACTAAATCCCTCCCAGCAACAACTGATCCCCAGCAACATAAGACCCCCTCCAATAAAACAGTAGATCCCCCACCAGCAACAATAGACCTCTTTAGCAACAATAACAATAACCCCCCCCCCGCGCCGCAAATATAGATTAATAGACCCTGAAATACATTCAGTGCTGGAGGTGCC
Source organism: Lithobates clamitans (assembly GCA_037952925.1). NCBI lineage: Eukaryota > Metazoa > Chordata > Amphibia > Anura > Ranidae > Lithobates > Lithobates clamitans. The sequence goes on from JBBGZY010000859.1 coordinate 2,087,759, forward strand.
GGAACTGCTTTCCCCCGTGTTCCCGCTGAAAAAAAGCCCTGTGTATATATATATATATATATATATATATATATATATATATATATATATATATATATATATATATATATATCTTAGTTTGTAGACTCTATTACTTTTACACAGACTAAATAATACACTCTGCACTCTGATTTGGGTTTTTTACCAAAAAAAAGTAACAGAATACATTTTGGCCTACATTTATGAAGAAAGATTTTACAAGTTTTTGCAAAATTTTACAACAGAAACCGAGAAAAAAAATTAGGTATTTTTTCATTTATGTGACAAAAAATAAGTTGTGATTATACATCACCAAAAAAGCACTATCTGTCTCAAAATAAATGATAAAATTGCATTTGGGTACAGTGTTGCATGGCTGAGTATTTGTCATTCAAACTGTGCTGCAATCTGGAAAATGGCCTGGGGAGGAAGGGGATGAAACCATCTGATTTTGAAGTGGTTAAAAATTGAGTTTTGGTGTTTTAGGGTTGGTGTTTTTTTTCATTCTTTTAGATATTTTATTGTGTTTGATTTGTTAGGGTCTTTTAATTTTTTTGTTTGTTTTTTTCCAGGGTCAGCAGCAGCAGTAGCAGTTTGAAGTTGTTGGTGATACAGCAAAAGCCTTTGTTTGAAGTTTAGTCCCACATACTATTGTAGTCCAGCTTAGTCCTATAGGGCACCACAGTGTCAAGTGTCCCAAAGCACCACATGTCCTATACAGCTCTTCCCATAGCTGTAAATAAAACCAGGGAAAAACCCCTAAAATCTTATCCATTTTTCTCTTGGTGTCAGGAAAACTGACAACAAAGGCACAAGCTCAGTTGAAGAGTCAGCACCACATCCTCATTTAACAGACATGCAAAAATAGGAAAGAGCTGGGACTTTATAGGTGCTAAAATCTTCTCTTAGAATAATTATCCATACACAATCATGGGTTAAAGTAGTTGTAAACTCACTTTGAAAAAAAAAAAAAAAAACTAACACATGCAAGACAAAGGCATAATGAGCTAGTATGCATAGCATACTAGCTCATTATGTAATACTCACCTGAGATCGAAGCCCTTGCTGCAGTGCCCGTACACAGCACCGGCCAGCGACATCACTCCCGGGGGTTACTTCCGGGTATTGCGCCCCTGGCACTGTCATTGGCCGGAGCGGCAATGACCTAATTCCCGCACATGTGCGTGGGAGCCACTGGTAACGGCACACTCACTGAAGCAAAAGGCACATACGTGTCATTGCTTCAGTGGGGATGTGCTGATGACGTCGGCACATGCAATTACACGGGATATCTCCTAAACCGTGCAGGTTTAGGAGATATCCTGGGTAGCTACAGGTAAGCCTTATTATAGGCTTACCTGTAGCAAAAAGTGGTCTGTAAGGGTTTACAACCACTTTAAAAAGAATCATAAAAGTGTGTCTAATGTTCATGATAGATACCAAAACTTGTTAGAACTTGATGTGATTCACGCTGATAGCAGAGGAAGGAGATAGTAGACAGAAATGACACGCAGTGCTCTTAATTGAAACAAGTACACACTATAGAGGGGTATGTTTTGTTCATATGTCATGACTGAGGTTTACAACCACTTTAAATATCTACCTTTATTTAAAAGTCAGGTTCATATCCTTGTCTACTTTCTTTTTTTTTATATAACATTTTATAATTAACACTTTGTTGATTTTCTTTTAGAAAAAAATAATGAAAACAGTGGACATCACACAGGGGTGACATCAGGCAAATACATCAGGCAAATATAGAGAAAACAAAAATCAAGGAAACTTGAAGAATACTGTGTTTCAATGTCAACAAACTTGCAGTTAAGCAGGGCACAACTGTGCTAGGACAAACGACAATATTGTTAGGTTGACCTAACAATAAAAACAACAGCAGGTATATCCACCCCGTATGAACTTCTAGTAAGTGGACATCAATCGTTCTGGAGTTGAGACCATCTATTTGCAGAAATCCCTGGAAAGCATTCACAAACAAAGATAGTAAGAAAAGGGACAGGAAAATAGGAAATCAGATCAGTAGAGTGAATGATCCTGGGCTCTCCACTCCCAGGGGCAGACGATACTTGGTTAAGTGGCTGGAAGAAGGTAGAGGAACCATCAAGGGGGGTCCTCCAGTGAATGTTAACACTCCCATACCACCTTATGACTTTCTGCCCTGTCAGAACGACATGATGTGAGAGACGCCATAAATTCCACATTCACAATCCTTGCATATAGTTCCACAGAGATAGGTGGGGTTTGTTTTTTCCAGTGAAGCGCCACCAATCTAGTTTACCATAAGAATATGGCAGGCTAGCTTCTTAGTAAGTTTAGGCAGCCTGGGCGGGAGTCTTCCTAATAGAAGGGTTTTGGGGTAGAAAGGGAAGTCCAAGTTAAATAGGCATTGGAGAAGGTCCTGAACTGTCCACCAACATGGTTCTAGAAGCGAACAGTGCCAGTAATGATCTACGGCACTTCCAACAATGATCAGAGGCAGTAGGATATATGACTCGGGGGTGCGAAGGAGTTAGATACCAAAATTAAAGTATTTTAGAAGTATTGTACTCATAAGAGAGTACATATTAAGCTTTTAGCCGCTTGGGACCATATCACCCCCTCTTGGGACCTCCTCCTCGATTGCTTGTTCCCACTTATGCATATAACTATGTTTTCCCTAAGGATACTCCTTAGCTACTTTCAAAGGAAAAACCCATTAAAGTGTGTATTAGGATTACAAATATCAAATATCTAAAATAAAGACCCAGCAAATCAGTTAAAATACAAGCAGCCCCGAGATTAACAATATTGTTGTGTAGTTCTCCTTCAGTGATAGTTCATGGCATGGAGGCAATTCTGGAGAGAGTTTTCCGCAGAGTGCCTTTTAGGTCCCTGTTTCTCAGGCTGTATATAATTGGGTTTAGGAGGGGGGTGACAACTGTGTAAAATAAAGAGACCAATCTACCTGCCAGAGAATCCTTAGTTTTGGGGTGAAAGTAGTTGAAAAAACCAGTCCCATAAAAGATGAAGACCACCATGAGGTGGGAACTGCAGGTGGAGTAAGCTTTCCATCTTCCTTCCTTCATTTTAATTTTCAGGATAGTTTTGAAAATGTAGCCATAGGGGAGGAAAGTAACGAAAGAGCTAGTGACTCCAACACCTACAGTGTCAACATATAAAAGTAAATAATTGAGGTAAGTGTCAGAACATGATAGTTGAAGAAGCTGAAATAATTCACAGAACAAGCCAGGAATGATGGTTGTGTGATCCGGGAAAGCCAGTCTCAGTGTCATAAACGTGTGTACAAAACAACAGACAAATCTGAAGAGCCAAGAAAAGAATGCTATCTGAACACATGACCGAATGCTCATCATGGTCGTATAACACAAAGGATGACAAATGGCAACATAGCGGTCATAGGACATCAAATTAAGTATTAAGAACTCGATGCTGCCAAACCAGGTGAAGAAGAAGACCTGGGAGATACAAGTTGGGTATGAAATCAGTCTGTTTCCAGTAAAGATGTCAAAAGACAAATGAGATGTGGAAATGGAGGAAGTGAAGATATCTAAAACTGAGAGGTTTCCCAGAGAAAAGTACATGGGGGTGTGCAGGTGGAAGTCTGAGACCACCAAGAAAATGATGAGAAGATTCCCAACCAGTGTTGCCACATAGATGAGGAGGATCAGCAGGAATGTCAGGATCTGAGAATCCTTGAGTTCTGACAGGCCAAGCAAAATTAATTCAGACTGAGAAGTTTGAATTCCCATCAGAACCAAATAATTCACTAAGAGAGGGAAAGATAATGTGAGGATTTAGGAAGGCATTATACTGGAGACTACACCTTTCACTAGACTGTACATGATCATTCACACCAATAGAGTGCCAGCAAACTAAAGCCCTGCCTTCCGGGCTCAATATTTAGTAGAAAGTCCAAAAGTGGGGTTGCAGCTTATAAAGAGTTTATGTAATTTCAAAAATAGCAATACAAACTGGTGTCAGATCAAACAATAAACCCTTCATTGGGCCAAAAATCCGATCCACTATAACAATCAAAAACAGTGAATATGTTTGTTTCAATCCATTCAATCATTCAATAAATAAGTCAGGAGAAACAAACCAACGATGAGCAGAAAGCAGAGTGTAAAAGCTGCAATATTCCAACCTTCATTGCAAAAATACCTCCAGTGATTGTATATACTGTATAAATCTGCAAAAAAAACAAAACATAAAGAATCCGAAATAAATCATCCAAATAAATATCCAATTCATGATTCAAACCAAATGGATATCAGGGATTTCATATGTGGATCCAGAAGACCTCTTTTCTCAATAGAACATGACCCGGTAATCTTTGTTGTAGTGGGCCTTTAGATACAGTATATATATATTCTCCCGGATTCATGGCAAAATGTTTCTTTATGTTGAGTTTCCTTAAAAACTTTTGGAGGTCAATATAGGCCTCAAATTTATCTAGTGGCTTATTAGGGTCATATTTAAGTCCCAATTCTAACACTCCTAATTCATCTGTCGTGAACTGTACATTGCTGAGGTTGAAAATCCCTTGGCCTAATAGTTTTGAGGTCATTTTCTTCTTCTTGCCTCCTCGTCTTCCTCTTGTCTGCTTTCTCTTTTTGTGTTCCTGTATATGGGTCCCGTGTTTCTTTCTTGGTGATGATCTCTCCTGGTTCCAACTTGTGGGTTTGTTTCGTATCCTTGATATGTGTTCGCACCTTCCATCCTTCTCGGGCTCCGGTATTGGCCTCTTGGCCATGGTCCTCCACTTGCATTCCGTCCTCTCCATCCAGTGTTCCTGTAGGGAATCCGGGGTCTCCATCTCCCAGGCGGCCTGTCCTAGTATGTAGCTCAGGGAAAATCCCTATATTCCCCATTCCCTCTTCTGTAAGGGGAACGATATCCCCTGAAACCAAGATTAGTGGACTCATTTATTATGGCATCGATTCCGTGGAAGAGCATTGGAGGGGGGGGGGGGGGTAATAGGGAAACTTTAATCTCTAGAAATTAGTCCAGCTGGATTTACCAGTTAGGGTCCCTTGCCCCCAAAGGGTTAAACCTGGACATCAACTTAAACTGTTATATAGTTAACCTCTAAGCACTGGATTTTTACTGGTACATATAGGTGGGAAGATATAATAGGAGGATGTTAGCACTAGAATATATATTCCGGTTCCTACAATACTCCACCTACATACCCATACACAACATCATAGGTTATGGCCAAGGATGTAACTATTGAGAGGAGGGTGGGATAGATTAGCTCACAAACTGGCCTCGTCAGGGAAGGGACCAGTGGCTAAGATCTTGATTGAATACTACATTAATGGTAGTTAGGAAGTGTATCATATGTACAGCAAGGCAACAGTATAGGGATTGCTCAATTGGAATTGTCCTAATCCAATTAACAGTAGAGCTTAGATTACGAAGGCGGTGTTCTTTTTACTATATAATTTTTCTTCTTCTTTTTATATATTTTTATTCTGGGGTATCTTACCACAACATAGGAATGGGGGTAGGATTTCTATCTTAGGCCAGCTAGGCTCATTATTGTAGAGCTATGTTTAATTAGCCCTGCCCTAATTTACCAATAGGGCGGATATTACATATTGGTAGATATGATATTAACATTATATGTTATACTAATAAGCCATTTTACTACTAGACCTGGTAGATCTGATATTAACATTATAAATTATACTAACAAGCCACTTTACAACTATCATTACTTAATATACCATACCATGGGCCTAGGTAGGGTACCCCCCTTTTTCTCGGGCACTAAATTGTGTACCGTATGTCATATTTCTATATATGTCCCTCTTTTTTCAATATTTTATATCTTTATTATTTTTTTCATTTTTTCATGTTGATATATTTTTTATTTTTATCCTCGTATATGTCCTATGGCAGATAATAGGCCTATACACAGCTTAGGTGTGGCTGTAAATTCAGCCTCTGGTCCTTTAAGCATAGAAGGTGCACTATACAACCATATCGTATTTTTTCTTGGCACTTCCCTTGATGGCTCTTAAAGATGTTCCCAGTAGCTTAGGTATTACATATCCCATCTTGCAGGTCTCTGCACCTCCTAGGATGTCAAGAGTCAAATTCCCAAAAAAATCTTTGAGGGAATTTTTTAGATTTAAAAAAAAAAAAAAAATTTATATATCTTTTTTATATCTAGTCTTCTTTATCCAGTGCGACTGTTTATGTACATATTTTTTATTTATTCATTAATATTCTTTTTCAGTAATATCCCCTGTAACGCTCTCTATTACTACCATCTTTATGATTATTTAATTTTTATTCTTATTTTTATATTTTTTTATTTTTAATTTTTTATCTTTACCATACATGTAATCTACATGGGGCACCTGAATGTATTGTACACGTATGGCAAGTTCATTGTATCTGTTTCCATTAATGTTAGTTGTGGTGTAATTTCTCAATGCATGTTGGCATTGTAGCATCATCGCTTTCATCCAACAGATAGGATTCTATGGAATGGATATTGTGATGTACATATTGTTTTTCAATGTAACAGACCTATGTATCAGCAACACAATGTACCAGCACCCATTCGTTTGGAGTGGTTAAATACAGACACAGCGGCTCCGTTTTGTGTATAAAAATCCCCCTTTCCAGCAGTTTTGGACGTGCCCATTATATAAGAGGGGAGGTTCTATGGAGTCTGCAGGCTTACATATGAAAAATCGTATTATATAAAATGAATAACATGTTATGTTTATAAATATTGTTTTTATTGTATTAGCATCTAGTTTGTTATGTGTAATGTGGACACCAGCGGCTTCGTTTTTAGTAACACACTCCCCCCCTATCTGCATACCTTGCTGCGCCCATTATGCAATTAGGGGAGGTATCTTGGAGTCCGCAGGCCTATATTATGTGTGGAGCGTGAAGCGTCGACACCGTCTTTGATAACGTCCTATGACAAAACGCGTAAGGCGGAGTCATGCTCACACGTCACACCCAGAAACTCTGGTTGGAATGCAAGCTGGGACGCACGCCGCTCCCGGCTTCCTGGTTTTTGTTCGTTGTACAGCCGGGCTACACTGGGTTAGCTGCTTATGGTTTTTATGTACTTTTTATGAAAAAACCTGAACTTACTTCACTACAGAAGTCCCCTGTTTTTTCTTTCTAAATGGAGGAAAACATATACTGATGGTGTTGTGGCACGGAAGAGTCCATCTCTGAGATGCCAGCTGGGAACCTGAATCGGATTACCGGGACACACTCACAGAGGAACGGAGGCTAAGCCTGAATTATAAGGGAACATCCACTCTAAGTTACCCACTCTATGCCCACTACCCCTGCAGGGGTGACTGCTTCTGGTGAGTGGGGACACATTGGGGGAGCACTTGAAGTCACCATTGCTGATGAGCACAGAAGTCACCGTTGAGCTCCACCCTTTATTATTTATTTTTATTGGACTGCACAGAGATTTTGGTTTCTCACAGAGACTTTTTGTCTTGAAGGGATTTTGTCTTTATATACAAGCTTATTTTAGCGTTATACACGGCCTTGATATACCTATATAGAATTTGGTATATATGTCACATGCAATTATAATATAATTTGTAATATCTTATTATTTTTATTTTATATTTATTTTTATTATTTTTTATTGTATATATACACATATATACATGTTTGGATGTTGGTTAGATTAGTTGACACCACTTTGATTATTTCACTATATGCAGCAGCTAATTGGGCTGATAGCATACACTGAGCTCTTTTTTGAATACACACTACTGCTGGTGTTTGTTTTAAGGAGCATACAGCTCTTTGGAATGCAAGTACACATTGAATAAACACTGGAGTATTGCACATCAATGTTACTCATCCTTAGGGGCACACTGGCACTGTATAGATATATGCATCTTATATCACTGTATGGGAATTAGTGCACGTTTATAATTACTGTCACGCACAATTAGAAGTGTCTGTTACACTGGGACCAGCACTATTTAAGCTTATTTATTTATGGATTGATATTAGTATTTTACCTTAGATCTTAATAGGGTAGCGCCATTCCCCCACTTTTTTTTTATATATATGCCTTATTAGTCCTAACTGGGAACTAATTTAGGGGTAGCCTGCAACCGTCCAAGTCCTAAACGCAGACTTTTAATTTATAAATAACAAGAAGTCCTGAGGCTGCCAATATTGTTGTCTAGTTTTCTATCAATGACAGAATGATGGCATTGAGCTCATTCTGGATAGAGTTTTCTGAAGAGCTCTTTTTAGGTCACTGTTTCTCAAGCTGTATATAATCGGGTTTAGAAGAGGGGTGACAACTGTATAAAATACAGAGATCAATCTGCCTGCCAGAAAATTCTTAGTTTTAAATTGAAAATAGTTGAAAAGACCAGTCCCGTAAAAGATGAAGACCACCGTGAGGTGGGAACTGCAGGTGGAGTAAGCTTTCCGTCTTCCTTCCTTCAGCTTAATTTTCAGGATTGTTTTGAATATGTAAACATACGAAAGGAAAGTAATGAAAAAGCTAGTGACTCCGATGTCTACAGATTCAAAATACAAAAGTAAATAATTGAGGTAAGTGTCAGAACATGATAGTTGAAGAAGCTGATATAATTCACAGAACAATCCTGGGATAGTGGTGGGGTCAGGGAAGGACAATCTTAGTGCACAAAATACGTGCACCAGGCAACAGAAAAATCTGAAGAGCCAGGAAAAGAATGCTATCTGAACACACAAGCGAATGTTTATCATGGTCGTGTAACGCAAAGGATGACAGATGGCAACATAGCGATCATAGGACATCATATCAAGAATAAAGAACTCAGTGCTGCCAAACCAGGTGAAGAAGAAGACCTGGGAGATACAAGTTGGGTATGAAATCAGTCTGTTTCCAGAAAAGATGTCAAATGACAAATGAGATGTGGAAATGGAGGAAGCGAAGATGTCTAAAACTGAGAGGTTTCCCAGAGAAAAGTACATGGGGGTGTGCAGGTGAGAGTCTGAGACCACCAGGAAAATGATGAGAAGATTCCCAACCAGTGTTGCCACATAGATGAGGAGGATGAGCAGGTATATCGGGATCTGAGAATCTGTGAGGTCTGATAGGCCAAGCAAAATGAATTCAGACTGAGATGTTTGATTTCCCATCATAACCAAATAATTCCCTAAGAGAGGGAAAGGTAATGTGAGGGTTCAGGAAGGCATTATACTGGAGACTACACCATTCACTAGACTGTAAATGATCATTCACACCAATAGAGTGCCAGCAAACTAGAGCCCTGCCTTCCGGGCTTAATATTTAGCAGAAAGTCCAAAAGTGGGGTTGCAGCTTATAAAGGGTTTATGTTATTTCAAAAATAGCAATACATACTGGTGACAGATCAAACAATAAACCCTCAATTGGGCCAAAAATCAGATCCACTATAACAATCAAAACAGTGAATATGTTTGTTTCAATCCATTCAATCATTCAATAAATAAGTCAGGAGAAACAAACCAACGATGAGCATAAAGCAGAGTGTAAAAGCTGCAATATTCCCACCTTCATTGCAAAAATACCTCCAGTGATTGTATATACTGCATAAATCTGCAAGAAAAAAAAACAAAACATAAAGAATCAGAAATAAATCATCCAAGTAAATATCCAATTCATGATTCAAACCAAATGGATATCGGGGATTTCATATGTGGATCCAGAAGACCTCTTTTCTCAATAGAACATGATCCGTTAATCTTTGTTGTAGTGGGCCTTTAGATACAGTATATATATGTGTGTGTATATAGATATATAGAGATAGATAGATAGATAGATAGATAGATAGATAGATAGATAGATAGATAGATAGATAGATAGATAGATAGACAGACAGACAGATAGATAGATAGAGATATATATACCCACATATACAGTGCTTTATTTGTCAGAAAATAGGTGCAGGAACTCCACCACGACCCCCTCAACCCCCCCCCCCCCTTACACACACAGACCTTCCAAACTTCATCAAATAGTGGGTGTGGTCAATGTCACTAACAGTGGGAGGGGCTTAAAGGAGCATCAAATACCAGGAGTATGTGTATATAAAGTGAAGTAGCCCTAATAACTATCAACAAAACAAAATAATAAATACTGAAGTGAAAGATTATCTCAAACAGGTCTCATCAAGAGACATAAATAACCTGTGTTCAATAAAATTGTGTTCAAATTAAAATTGTGTCATAGCATGATACCTTACAATAATCATTCAATATAGATAGTCCAATAATATAGTGCAATAATAGAGTGCAGTCCAAAGGAATCTAATGATTCAAAGTTGTAATCAGTCTCTTATTCAAGATGTAAATCACTATTTTCCTGTGTAGACAAATAAAGATGAAGTGGGAAAGGGACAAATCTGGGAATCCAATTTTCAGGTGTATGGTAATCACACACAAACTTGATACAATCCTCCCCCAGTAGTACTAGTCTCTCAGATTAAGGACCCACTGGTCTGATCACAGCGCAGCATTGGAGGGCTCAGTCTGATAGGTAAGTGTACCCTAATGTGCTAATATGCTGTACATACTTGTACATTATGACATAACCTACCTCAGGGCCTCGAAAAAGTAGTAATGTTAGCAAATTTTACTACTGCTTTAATATCACAGGATCCCAGAAGCCTCTCATGGGGCCCCCTGCTGACCTGGTGGCCCTTGGGCAGTGCCCAAGTGCATAGTTGCCAAAATTTCAAAAATATATGGGACACTTTTTTTTTTACCAGTGGTATATTTAGAGTAGCTGACATCCCCTATGTTCTGCTATACATCACAGTAGTAATCACAAAATTAAATGAGTACTAATAATGGGCAGAACAAATATAAGAACTATATGTATATATGAGAAAATTTCCTTTAGTTGAACTAACAAAAGTGTGCCCATTCTAGAGCTGATAACATTGAGGATATTCAATATAATTTTAAAGAGCTGTTTTTGTGGGTAAGAGGCATAGGGAAGGAGTATGGGTGGTATAAAAGTGGGAAGTATGTGCAGGTGAAGGAGAGGAATGTGCAGGGTATGACAGTGGGCAGTATGTACAGGAGATGAGTGTGGAGGGTATGATAGTGGGCAGTATGCACAGCAGAGGGGTGTGGAGGGTATGCCAGTAGGTAGTATGTACAGTTCAGCTCTGACCTCTGCATGCAACCCCTCCCTTCACTACCCCGATCTTCTCCCTCCTCCTTAAAAACTCCACCATCTTCCTTGTGTCTTACTTTTGTTACTGTATTAAGCTGAAGCACCCAGCCGGCTCTACTACCTCCCTGCATACTGCAGTTGGTGCTGCATCTCTCACTCACAAGGAGATCATCCAGTGGGGCTTTCTGCACTGCACCCCAGACACCTGCATCTCCCTTGTCCCCCATCCTGCACTCAGTGGGAGCCACTCAGGAGATCAGATCTGTGGGAGCCGTTGGGAGACGAGCTGTCACTTGTAAACACAGAAGCAAGACTTCTGTATTTACAAGTGATCGTGATGAGCAGGGAGCAGAGGCCCCGAGCCAGAGATGGTGGAACTGAGTTCTACCAAGTTACAGCTGAGAAAAAAAAGCCCTGCATATATAGTGGGGACAGAAAGTATTCAGACCCCCTTAATTTTTTCACTCTTTGTTATATTGCAGCCATTTGCTAAAATAATTTAAGAACATTTTTTTCCTCATTAATGTACACACAGCACCCCATATTGACAGAAAAACACAGAATTGCCAACATTTTTGCAGATTTATTAAAAAAGAAAAACTGAAATATCACATGGTCCTAAGTATTCAGACCCTTTGCTCAGTATTTAGTATTAGCACCCTTTTGATCTAATACAGCCATGAGTCTTTTTGGGAAAGATGCAACAAGTTTTTCACACCTGTATTTGGGGATCCTCTGCCATTCCTCCTTGTAGATCCTCTCCAGTTCTGTCAGGTTGGATGGTAAACGTTGGTGGACGGCCATTTTTAGGCCTCTCCAGAGATGCTCAATTGGGTTTAAATCGGGGCTCTGGCTGGGCCATTCAAGAACAGTCACAGAGTTGTTGTGAAGCCACTCCTTCGTTATTTTAGCTGTGTGCTTAGGGTCATTGTCTTGTTGGAAGGTAAACCTTCGGCCCAGTCTGAGGTCCTGAGCACTCTGGAGAAGGTTTTCGTCAAGGATATCTCGGTACTTTGCCGCATTCATATTTCCCTCGATTGCAACCAGTCGTCCTGTCCCTGCAGCTGAAAAACACCCCCACAGCATGATGCTGCCACCACCATGCTTCACTGTTGGGACTGTATTGGACAGGTGATGAGCAGTGCCTGGTTTTCTCCACACATACCACTTAGAATTAAGACCAAAAAGTTCTATCTTGGTCTCATCAGACCAGAGAATCTTATTTCTCACCATCTTGGAAGTCCTTCAGATGTTTTTTAGCAAACTCCATGCGTGCTCTCATGTGTCTTGCACTGAGGAGAGGCTTCTGTCGGGCCACTCTGACATAAAGCCCCGACTGGTGGAGGGCTGCAGTGATGGTTGATTTTCTACAACTTTCTCCCATCTCCCAACTGCATCTCTGGAGCTCAGCCACAGTGATCTTTGGGTTCTTCTTTACCTCTCTCACCAAGGCTCTTCTCCCCCGATAGCTCAGTTTGGCCGGACGGCCAGCTCTAGGAAGGGTTCTGGTCGTCCCAAACGTCTTCCATTTAAGGATTATGGAGGCCACTATGCTCTTAGGAACCTTAAGTGCAGCAGAAATATTTTTTTGTAACCTTGGCCAGATCTGTGCCTTGCCACAATTCTGTCTCTGAGCTCTTCAGGCAGTTCCTTTGACCTCATGATTCTCATTTGCTCTGACATGCACTGTGAGCTGTAAGGTCTTATATAGACAGGTGTGTGGCTTTCCTAATCAAGTCCAATCAGTACAATAAAACACAGCTGGACTCAAATGAAGGTGTAGAACCATCTCAAGGATGATCAGAAGAAATGGACAGCACCTGAGTTATATATATGAGTGTCACAGCAAAGAGTCTGAATACTTAGGACCATGTGATATTTCAGTTTTTCTTTTTTAATAAATCTGCAAAAATGTCAACAATTCTGTGTTTTTCTGTCAATATGGGGTGCTGTGTGTACATTAATGAGGAAAAAAAATGAACTTAAATGATTTTAGCAAATGGCTGCAATATAACAAAGAGTGAAAAATGTAAGGGGGTCTGAATACTTTCCGTCCCCACTGTATATATATATATATATATATATATATATATATATATATATATATTTATATATATATATATATATATATATATATATATTCAACTAAGCGTTTTAAAGCAATATGGGAAGGGTCAGAGGAATCTGCTTTACAGTTTATAAATCACCTTAATGCCAATGGAAATAATATACCGTAGTATTGGATCATTTCATCAGTGACAATAGTGTGAACTTCTTGGATATTACTATCACTAAGGCTGGACTAAACATTAAGGTTTATTTGAAGCCTACTGATAGAAACAGCTATTTAAAAGTAGACATCATCCAGCTTGGATTAAGATTATCCCTAAGGGACAAGTACTAAGGGTCAGACACAATTGTACTGAACTAGATGACTTCTTTATACAAGCTGATACACTGAAGGACAAGTTTGTGCAGAAAGGATACAGGTAGGAGGGTTTGAAAAAATCATTACGAAAATAGCACAAATACCGAGAGAGCAATGTTTGACAACGAAAGAGATCAAACCTGCTAATGATCAACACCAATGGGGGTTCATATCTAATTTCCATTTTCAGTACAAGGAGATAGAGAATATTTTTATTAAACATTGGCATATCTTTTACAGGGATAGACATTTGGGAGAAGCTTTACCTAGCAAACCAAAATTTATTTACAGAAGGGCCCCCAACTTTGGGGATCAGGTAGTACGAAAGATCCTGAACCCACCCAGTGAACGAACCATTGGAAAAGATCTAAAAGGTTTTTTCTCCTGTAGAAAATGTATTTGTTGCAGAACTATGAATAGGATTAACAGGGGTGTAACTATTGTCACTAATTCGGATCATAAAGTTTTTGAGATTGATAAATTCATTACATGCAATTCTTCTTATGTGGTCTATCTGATGTGGTGCCCCTGTGGGTTGAAGAACTAAGTGACTTTTGAAGGTTCGGGTAGCTGAGCATTTGGCGAATAATAGGAATGGATTCAAATTCCATAGTGTATCTTTGTACTTTAACCGCTTCAATACCCGGCCATAGTCAAATGACGTCCACAGATGGGATCTCCCATCCTGGGTGGGCGTCATATGACGGCCTCGGCTTTCCGCCGCTACTGCGGGCCCCTGGGGGCCCGCAGAGCGGCGATCGGGGTACCGTTGTGTCCCTCAGGACACAGCCGTTCCCCGATGGGGGTATTGAAGCGGCGGCGGCGGCGGGCGGCGGAGCGTCGGTAACGGCGGATGCAGAGCGGCATTGGGAAGCGTGTATTAGGCGGGTTCCGGCGGAAGAGGAGTGATCAGAGCGGTGATCGGGGCTGAGGCTTTTCCCCTGGATACAGCTCAGCCCCGATCACTGTAGCCAATGACATGGCTCTGCATCACATGACCGGCTGTGTCCAATCACAGCCGGTCACTAATGTAAACAAACACACAGTCAGACAGTAACTGCTGTTGCTGGGCTCTTCTCCTCACACACCGATCCAGTGTGAGGAGAAGAGATCAGCTAACAGTGAGTTACTAATTACATGTACTACTGTGCCCAGATCGCCCCTCCTAAATAAAGAGTACCTGTCACCTCAGTACCTGTCACCTCAGTACCTGTCACCTCAGTACCTGTCACCTCAGAGTACCTGTCACCTCAAAGTACCTGTCATCTCAGAGTACCTGTCCATCACCTGCCACCAGAGTACCCGCCACCTCATCACCTGCCACCAGAGTACCCGCCACCTCATCACCTGCCACCAGAGTACCCGCCACCTCATCACCTGCCACCAGAGTACTTGCCACCTCATCACCTGCCACCAGAGTACTTGCCACCAGAGTACCCGCCACCTCACCACCAGAGTACCTGCCACCAGAGTACCCGCCACCTCATCACCTGCCACCAGAGTACCTGCCACCTCATCACCTGCCACCAGAGTACCTGCCACCTCATCACCTGCCACCAGAGTACCTGCCACCTCATCACCTGCCACCAGAGTACCCACCACCTCATCACCTGCCACCAGAGTACCCGCCACCTCATCACCTGCCACCAGAGTACCCGCCACCTCATCATCTGCCACCAGAGTACCCGCCACCTCATCACTTGCCACCAGAGTACATATAGCCAGTCAGCCACTATGTCCAGAAAGATGTACACCCCAGAAGAGGCATACCAGATCCTGAGTCTGACCGATGAGAGCAACGGGGAGCTCTCACCGCTCAGTTCAGATTCTGGTTCTGATTCGGAATATGAGCCCCCCGAAGGCAGCACATCTGGATCAGATTTAGAGGAGGAAGTAGTCCATCCAAAAAGACGACGATCTGAAAACCAGGCAGCTACCAGCAGTGCCAGCGGCGGTAGACCCCAGGAGGAAAGACCCAGCACAAGTGGACGCCAAAGAAGTAGGGCCCAAACCCATCTTCCAGATTCCTTGGCAAACCCATTGTGGCTGCCTTCTACCACAGGGTCAGCCACGATCCCCCCTTTTACAGCACAGTCGGGTGTGCAGGTCAACACTGCAGGATTTACACAAATGGATTTTTTTAATTTATTTTTCCCGAACGATTGGATTCAAGGCATCGTGGACCAAACTAATCTGTTTGCCCAACAATTTATTGCAGCCAACCCCAGCTCCAGCTATGCCCGCCCTTTTGAGTGGAGACCGCTAACAGTAGTGGAGCTAAAATTGTTTTTAGGCCTAACCCTGAACATGGGGCTTACAAAAAAAAATGAAATTCATAAGTATTGGTCGACCAGACCCATCCACCATATGCCAATTTTTTCAGCAGCCATGTCCAGGTCCCGATACGAAATCATAATGCGCTTCTTGCATTTCAATGACAACTCACAGTGCCCCCCCCGAAATCACCCAAACTTTGACAAATTATATAAAGTTCGCCCCCTAATTAATTTTTTTTCCCAGAAGTTTGCCGAAGTTTATGTCCCTGAAAAAAATATATCTGTGGACGAATCCCTGGTGCATTTCACAGGCCGGCTGGGAATCAAACAATATATACCCAGTAAGAGGGCGAGGTATGGCTTGAAGCTTAACAAGCTTTGTGAAAGTGCCACCGGTTATGTGTACGCATTCCGCGTGTACGAAGGGAAAGATTCCCAGCTCCAGCCCCCTGAGTGTCCCTCGTATATGGGAATAAGTGGGAAAATTGTTTGGGAGTTGGCATTCCCACTCCTCCAAAAGGGGTACCATATTTATATGGATAATTATTATACGAGTTTGCCCCTTCTCCGCCACCTACATCTCAAACAAACTTTGGCCTGTGGTACAACTAGAAAAAAACGAAAGGGCTTCCCACAGTGTCTTGTCACCACAAACATTCCAAGGGGGGAATCGAGAAGCTTGAGGAACGAAGAAGTGTTGGCTGTGAAGTGGAGGGATAGAAAAGACGTGTACATCATGTCCACCATCCACGATGACACCTCGGTGGAACTTCACAGAAGACGCGGTACCGTTCGCAAGCCTACCTGTATCACTGAGTACAATAAATACATGGGGGGGGTGGATTTAAACGATCAGTTGTTGCAGCCCTATCTTTCAACAAGAAAATCCTTATTCTGGTACAAAAAAGTCGCAATTTACTTTTTTCATTTGGCCCTTTTAAATTCTTTCATAATATACCAAAAATCCACAGAAACACCCACCACCTTAATAAAGTTTATTGAAGACATTGTTACTGCCCTGATTTATCAGCAAGTATCCCCCCCAGAAAGCATTCGCTCCGATTCTGTCAGCAGACTACATGAGCGCCATTTCCCAGACCATATTCCACCAACAGGATCCGGAAGACGACGCCAAAAAAAATGTCGGGTGTGCACCAAAAGAGGAATTAGGAAAGATACGAGCTTCCATTGTACCGACTGTCCCTCCCAACCTGGCCTTTGCATCGGAGAATGCTTCAGGCGATATCACACTCTGGAAAATTATTAGTCCATATTTCTAATACTGCCATTTCCCCGTTTTTAATTTCTGTCCTGAATATTTACCTTCCTCAACCAACCATATTATTGCCTTCCATGTGAACCGACCCTGGCCTGTTTCTCGACTATGCCTCTGCCTACCGTCTGCATTGTTTTTCCGCCATGTTTTTGCCTTTCACGTGAACTGACCCTGGACTGTATCGACTATGCCTCTGTCTACCGTCTATTTCCGCCTTTTACCTGCACTGACCTCGGCCTGTTGACCATGTTTTTGCCTGCCCCTTGGATTGATCTTTCACCCTCCTACACAGGGGTCTCACATATGTGAGGGGCTCCAGAATAGTGTTCGGAGTTCAGAAAACCAGTTTTTGGTTTTCTGTGTTCCCATAACAGGGTCTGGTTGCCCGGAGGCTTCAAAGCGATTTGGGTGGGAGAAGCCTCTACCCCTGTCCCCATTCTTTCCTGACCAATGCCCTAAGCTTGATGGTACTGCCTGCTCCCTGGACAAATACTCTGGCTGTGCTGACCATACCTCTGCCTGCTGCATGTACTAACTATGGACAGTATTCCTGCCTGCTGCATGGATGATCCTTTGATCCTTTTGCTGCTGCTGACCACATCCCTGCCTGCTATCTGGACTAATGCTTTGGCTGTGCTGACATCTCTACCTGTACTGACTATTCTTGCCTGCTGCCTGTTTTGCTGTCGCTGTCCACGTTCCTGCCTGCTGCCTGGACCGATGCTCTTCTCTGTGGACCACTGCACTACTAAAACTGCAGGTAATCTTTTCTTTACCCTTTACTCAGCAGAATGTATTTTGGTTTGTAATTGGTTTGTACAGTACATGCTATGTGTTAGAAATATGAAGGGCCTTCAACAATGTGATAGGTTGGCAGGAATTTGTGTGTAATGTATGCTCCTAGAACAACTGACAGTGCTACTTGGATGTTGGGCCTCTGTATGTGGCCAGACTATGTAAAAGTCTCACACATTTGGTATCGCCACACTCAGGAGGAGTAGCAGAATGTATTTTGGGGTGTCATTTTTGCTATGTACATGCTATGTGTTGGAAATATCTTATGAATGGACAACTTTGTGTAAAAAAAATGCGTTTTCATTTTTTTTCCACAGTTTCCAAAAACTTCAGGAAAAAAATGAACCATTCAAAAGACTAATTATGCCTCATAGATTATACGTTGGGGTGTTAGCTTTCCAAAATGGGGTCATTTTGTGGGCGTTTCCGTTGTCCTGGTGCTCTAGGGCCTTCAAACATGTAATATGTGGTTGAGAAATGAGATGTGTAATTTATGCTCCTAGAATGGCTGGAGCTGCTACTTCAATGTTGGGCCTCTGTATGTGGCCAGGCTGTGTAAAAGTCTCACACATTTGGTATCGCTACACTCAGGAGGAGTAGCAGAATGTATTTTGGGGTGTCATTTTTGCTATGTACATGCTATGTGTTGTAAATATCTTATGAATGGACAACTTTGTGTAAAAAAAAATGCGTTTTCATTTTTTTCCCACAGTTTCCAAAAACTTCGGGAAAAAAATGAACCATTCAAAAGACTAATTATGCCTCATAGATTATACGTTGGGGTGTTAGCTTTCCAAAATGGGGTCATTTTGTGGGCGTTTCCATTGTCCTGGTGCTCCAGGGCCTTCAAAATTGTAATAGGTGGTTGAGAAATGAGATGTGTAATTTATGCTCCTAGAATGCCTGAAGCTGCTACTTCAATGTTGGGCCTCTGTATGTGGCCAGGCTGTGTAAAAGTCTCACACATTTGGTATCGCCATACTCAGGAGGAGTAGCAGAATGTATTTTGGGGTGTCATTTTTGCTATGTACATGCTATGTGTTGTAAATATCTTATGAATGGACAACTTTGTGTAAAAAAAAATGCGTTTTCATTTTTTTTCCACAGTTTCCAAAAACTTCGGGAAAAAAATGAACCATTCAAAAGACTAATTATGCCTCATAGATTATACGTTGGGGTGTTAGCTTTCCAAAATGGGGTCATTTTGTGGGCGTTTCCATTGTCCTGGTGCTCCAGGGCCTTCAAAAGTGTGATAGGTTGTCATCATATGAGATGTGCAATTTATGCTCGTAAAATGCCTGACGGTGCTAGTTGGATTTTAGACCTCTGTATGTGGCCAGGCTGTGTAAAAGTCTCACACATGTGGTATCACTATACTCAGGAGGAGTAGCAGAATGTGTTTTTGGGTGTCATTGCAAGTATGCATGTGCTGTGTGAGAGAAATAACTTGTTATTACGACAATTTTGTGCAAAAAAAAATAAAAAAAATAAAAATTTCCAAGAATTGTGGGAAAAAATTACAACTTCAAAAAGCTCACCATGCCTCTTGCTAAATACCTTGGAATGTCTGCTTTCCAAAAAGGGGTAATTTGGGGGGTATTTGTACTTTCCTGGCTTGTTAGGGCCTCAAGAAATGAGATAGGCCTTCAGTACATCAGGTGTGATCAGATGTGATCATTTTTCAATGATTTGCACCATAGCTTGTAGACTCTATAACTTTCACAGAGACCAAATAATATACACTAATTTGGGTTATTTTTACTAAAGATATGTAGCAGTATACATTTTGGCCCAAATTTATGAAGAAAAATTACTTATTTGCAAAATTTTACAATAAAAACTAAAAAAAAGTGTTTTTTTTTCAAAAATTTCTCTCTTTATTCGCTTATATTGCAAAAAATAAAAAAAACAGCAGTGATTAAATACCACTAAAAGAAAGCTATGTTTGTGAGAAAAAAATGATAAAAATTTGGTTTGGGTACAGTGTAGCATGACTGAGTAATTGTCATTCAAAGTGTGAGAGCGCTGAAAGCTAAAATTTGGTCTGGGAAGGAAGGGTGTATAAAAGCCCTGTATTGAAGTGGTTAAAGAAAAACGCAATCGGGATCCATCTCTACTTCAATTTTGTGGAATTGATCAGGTTTTTTCATCATGGAGGGGTTCCAATCGGATCAGTGATTTCTTTGTTGCAAAGAGAAACAAAATAGATCTTCCTTTTAAAGAGTCTTTATCCGAGAGGGTTAAACATTGAGCTAGATCTCAACTGTTTTATCAGCAATTTTTAATTTATGTGTCCTGAATTACATTTTTAATATTTTTGTCCTGAGTTCCATTAACTCCAACCGCTGTCCATTTATATATATATATATATATATATATATATATATATATATATATATATATATATATATATATATTTTTTTTTTATATATTTTTTATCTTTAGTTTTATTTTTATTTTATTTACATTTTTTCCTTAATGGCTGATTATCATTAGCCTAAGATTTTTATAATTTTTTATAAATTTTTATTGATGTGCAATATATCAGTTCGTTCTGAGCCTTATCTAGGTTTAGAGTGACTAAATTATAGGTAAATTACATACACACATAGCTTTTGTCCGGTTATATAACATATTGTTATTAAAATGTTATTCTTAGTATATGGTCTTTCTTTGAAAGCTAGTGATGTGTTACATGCATTATCTGTAAATTTTATTAGGTTTTAATTTTCACATAGAATCGTAACACCTCTTACTATAATATTGAGAGTGCTGGGGCCGCTATGTTGTGGTTAGGGGGACACAAGACGCGGGCATTCGCTCTGGTGTCACTTCCGCCATTAGTTGACAGGAGAGGTACAAAGGGGAGGGTCGCCGTGCCGTTAAGCCAACCCCATGAGTAAGTCGGAATGACGAAACATGTCGGGGGCATGGCTGTACGGCGACCATCTGTGAGATTCTACGTCTGAGTCTGTGCTGCTTTTGAGTCTGATGAGGCACGAACGGGGGAGGCGAGCGAGACAGCGAGGAGGGATATCTAGCGCTGAGCGTCCCGTGCCCGCTAGATCACAACACATCGCTCTATCTCTGTGAACGCCTATCTGATCTTTTGGCAAGCTTTCTTAGAAAGGGAAACGTGTGAGTGCAATAATTGAAGATTTATTTGGTTTTAATAAATGGTTTGCAATCTTACACTATTGGAGGCTTTTATCATTTCATGTCCACTGTTGGGATTCTCCTCCCTTATTGAATGCTGCTGAGAGCCGAGGTCTGATTAAACCCTGGTGGTTTGTAACAGCTTGTTTGCTGAGCATGAGAATGCAAAGCATATTCTTCTGGTGAGTGCGATTTCAACAGGGAGAGATTTTTAATGCCCCGTACACACGGTTGGATTTTCCGATAGAAAATGTGTGATAGGACCTTGTTTTTGGAAATTCCGACCGTGTGTGGGCTCCATCACACATTTTCCATCGGATTTTCCGACACACAAAGTTTGAGAGCAGGCTATAAAATTTTCTGACAACAAAATCCGTTGTCGGAATTTACGATCGTGTGTACACAAATCCGACGCACAAAGTTCCACGCATGCTCAGAATAAATAAAGAGATGAAAGCTATTGGCCACTGCCCCGTTTATAGTCCCGACGTACGTGTTTTACGTCACCGTGTTCAGAATGATCGGATTTTCCGACAACTTTGTGTGACCGTGTGTATGCAAGACAAGTTTGAGCCAACATGCGTTGGAAAAAATTATAGGATTTTGTTGTCGGAATGTCCGATCAATGTCCGACCGTGTGTATGGGGCATTATTGTTTTGATTTAAGAAGATTTTTTACTTTGCATATGGACTTCATCACTATGCATGGACTTTGTGCTTAATTCATTTCTGGACACTTTCACACGTGGTGATTTCATATATAATTTTTTCTGATAACAAGTATTAGACATTATATTTATTTATTGTTTTACTTAGTATTTTGAATTTTCATTACGGATTTTTATTTGCAGCGCAACTGTTTTTTCTTTAAAACTCTTTATTGATTTTTTTATTTATATTTAAGTTGGCAGCTTTTAGGGGGTAGTATCATTTTGTTCATGAGCGCAGTGGTGGCACATTGAGTTCAGGAGTGCGGAACTTGCGTATCCGTTATATTATCTCTATATATATATATATTGTATTTATAGAAGCATAATGAATCTTAAAGTTCTGCACAGAACCGAAAAAAAATTATATATGATAATTACTTACTATACAGGTGCATCTCATGAAATTAAAATATCATCAAAAAGCTAATTTATTTCAGTAATTCAATTCAAAAAGTGAAACTCATATATTATATAGATACGTTACACACAGAGTGATATATTTCAAGCATTTCTTTCTTTTAATTTTGATGATTATGGCTTACAGCTAGAGATAACCCAAAGTGCAGTATCTCAGAAAATTAGAATATTACATAAGACCAATAAAAAAAAGGTGATTTTTAATACAGAAATGTTGGCTTACTGGTTGCTTTGATAGCACTCAGAACAGGTCTTGCGATGGTCGACTAAAGAAGTTGAGTGCACCTGCTCATATCCAGAGGTTGTCTTTGGGAAATAGACGTATGAGTGCTGCCAGTGATGCTGCAGAGGTTGAAGGGGTCAGCCTGTCAGTGCTCAGACCATACGCCGCACACTGCATCAAATTGGTCTGCATGGCTGTCGTTCCAGAAGGAAGTCTCTTCTAAAGATGATGCACAAAAAAGCCCGCAAACAGTTTTCTGAAGACCAGCAGACTAAGGACATGGATTACTGGAACAGTGATAGACTGGCCAAGCATGTCTCCAGACCTAAACCCTATTGATCATCTGTGGGGCATCCTGAAACGGAAGGTGGAGGAGCGCAAGGTCTCTAACATCCACCAGCTCCGTGATGTCGTCATGGAGGAGGGGAAGAGGACTGCAGTGGCAACCTGTGAAGCTCTGGTGAACTCCATGCCCAAGAGGGTTAAGGCAGTGCTGGAAAATAATGGTGGCCACACAAATGATTGACACTTTGGGCCCAATTTGGACATTTTCACTTAGGGGTGTACTCACTTTTGTTGCCAGCGGTTTAGACATTAATGGCTGTGTGTTGAGTTATTTTGAGGGGACAGCAAATTTACACTGTTATACAAGCTGTACACTCACTACTTTACATTGTAGACAAGTGTCATTTCTTCAGTGTTGTCACATGAAAAGGTATATTAAAATATTTACAAAAATGTAAGGGGTGTAAGTATCTCACTTTGGTGAGATACTGTATATACAGTATATACAGTGGGGACGGAAAGTATTCAGACCCCCTTAAATTTTTCACTCTTTGTTTTATTGCAGCCATTTGCTAAAATCATTTAAGTTCATTTTTTTTCCTCATTAATGTACACACAGCACCCCATATTGTACACACAGCACCCCATTATGACAGAAAAACACAGAATTTTTGGCATTTTTGCAGATTTACTGAAAAAGAAAAACTGAAATATCACATGGTCCTAAGTATTCAGACCCTTTGCTGTGACACTCATATATTTAACTTAGGTGTTGTCCATTTCTTCTGATCATCCTTGAGATGGTTCTACGCCTTCATTTGAGTCCAGCTGTGTTTGATTATAATGATTGGACCTGATTAGGAAAGCCACACACCTGTCTATATAAGACCTTACAGCTCACAGTGCATGTCAGAGCAAATGAGAATCATGAGGTCGAAGGAACTGCCTGAAGAACTCAGAGACAGAATTGTGACAAGGCACAGATCTGGCCAAGGTTACAAAAAAATTTCTGCTGCACTTAATGTTCCTAAGAGCACAGTGGCCTCCATAATCCTTAAATGGAAGACATTTGGGATGACCAGAACCCTTCCTAGAGCTGGCAGTTCGGCCAAACTGAGCTATCGGGGGAGAAGAGCCTTGGTGAGAGAGGTAAAGAAGAACCCAAAGATCACTGTGGCTGAGCTCCAGAGATGCGGTGGGGAGATGGGAGAAAGTTGTAGAAAGTCAACCATCACTGCAGCCCTCCACCAGTTGGGGCTTTATGGCAGAGTGGCCCGACGGAAGCCTCTCCTCAGTGCAAGACACATGAAAGCCCGCATGGAGTTTGCTAAAAAACACCTGAAGGACTCCATGATGGTGAGAAATAAGATTCTCTGGTCTTATGAGACCAAGATAGAACTTTTTGGCCTTAATTCTAGGCGGTATGTGTGGAGAAAACCAGGCACTGCTCATCACCTGTCCAATACAGTCCCAACAGTGAAGCATGGTGGTGGCAGCATCATGCTGTGGGGGTGTTTTTCAGCTGCAGGAACTGGACGACTGGTTGCAATTGAGAGAAAGATGAATGCGACCAAGTACAGGGATATCCTGGACGAAAACCTTCTCCAGAGTGCTCAGGACCTCAGACTGGGCCGAAGGTTTACCTTCCAACAAGACAATGACCCTAAGCACACAGCTAAAATAACGAAGGAGTGGTTTCACAACAACTCCGTGACTGTTCTTGAATGGCCCAGCCAGAGCCCTGACTTAAACCCAATTAAGCCTCTCTGGAGAGACCTAAAAATGGCTGTCCACCAACGTTTCCCATCCAACCTGACAGAACTGGAGAGGATCTGCAAGGAGGAATGGCAGAGGATCCCCAAATCCAGGTGTGAAAAACTTGTTGCATCTTTCCCAAAAAGACTCATGGCTGTATTAGATCAAAAGGGGCTTCTACTAAATACTGAGCAAAGGGTCTGAATACTTAGGACCATGTGATATTTCAGTTTTTGTCAAAATGTCAACAATTCTGTGTTTTTCTGTCAATATGGGGTGCTGTGTGTACATTAATGAGGAAAAAAATGAACTTAAATTAACTTAAAAAGCTGGCCAGTCTCTGTACCAGAGGAGCTTGCACTCTAATGTCCCTCCACAGTCATATCAGTCTCTGATTACTGATATTAAAGAAGCTGACAACAAAAATAAAGATGTATTCATTCATTTATTCATTGACTTATTTTATTGGTAAATAAATTGATAATCACTGAAGATAGTTCAGGTGATAGAGACAAGGTACTGGTAAAGAAACAGCAATGAACAATACAGAGACGAGAATCATTGTGTGATATAAATTCCCCCCATAAATTATTATAATATGTCAGGTTTAGTAGCTGTGTACAAAGTCTGTGAATTGGAGTTTGTGAATTCTGTGAACTCCTTAAGAAATTAATGCAGAATTGTCTCATCTGTACAATGATAAGAAGGAATATCAGCAATTATCGGGGGGGGGGGGGGGGGCAGTGTAAAGTTGGGTGTGATTGTTTTATGACTCGTATAGGTTATCAGGTCATCAGATTTTTGGAATTCTCTTTCACCATCCGAAACTGATGTATGTGCCGAACAGAATATACCAGGGAAGACACATTGTAAACACTTACCTGTATATTCAGAATCAATTATTAATAATTTATGGGTCTCTGCTTAGACATACAGGGGATGGATAGGAGGAATATTCAGCATTACAACACTGTGTAATTGTCAGGAATGATTGATCACCTTGAAGAAGAATATTTCATGTATAAAACAGCCAACACCATTAGTTCTAAACAGATAAAATGTATCCTATAGATGTCAGATCTTGTGTTGGTCGGGTTTCTTCAGCCAGTTCTATAGAGGAGATCGGAGTGTCAGATAGAAAGGATACACAGGTTCCCCCTCCACCCTGCACGTCTCAACTTCTCACCGTATATAAAAGCATTCAGTATCTCCCTGAGATCCCCAGCCATATCCCTCCTGTGTCCCATTACACTGCTGAGATCTCACTGGGGCCTCATGACACAAGACAGTCCAAAAATATCTTTGTGTTTCTTTGTTTTCTTTAGAAAGGTCTTTTTTTTTGCTGGTATTGATAACTGAATATTGTAAAATTGACTTGACTGGACATGGAGCAAATCAGGGTTTGCATCCATCTTAATTATAAATAAATCTTCTCTACCACTGTCATGAGAGTAGTATGGAGGAAGTGTATAGCAAGGTTGAGGTCAGGGCTCTGTGCAAGGCAACTGAGTTCCTCTACACCAAACGGGTCAAACCATTTCTTTATGGAGTTGACTTTACATGCTGGAACAGAAAAAGGTCTTGCCCACTAAAATTAAAATATTTGTAGCGCCTTGGTAGTAGGAAGGGTTGCTAACAAATTTAGCTTGCTAGGTGGTAACTAGCCTAGCTGATTGATAAGGGGATTCACTGGCTTTTCCCTAACTCTGGATTTGATGCACTTCTCTTTTCTGTCACTAGGTGGCAATGTTGTCTATGGCATTAGAATGACAAGGGCATAGTGAATTCAGACTAGGGATGAATGGGTTGTCTCAGCCAATTGGCAGGGGTTTCTTTAGTCCCTTGGCCTGCTGGGAGAGCCTATTTATTTGGGAGACTGCTGTCTGAGGCCTATCCCAGGAGGAACTGGCTGCTAGGCTGTCTGCAGCCTATCCAGGTTTGAGAGAAGCAGCAGGGGGTAGGGGCTTTTCGCCAGAAGCCCAACCAAGTTGCAGAGGTTCCACCGGATGTGGATCCAAGTCGTTGCCAGCGGTGAGGGAGAAGCAGTTGCCACATGGGACGACCACTCCTGTTACTAGAGGCAAGTGAGGATCAAGGTCAGAGATAAAGGAGACACAGTTGCCATTAAGGGACAACCACTCCGGTTATCAGAGGCCAGTTAATGACGTCTGAAGAAGTACCAGAGCAGCCTTATCCACTTTGCCGAGGATGGTGAACAAGTGGGAAAGCTTCAGCAGAGTGCCAAGCCAGGGACGCAGTGGGTTAGCAGAGTGACGCTTGAGGAGTATACAGCGGGTTAGCTGTGGAAGAGCTCATGGGATCCAGTGACAACTCGGATCTTGATGTCTAGTGAGAGACCGGGAGCTCAGTGAGTGAAGATCTACAGTAAGATACTGTGAGATGTAAGAAAAGATCGAGTTACTGTGAGTTACATGTATGGATCTTTATTGACTGTTCAAAGTTCAGTTGCCACAGGAGACAGCAGTTCTACAAATACAGTTGTTGCATCCAGCTTAAAGTGGAGTTCCACAAAAAATTGAACTTCCACTTTTTGGATTCCTCCCCCCCTCCGGTGTCACATTTGGCACCTTTCAGGGGGGAGGAGGGAGCAGATACCTGTCTAATACAGGTATTTGCTCCCACTTCCTGACATAGATCACCGCGGTGATTGCGGTGACCTACGCCACTTCCGCTGCCTACTCTGTCCTCCTCCACCGCTGTATTCTGTGAGACACAGAATACAGCAGGGACCTGAGAGGATGTGCAGCGCGACTCGTGCATGCACAGTAGGGAACCAGGAAGTGAAGCCGCACGCCTTCACTTCCTTATTCCCTTACCGAGGATGGCGGGGGCAGCAGCCGAGAGCTGAAGGACGGATCGGCTTTGGCTGCCGACACCGCAGGCTCCCTGGACAGGTAAGTGTCCATCTATTAATAGTCAGCAGCTGCAGTATTTGTAGCTGCTGGCTTTTTTTTTTTTTTCAGCGAACCTCCGCTTTAAAGGCCCTCTACCTGTATAGCTGTCTGACTATTTTTGTCTCGGAGTCTGCCAATTGCTATTGCATCTGCCTAAGGGTGTCCTGGCCCTAAACCCTCTCTCCCTCAGTTCTTGGTAAGAGACAATGCATCCAAAAAGTGACTGGTGCCCATGTTTTCAACTTGCAATACACCCACCATGCATAGTAACCCATAATGTGAAGAAGGATGTCAGCTCTCCCTAACTCTGGAGGTCACCATCATGCCTTTGGAGGTCGGGAATGCTGCTACATATTCATAATATCAGTGTTGTTAGAAGTACCAACCTTTTTGGTACCATATGAATGAGGGGAAACACATGACTCTGCTCCATACAAACTTGGTGAAAGCAGCACCTCAATGAGACAAGCCTTCAGCCAAGGGTTGTATTCCTCCTCCTTCTCATTCCTAACTTTTTGCTTCTCATCTCCTCAAGCTTCCCCTGTGGCATTCAATGCAAAGTCTGTGTCATCTAGTGACAGAGAAGGATTTCAGAAGTAAAGGATATGCCATGTTAAGCGAGGAAGCAGGTAATGGGCAATGCTGAAAAAGGACTTGAAACCCTGAAAATGCCCCTACACCCACCTGTCTTCTCCATCAGCATTCTTACTAAGGAAGGTGTCTTCCACAGTTTCTGAAATGGAAGAAAAATGTTCTCATATCACCACCATGCCCAGCCTCGGAAAAAATGTCTGGCTTTGCAGTTGCCCTTTTACTTATTGAATCACCCCTTTGAGTGCATTTATGACCTGTGCTGCACCACAGTGGAAGGTACCGAGCTGCCATTACTTTGCCCAGAAAGGCCATCTGTGCCCTCAAACTAGCATGTGGAATGCAATGCAGCAGCAGGAGGCAGTGAAGAAATACAAGGAGAAGAACTAGAGTGCTTTCAGTGGGGAGGAAAAAAAGGAGCAGGCTTCGGGGGGGGGGGGGGGGATTTGTACCCCTCTCAAACTCCAGGAGTTGCATGTGGGAGGGGTAAGATTAAAGGGACTTTGAGTAAATTGTAGTAAACAAGGTCTTTTATTCTCAAACGCTTGTGCCAGGATTTGAGTCATCAAAGAGAGGGGTCATTCTTTGGTCTCCACACTGATAGATCTCTGATTCAAAGGTAAAATGGCCAATCTACTGCCTCTATGATATGGTCACTCACAGAAGTGAGGACTCCATGGGCTATTTAGTTTCCAGTCTGGATACACTGGCTAGATTTCTATAGTGCCTGCTAAAGCGTGTGTCTTACCTTGCTGTGTGCTGTCTGAGAGTGCCCACCTGGAGCTGCAAAAGTATATATTACAAGTTTGTCAGTCTGAGCCCCACTTTGTTCAAGCTTTTAATATTGCAATCCCTCCCCTGTGTAATCTAGTGGAAATTTCCGGACCTGGGTCACCTAAGAGTGGCAGTATCACATTTACATTTTTTTCCCTTATGTTATTTATTGATTGATTGATTTTACTTTTATTTTCATATGTAACTATGGGTTTGATTTTCATTTTGTTCTGTATTGTGGTATGGATGTGGTGGTCAGGCAGCATACAGCATAGTCCAGGTATGTCTCCAGTTTTTCTGTTTTGACAGCTTGAACTTCCTCCTCCCAGGCACTCTGCAACCAGATCTGTTCTTTTTTTTCCCATAATTTATTTATTTTTATTAAGGACACTGGAGGCATAGCTGCATGAGCAAAATGTATGGTCATAGGCTGCCCACCCTATCACAACTCATGTGGAAGGACAGGCAGCAGCAAACGCAGATAAGGCATTCTATAGTGGAAGAGGAGGGCAGGCAGCAACAAAAAATTATATAGACTGCCCTCCCTTTCCCAGATCATGACTTTCCAAAAAAAAAAGAAAAAATTACAAGCAAGCCTTTAACTGACAATAAAGTTTTAGAGGTAGTAGGTGGTGAGCCATGTGACCTCTTCCATCTTCACCTCTTCCTTCTTCTCCTCTTCCTCCTCCGCCTTCTCCTCCAATAAATGTGTTTATGGCACAAGGAGAAACTTAGGATAACTGAGGTTATAATGGGAGAATAGTGCCCACTGAATCATACATTTTTCTACTCACCACATTTTTGTTTATATATTTTCATTTTTTGTTTAACTTTTTTTTAAAGATTTACTGATGTTCTTAATTGTTATTATTTTACTTTATTTCCTCTTCCACTCGTATTGTCTTACCTGCACTGGTCAAGAAAACACATGCATGGGTGCCAATGAAAACTGAATAAAAATAAAGGCAGCTTGGAAGGTAGACACAATTTACATTTGTGGACCTGCCACATTTGGTGAGGGACTCATTTAAATCCTTCTTGCTCCTTGTTGACTATTTCTTTGAGTTTTTCTCCAGCTACAAGTGGGGAAGAGCAGCAGTAAAAATAAAGCATATACCCCAATTCAATATGCTCACATTGACTTTTTAAGCTCTATATTCTGCTGACACCATGTCCTCCTAAGAGATCTAAAAGTTGCTTGTTATTTTCTATATCACACAGCTCCATTTAGTAGAAGTAAGATCTTTGCATAATAGATATATACAGGTTTTTTTTTTATGTATTGACTTTTTATTAATTTTTTTGCAAAATAGACATTCAAGTACAAAAGGCAAAAAAAACTGTATTAGTAAGTAAGAAAGTCCCAACAAAATATAATAATGCAGATAGACCATCTGTCCAAAGAGCAGTATAACAATGCTTAAACAAGGGACAGCCATGAAGGTGCACCTTGGATTTTGGGCCCCTCTGTGATACTAGGCTGTGAAAAAGTCTTATGCCCCGTACACACGGTCGGATTTTCCGATGGAAAATGTCCGATCGGAGCGTGTTGTCGGAAATTCCGACCGTGTGTGGGCTCCATCGGACATTTTCCATCGGATTTTCTGACACACAAAGTTGGAGAGCAGGAGATAAAATTTTCTGACAACAAAATCTGTTGTCGGAAATTCCGATCGTGTGTACACAAATCCGACGGACAAAGTGCCACGCATGCTCAGAATAAATAAAGAGATGAAAGCTATTGGCCACTGCCCCGTTTATAGTCCCGACGTACGTGTTTTACGTCACCGCGTTTAGAACGATCGGATTTTCCGACAACTTTGTGTGAACGTGTGTAGACAAAACAAGTTTGAGCCAACATCCATCGGAAAAAATCCTAGGATTTTGTTGTCGGAATGTCCGAACAAAGTCCGACCGTGTGTACGCCCTATTACACATGTGGTATCCCCATACTCAGAAGAAGTAGAAGAATGTGTTTTTGGATTTAATTCTAAGTATGCTCTATGTGTGTGTGTTAGAAATATCTAATTATTTGACAAATGTGTGTAAAAATGTTCATTTTCTTTCCTGCATTTTTCAAAAACATATGGCAAAAATTATATTTTCAAAAGACTTGTCCCTTTCTGAAAATACCCTGGATTGTGTTTGTTTTCCAAAATGAGGTCATTGTGTGGGTGTTTTCACCATCCTGGTGCTTCAGTGCCTCCAAAAATGTGATAGGTAGTCAGGAAATTAGATGTGTAATTTATGCTCCTTGAAAGCCTGAAGGTGCTCATTGGATGTTGGGCCTCTCTATGCATCTAGGCTGTGAAAAAGCCTCATACATGAGGTATACTCGGGAGGCATAGCATAGAATGTGTTTTGGCGTGTAATTATAAGTATGCCAATGCCTTGTGTAAGACATAACTTGTTAAATAGACAACTTTGTGAGAAAAAAACACATTTTATTTAATGTCTTCATTCTTTATTCATTTCAAAACTCATAATGCCTCTTACTGAATACCTTTGGCTGTCCATGTTCCAAAATGGGGTCATTTGGGGGGTATTTGTACTGTTCTGAGATTTTACGTCCTCAAGAATTGAGAGAAGCAGTCAGTGCATGAGAACTGATCAATTTTTAAATAAATATTTTTTTTCCTCATTAATGTACACACAGCACCCCATATTGACAGAAAAACACAAGAAAAACTGAAATTTTACATGGTTCTAAGTATTCAGACCCTTTGCTGTGACACTCATATATTTAACTCAGGTGTTGTCCATTTCTTCTGATCATCCTTGAGATGGTTCTACACCTTCATTTGAGTCCAGCTGTGTTTGATTATACTGATTGGACTTTAGGAAAGCCACACACCTGTCTATATAAGACCTTACAGCTCACAGTGCATGTCAGAGCAAATGAGAATCATGAGGTCAAAGGAACTGCCTAAAGAGCTCAGAGACAGAATTTTGGCAAGGCATAGATCTGGCAGAGGTTACAAAAAAATTCTGCTGCACTTAAGGTTCCTAAGAGCACAGTGGCCTCCATAATCCCTAAATGG
The DNA here is from genome assembly GCA_037952925.1 of Lithobates clamitans. Classification (NCBI taxonomy): domain Eukaryota; kingdom Metazoa; phylum Chordata; class Amphibia; order Anura; family Ranidae; genus Lithobates; species Lithobates clamitans. Next base: position 2,119,604 of record JBBGZY010000859.1, read on the forward strand.
AAGACGTTTGGGATGACCAGAACCCTTCCTAGAGCTGGCCATCTGGCCAAACAGAGCTATCAGGGGAGAAGAGCCTTTATTAAAGAGAGGTAAGGAAGAACCCAAAGATCAGTGTGGCTGAGCTCCAGAGATGCAGTCAGGAGATGGGAGAAAGTTGTAGAAAGTCAACCATCACTGCAGCCCTCCACCAGTTGGGGCTTTATGGCAGAGTGGCCCGGCAGAAGCCTCTCCTCAGTGCAAAACACATGAAAGCCCGCATGAAGTTTACTAAAAAACACCTGAAGGACTCCAAGAAGGTGAGAAATAAGATTCTCTGGTCTAATGAGACCAAGATATAACTTTTTGGAATTAATTCTAAGTGGTATGTGTGGAGAAAATCAGGCACTGCTCATCACCTGTCCAATACAGTCACAACAGTGAAGCATGGTGGTGGCAGCATCATGCTGTGGGGGTGTTTTTCAGCTGCAGGGACAGGACGACTGGTTGCAATTGAGGGAAAGATGAATGCGGCCAAGTACATGGATATCCTGGACAAAAACCTTCTCCAGAGTGCTCACGACCTCAGACTGGGCCGAAGGTTTACCTTCTAACAAGACAATGGCCCTAAGCACACAGCTAAAATAACGAAGGAGTGGCTTCACAACAACTCCGTGATTGTTCTTGAATGGCCCAGCCAGAGCCCTGACTTAAACCCAATTGAGCATCTCTGGAAAGACCTAAAAATGGCTGTCCACCAACGTTTCCAACCTGACAGAACTGGAGAGGATCTGCAAGGAGGAATGGCAGAGGATCCCCAAATCCAGGTGTGAAAAACTTGTTGCATCTTTCCCAAAAAGACTCATGGCTGTAGTAGATCAAAAGGGGCTTCTACTAAATACTGAGCAAAGGGTCTGAATACTTAGGACCATGTGATATTTCAGTTTTTCTTTTTTAATAAATCTGCAAAAATGTTGACAATTCTGTGTTTTTCTGTCAATATGGGGTGCTGTGTGTACATTAATGAGGAAAAAAATTAACTTAAATTATTTTAGCAAATGGCTGCAATATAACAAAGAGTGAAAAATGTAAGGGGGTCTGAATACTTTCCTTCCCCACTGTATATATATATATATATATATATATATATATATATATATATATATATATATATATATATATATATATATATCTTAGTTTGTAGACTATATTACTTTTTGGGTTATTTTACCAAAGAAAAGTAGCAGAATACATCTTGGCCTACATTTATGAAGAAAGATTACTTATTTGCAAAATTTTACAACAGAAACTGAGAAAAAATTGTATTTTAGGTATTTTTTCATTTATGTAACAAAAAATAAGTTGTGATTATAGACCACTAAAAAAGCACCATCTGTGTCAAAAAAATGATAAAATTTCATTTGGGTACGGTGTTGCATGGCTGAGTAATTGTCATTCAAAGTGTGACAGTAATGCAAACTGGAAAATGTCCTGGGGAGGAAGGTGGTTAAAAATTGAGTTTTATTGCGCTTTTGGGTTTTTAGGGTTTTTTTTTTTTCATTCCTTTAGATCTTTTATTGTGTTTATTTTGTTAGGATCTTTTAATTTTTTTGTTTGTTTGTTTCCAGGCACAGAAGCAGCAGTAGCAATTTCAAGTTGTTGGTGATACAGCAAAAGCTACCCTTTGTTTGAAGTGGAGTCCCACATACTATTGTCATCCAGCTTAGTAGATTTGGGCACAACAGAACATTTTGTTTAGTTTTAATTAGTTTTCATTTGTAAAATACATAATTTTGTTCTGTTATAGTCCTTATGTTACGTTAATTCCTTTTCAGATAATTCGTTATTTCTATAGAGTGTCGATATTCGTTATACTGAATCTCGAATCATGTCAAATTCATTCATTATATCAGCTATAATTTCTTTCGTATTAGTTGAAATTCGTTTTTTATGTATGTAGATATATTCGTGATAATGATTCGTAGTTTGGAAAGTCATTTGTTTATTGAATCTACTGTATTAACACACACAATGACAATATCTCTTCTCCTCTGCTCAAATACAATACAACACCCTTCTCACTCAGTTCTCAGGAATACACTTTGCCAGTAATCCAACCTCTAGCACAAAATGAATCAGATTATTGTACTGTAAGATTTACTTTGAGTTGACCTTTTGTTTCATTAGATCTTTAACAAATTATCGAATCATGACGAATTTCGGTTACGTAAACGGGTGACCCCATCCCCCTCTGACAACACAGGGAAAGCCATAGGGAAGTCCCCGTGAAGTCCCTGTGCATCAGAGGAGGGCGGGGCCACCCATAGCCACACCCTTCTGTTGCAAGAAAAACTTTTGGTCAAACCAGAAGTAGTTGTGTTTGGTAGCAAATTGTAATAGCTCAATAATATATTGACTTTGTTTATTGGTAATGGAATGGTCTCTGTTCAGAAAATGTGTGACCGCTTCTATACCTCTGGTATGGGGGATACAGGTGTACAATGATGCCACGTCTGCAGTGGCCATCAGCAGGTCTCCCCCAATCTCCACATTTTCAAGTAGCCTAATGGTATCAGTCGTATCCTTAAGATACGATGGAGTGCCTTTGACCAATGGTTGAAGGTAGAAATCAATATATTTACCGATACGTGATGTTACAGAGTCGATTCCACTTATGATTGGTCAACCCAACATGTGCTATCTGCCATCACGGGATATCAATGTACGTGTTTTGTGGGTGCAACCCATTCCTCGCAAGTAAAGTAGCTGAGAGGAAGGGGTTGCACCCCCGAGACACGTCCATTGATTCCCCATGATGGGAGATAGCGCATGTAGACATTAGGCATGGGATCAGGAGGGAAATACCCATTTTGACTCTCAATTTGTGTGCATCTTCCAAATTTGGCTTTCACAGGGGTGACATCACCCCATCTGATGAAGGCAAGATCAACACAGTTTGGACATACTAATGTCTAATATTGACTTCAATTTATCAAGGTTTTACTTTGTAAGTTCCTGAGTTGTGTATTGCTTTCTGCTTTTAAACATGCCTGTTTACCACCAAAAAGGATATTTCTACTGTCAAACAAAAAAAGTTATTCAAAAAATATGTTGGTTTGTTCAAAAACCCTTTTCTAAAGCACATGTGAATGTGCACAGAGTAAAAAGTTTTCTACTTAACAATGTGTGGCTTCTTCTTTCAATGCTCATACCAGTTTTTGGAGTAAGTTGGTGTTTACAGTGGCAATGGGGGTTATTTACTAAAGGCAAATCCACTTTGCACTACAAGTGCACTTTCAGTGCAGTTTCAAGTGCACTTTTGCAGTGCACTTGTAGTGCAAAGTGGATTTTCCTTTAGTAAATAACACCCACAGTGCTTTAAAATTAGCCACAATCAGGCCATTTTCGTGACAAAAAAAAATTAATTCATGGTGCTGGAAATGATGATTATTTTTATCAGTAATGCATTGCATACATTAACAATGAAAACAAGGTGTGTGTGTGTAGCAGACCCACAACATAATAGTTAGCTGAAGAAGAGATTGTCACCTCATGTATCAAATAAATTACGTTTGCACTATTGAAGAATATGACCAAAAAGAAAAGCCCATTGGATAACTTAGGAGACAGCTAAAAGAAACACAAGCAGTAAATCAAATTAAAAATTTATTTTAAAAATGCTGAATTCTGAAAGCGGAGTTCCGCCGAAATGTTTTTTTTTAAAAGTCAGCAGCTACAAATACTGCAGCTGCTGATTTTTAAAATATGGACTCTTACCTGTCCAGGACGCCCGTGATATCGGCATCTGAAGCCCATCTGTTGCTCGGCTCTTGGGTGCTGCCGCCACCATCTTCGGTAAGGGAATCAGGAAATGAAGCCTTATGCCCTGTACACACGGTCGGACTTTGTTCGGACATTCCGACAACAAAATCCTAGGATTTTTTCTGACGGATGTTGGCTCAAACTTGTCTTGCATACACACGGTCACACAAAGTTGTCGGAAAATCTGATCGTTCTGAACGAGGTGATGTAAAACACGTACGTTGGGACTATAAACGGGGCAGTGGCCAATAGCTTTCATCTCTTTATTTATTCTGAGCATGCGTGGCACTTTGTCCGTCGGATTTGTGTACACACGATCGGAATTTCCAACAACAGATTTTTTGTCGGAAAATTTTATATCCTGCTCTCAAAATTTGTGTGTCGGAAAATCCGATGGAAAATCTCCGATGGAGCCCACACACGGTCGGAATGTCCGACAACACACTCCGATCAGACATTTTCCATCGGAAAATCCGACCGTGTGTACGGGGCATTACGGCTTCACTTTCCGGTTCCCTACTGTGCATTTGCGAATCATGCTGCGCAATCCGTGTGTTTCCCAGCAGACAGCGGGGGGAATGGGAAGTGGCGTAGATACCCGCAGATTCTGTGGCTATCTATGCCCAGAAGTGGGTTCAAATTCCTGTATTAGACAGGTATCTGCACCCCCTCCCCCCTAAAAGGTGCCATATGTGACACCGGAGGGGGGGAGGGTTCCGAAAAGCGGAGGTTCCATTTTTGTGTGAACCTCCGCTTTAAACATTTTCTGGCATATCAATGGCTCCCCTACCCGCACAGTACTCCATATATTTTTGACACACCTCGCGGGTGCTTTGGGGGGCAAGCCAGTATGGCCCGCTTCAAGCACCGTCAGGGTTTGTTCTTGAAATCCGGCCTCAGGCCCAACTGAGGCCACATAGTTCATAGAATTTCTCCTTAAAACGTTGAGTAGCATGCAGCATACAAGTATTATATGGTTAAGTTTATATTCTGCCATGTTAATTGGCGTAAGGAATAGGCGGAACCGGCTGGCCATTATCTCAAAAGCATTCTCCACCACTCTTCTGGTTCTGGCCAGCCGGTAGGTAAAAACCCTCTGGTCCGTGGTGAGGGTCCTCATGGGGAATGTCCGCATCAGGTATAACCCAAACGCTACATCAGCGACAAAGATGAACGGTAGACCAGCCACGTTGTCTTCCAGAGGTGGCAATCCCAAGAAACCATTCTGGAGCCGTCTGTAGAACTCAGTCTGGGCGATGACTCCACCATCCGACATCCATCCATTCTTCCCCACGTCCACATACAAAAACTTGTATGTTGCTGATACCACCGCCAACATCACTATACTATTAAACCACTTATAGTTATAATAGTAAGACCCAGAGTTGGGGGGTGGGACAATGTGGACGTGTTTCCCATCGATTGCCCCTCCGCAGGGAAAGTCCCACCGCTGGGCAAATTGGGAAGCCACAGTCTGCCATTCCACAGGAAACTGTGGAATCAAACAATAAAAAAGAAATTAGTACTTTTGCACATAACATTGCAAGCAGATTAGACACAAGCATTCTTGGTCAACATCAGTATAACATTTATTTTAAGGAGTATTTAAAGACAAAAGTATAAGGTCCACTTATCAGATTCCTCTGATGGCCCATTGTAAATTTTTGTGGTTGGGGGGGAGGGAGGGTTCCAAATGAGTTTTGCTTAAAAGGATTGTAGAAGTTCCCCATGGGGTTTTTAAGCAGCAAGCGAAAAGTTTTTGTAAAAAAAATGTTTTTATTAGAAAAATACTCCGAACATACTTTAAAGACTACAAAGATTTAAAATATGAGCTCTGGTTACACATAGAGTCAAGTACCGTATTTATTGGCGTATAACACGCACTTTTTTCCCCTTAAAATCAGGGGAAAGTCGTGGGTGCGTGTTATACGCCGATCCCCGCTATCGCTATGTGAATGTCGGCGATCGCCGCCGACATTTACATAGCGAGTAGTTTTAAATATGGCGCCGCGGAGTTCGGAGGGACTCGGTGGTGCTGAACGAGCGCCGCCGAAATCACAGAGCCAAGATACACATAGTCGAGTGTATTCGGCTCTTTTCGGTGCCGCTCACAGTCACGCCCAGTCTCGCCATTGGACCTGTGTTATGTCCATCATAGGGCGGGACTGGGCGGGACTGTGAGTGGCGCCAGAAAGAGCCGAATACACTCAACTATGTGTATCTTGGCAGCGTTCGTTCAGTTCCGCTGGCGCCGAGTCCCTCCGAACTCCGCAGCGCCATATTTAAAACTACTACCATGTGTATGTCGACGGCGGCAGGCGGTAGGCATGGACACTGGGGACAAGGCTGCACTGACAAGACTGCACTGGGGACAAGGCTGCACTGGGGACAAGGCTGCACTGACAAGACTGCACTGGGGACAAGGCTGCACTGGGGACAAGACTGCACTGGGGACAAGGCTGCACTGGGGACAAGGTTGCACTGACAAGGCTGCACTGACAAGACTGCACTGACAAGGCTTCACTGGGGACAAGGCTGCACTGACAAGACTGCACTGACAAGGCTGCACTGGGGACAAGACTGCACTGACAAGGCTGCACTGGGGACAAGGCTGCACTGACAAGACTGCACTGGGGCAAAGCTGCACTGACAAGGCTGCAGTGACACTGAAAAGGCTGCAATGACACTAACAAGGCTGCAGATGAACACTGATAAGGCTGCATTGATGGGCATTTTAATGTAAGTTTCTTTTCCTTAAACTTCCCTCCTAAAAGTTTTTTCCTTAAAATTCTCTCCTAAACTTGGGGTGCGTGTTATACGCCGGCGCGTGTTATACGCCGATAAATACGGTATATAGGGTACATATACTGGTTATGCTGAAAATTTGTCACATAATCGCACAATAAATCGCAAGGAGTGTATATGTATTACCACTCCAGGCAGTATCATTAATGGTTATAGTAATGCTTGCCAATATCGAAGAACCCGAGACCCCAATGCTTTTCAACATTTACATGGTCATTGTCTTCCTCAGGGGGTCCTTTAGGTTCTGTAGAGGCATCAAAGAAAAAATAATCATATATTCCTCATGTATCATTAAATATAGGTATTCCATAATAACTTGATATTTACCCTTGGTACCATATACACTCTTAACCAGAGTTATCTTAAAAACTGAAAGGATCAGAAAAGTTCCCCTCTTCTGACGCTGGACTCCGTTACACCGCTGTCCCTACCCATACCCCAAGGGGGAAACAGGACCAACCCGTGGGGCTTATGAACGATCACAGATGTGTAACTCTCCTCCACACTTGGATGCAGGTAAAGAGCAGGACACCTATAGGTGCATCATAGTAGAAAAAAAGGGGGTTTCTTACTGTCATATCTAACTTTCAAAAAACTATATATCAGATATGTAAATTAGTTTAGAGAAGGATTGAACATACTGAGTGTCTGTAGTTTATTGTTGCTCTGACGTGTAGAGCCCCATGACCTGTGTGTGTAGCTAAAGAAGGAGTAAATGAATATCTATTGGCATAAATCTTAAGCCCTACTATAATTACAATAAGTCTATCATATCCTCTGATACCAGCATTCTGTACTATAGTTGCATTAAGTCTATCATATCACCATGATACTGGTATATTATAGACTTTTATGTAAAAAGTGCGAGTGCTAAAAAGAAAAAAGAGAAAAGGTGTATGGAAGCTAGACAGTGTGGATGAATGTTATATTACATAGTGAAAGAAAGCATAATGTGAAAAAGTAGGGACATCCTTGTGTGGGGGGAATAAGTGATGTACCAGGTGCAAAGCATGAAAAGATGAAAAAACAGTGAAAAAAACATATAAAAACTATAATAGAACCTCAATGCATACAATAAAAAAAATGTGCCAAAATGTGAAAAGGTAATGATTAGTGTATGACAATAAAGTGAAAGAGGAAAAGATAATAATGACAAGCATTTGAATGGTGTAAGTGTTGTGTGACTATGTGAATGGAATGGCAGTAAATAAATAATCATGTGTGAGTGCAAGTAGATGATTAAAGGAATGGAATTAAAACCTTCTTATAAATTGAAACTGATGCTAAAAAATAAAAAAATAAAAAGTGAAAAATAAATACTATAAAATGCATGTGAAAATCGCTAGTCTTAAGACTAAAGACCAAGAAAGGGAGAAGCTCACCTAATAGTTCCTAGTGGAAAAGTTATTGGTGTCTATGGCGTACCACAGGCAAATGCACAGTGTCTGATAACCAAGTCTAGCAGACAAGTGCATAGGAGGCCTTTAAAAAAAACAAAAAAAGAGTATTAAACATAAAGAGGATTTATAGACAGGCTCACAGCGGTACAGCATGACCCACTGTTTGCATGTGTGCTTACCTCATAAGATGGTTGCCGTCTTACTCTGTCAGGGATCAGCTTAGCTGTCTGAATCTAGGCTGGCACTAGTTATACTCACTCACTTGTCCGTTATTGCTATCAGCTGTTCACAGCCTGCAATCCCAGCCTACCAAGGGGAGGGGCAGTGGGGAGGCAGTCCTGCCTCCCCTCTGTGGTCATCCCGGCGTTCTGACAAGCGGAACGCTCCGGAAACCCCTGACACCTCCGCCGTAAAAAACGAGGCTGGGAACCAGGTGGGCGCACGTGCAGCCCGCACATCTCCGATCATAGCCGAAGGGTCTTCGTGCCGCACATCTCCGATCATAGCCGAAGGGTCTTCGTGAGTTTTGTACCCCCAAAAAAAGCCTCTTGCACTCTGCCTGAATTTAAGGACATGAAGAACATTTAGGGTATTTAGGGTAAAGCACTACAATGGAGCTGACAAAATACATTGTTAAGTGACTAGGCTAGATGTGTCTAGGCCCAGGATAGCATGCTGGGGAGGTTAGTGAAGGCAAATATGCATGAAGGACAAAAAAGGAACTTTAAAAACTTCCAGCATGCATGAGGACAAAGGGGACATTCACCGCATATTACAATCTTGGTAATTCGGGAATGATGAAATAAATACAATACATTAGCAATCATTAAATAGATAGAATGTGATGTTAAAGGAGAAAACTTACCTTAATACAGTCCTTCTGCAGGACCTGAATGATGGCAGAAAAGGTCTCTGGAATAATAATCCCCAGAGCCTGGGGGGAGATGCCTGTCGAGAACTTGATGTCCTGCACACTTCTCCCCGTCGCCAAATACTGCAACGTGGCCACTAGCCTCTGTTCCGGAGTGATGGCTTGCCGCATGCAGGTGTCCTGCTTCATAATATAAGGGGACAGCAAAGACAACAAACGGTGAAAAACGGGGTCCGTCATCCGGAGATAATTCCTGAAATCATCAGGATTATTCTCACGGATCTCCCGCAACAAAGGCATATGAGAGAATTGTAAACAAAATCAACCAGCGCAGACCACAATTCCTAACTAGAAACAGCTGTAGTACTGAGGGTAAAATTTATCAAATCCCAAAAAATACATATAAAAAGGCAGTACAGCGCATAGAATTAAATGTTAAAAAACAATGATAAAGAGTCCAACATAAAAGAGATGCGGGCAAAATCCAGTAATTCCTCCAGTGACACTAGTGACATGAAAAACTTGCAGAGTGACTGTGGTGACAAACATGGACCTCCACCTTCGGTGACACCAGCCGCTCACCTCAATAGATGGACCCCTCAGTTAATCAGTCAGGTCAAACCAGCAGTTCCCTCACAGGGATAATAGCAGGAGGAGATGTATACAGGATCAGGCATCAATCAGCATCAACAACGGACACGCAGGCAGTACTTACATGTAAGAGATATGAAGAAATCTAGTGCTCTCTGAATGATGCTAAAACTTTATTAAAAAATTGCGGAAACACTCACAATCTGTTGCACTGTGCCCCAGTGCGAAGGATGCAAGCATAGGAGTTCTCAATGCCGCGTGTCCTGATCGTGACGTCACCCGCGCTCCGCTCGTCCATCCTGTATGGGTCATCCATTTCTCCTATGCTTGCATCCTTCGCACTGGGGCACCCGCTGGTGGCCGAAAAAGGGTTAAAATCACTAGTACAGCGCGGCTATAGCGCGGGTATTGCCGCGGTATAGCCGCGCTGTCCCATTGATTTCAATGGGCAGGAGCGGTTTAGGAGCGGTGAATACACTGCTCCTTCACCGCTCCAAAGAAGCGGTTTGCAGGATTTTTTTCACCGTCCTGTCAGCGCACCGCTTCAGTGTGAAAGCCCTCGGGCTTTCACACTGAACAAACAGCGGAGGCTGTTTAGGGGCGGTTTGCAGGCAGTATTTTTAGCGCAATACCGCCTGCAAACCGCCCCAGTGTGAAAGGGGTCTTACTCTACGTTTTCCGCTACATTGTAGACAGTAGGGGGTGTAAAACTAAAAACTCAAAACTTCTAGTAAGGACTCTCCTATAAAAATGATTTCCTCTGTATTTATAAACTACTTCTGGTAACACTTTTTACTGTGGCCTTTGCAGTAGCATTTGCCACTGGACATCAAGAAAACATGTCCATACAGACAAAATGCATACTCGTAAGATCCTGACTTGGGCATCTGGATATACAGTATCTCACAAACGTGAGTACACCCCTCACATTTTTGTAAATATTTCATTATATCTTTTCATGTGATAACACTGAAGAAATGACACTTTGCTACAATGTAAAGTAGTGAGTGCGCAGCTTGTAAAACAGTGTAAATTTGCTGTTCCCTCAAAATAACTCAACACACAGCCATTATTGTCTAAACCCCTGGCAACAAAAGTGAGTACACCCCTAAGTGAAAATGTACAAATTGGGCCCAAAGTGTCAATATTTTGTGTGGCCACCATTATTTTCCAGCACTGCCTTAACCATCTGGTGCATGGAGTTCCCCAGCGCTTCGCAGGTTGCTACTGGAGTCCTCTTCCACTCCTCCATGACGACATCATGGAGCTGGTGGATGTTAGAGACCTTTCGCTACACCACCTTCTGCTTGAGGATGCCCCACCGATGCATAATAGGGTTTAGGTCTGCAGACATGCTTGGCCAGTCCATCACCTCACCCTCAGCTTCTTTAGTAAGGCAGTGGTCATCTTGGAGGTGTGTTCGGGGTCGTTATCATGTTGGAACACTGCCCTGCTGCCCAGTCTCCGAAGAGAGGGGATCATGCTCTGCTTCAGTATGTCACAGTACATGTTGGCATTTATGGTTCCCTCAATGAACTGTAGCTCCCCAGTGTCGGCAGCACTCATGCAGCCCAAGACCATGACACTCCCACCACCATGCTTGACTGTAGGCAAGACACATTTGTCTTTTTACTCCTCACCTGGTTGCTACCACACACACTTGACACCATCTGAACCAAAAAAGTTTATCTTGGTCTCATCATACCACAGGACATGGTTCCAGTAATCCATGTCCTTAGTCTGCTTATCTTCAGCAAACTGTTTGTGGGCTTTCTTGTGCCATCATCTTTAGAAGATGCTTCCTTCTGGGAGGACAGCCATGCAGACCAATTTGATGCAGTGTGCAGCATATGGTCTGAGCACTGACAGGCTGACCCCCCACCCCTTCAACCTCTGCAGAAATGCTGGCAGCACTCATACATCTATTTCCCAAAGACAAAGTCTGGCTATGACGCTAAGCACATGCACTCAACTTCTTTGGTGGACCATGGTGAGGCCTGTTCTGAGTGGAACCTGTCCTGTTAAACCGCAGTATGGTCTTGGCCACCATGCTGCAGCTTAGTTTCAGGGTCTTGGCAATCTTCTTATAGCCTAGACCATCTTTAAGTAGAGCAACAATTCTTTTTTTCAGATCCTCAGAGAGTTCTTTGCCATGAAGTGCCATGTTAAACTTCCAGTGACCAGTATGAGAGAGTGAGAGCGATAACACCAAATTTAACACACCTGCTCCCCATGCACACCTGAGACCTTGTAAAACTAACGAGTCACATGACACCGGGGAGGGAAAAGATGGCTAATTGGGCCCAATTTGGACATTTTCACTTAGGGGTGTACTCACTTTTGTTACCTGCGGTTTAGACATTATTGGCTGTGTGTTGAGTTATTTTGAGGGGACAGTAAATTTACACTGTTACTTTATATTGTAGCAAAGTGTAATTTCTTCAGTGTTGTCACATGAAAAGTTCTAATAAAATATTAACAAAAATGTGAGGGGTGTACTCACTTTTATGAGATACTGTATCTTTTTGTAATCTCTGGAAGGGATGTTCACCTTTTGATAACACTTTTGGTAACAGGTAAAACAAGAAGTGATATGTTACAAAAACAACTGTGGCGAACCCTGGCTCTATCCTATGCTCATTTACTAAGGCAGCCATAACTGCTTGTGACTGATGACACGGTCCATGTGTCAAGCTGAAGGGAAAAGAGTGGCTGGCAGACATAAATGATCACCTTTTCCAAAGTCCTATTTCATAAGAAGTTGCCCCCTGTGGACCACTTGTTCTTCTCGTTCTGGGGTCCTTAAAGTTGAATTATTAATCCCAGCTATACCCGGCCAGAACTACAGTAGGGTGGAATCTGTGAGTTGCACAGAACCATCAAGTGTCCGGGGCTGTAATGCAGCATCCTTAGTCGCCTGGTCTGCTTCCATGTGTGAGTTTAAAGTTAGTATGGCTACCTCAGCAAGAACCTGGAAGGCTGAAAACAGGCAATCAAATTAACTGAGCATGCTTGATTGGTTTACAAACTTCTGGCCCTTCAAATGGAACCACAAGCTCTCTATATCTCTACTATCTATATAAATATTGTAATAATAGAATGATTTTGCGCTTGAAAATCTATCACCCCAAGATATAATGCATACAATGAAAAAATAAATGAAAAATTTCTATAAGTGCGACATCTTAAAAGTGCTCAATAGTGCAATAAATATATAATCATCAAAAGTGCTGTTGTGCATCAAAATAAAAATAACGATGAAAATAAATAGAAAGTTCGTATTGTGCATCAATATTAAAAATTTTATGTTGTGCTATTCCACTGGGATCATTTGGTGAAGATGGAAAATGATAATAATCTTGAAATTAGTGATCCGGTGACACCAGGCTCTCTAGACTCTCACCTTGGATGAAATAAATATGGGCATCAAAAACAAGTTCTTTGTTCTTTATGGTATGATGGCATTGTAGTGGGACTTCTCTGGTGCTGTAGCGGTTCTTCTTTGTTCCTTGATGGAGCCCATCACAGCACCCTCAAGGAACAAAGAAGAACCGCTACAGCTCTGATATATCGGGATGAACCCTTCATTACTGGGTCCAGCTTACATAAATTATATTACAATGGCTTGTTTTCTATCATGCTGTTTGTGTAAGAACTCCAGTTTCATGTTTCAAAAAGACAACTTTTTCCTGTCAATATTATAATAAACTATAATATATATATATATATATATATATATATATATATATATATATATATATATATATATATATATATATATATATATATATATATATATATATATATATATAATACCCTGCGGTCATGGAGAGATGTCCATAAATCCAAATATTCTTCTGCTTATACCATGGCCCTTACAAGGAACAGGGGCACATTATTTCACAATCCACACATTCTGCTTTGGATTTCAAAAATAAAATTAAATAAAAACAAAAGGACCAAGAATCTGTATGATGGACCAGAAAGCACTCAGCCACATCAAAACAACTGGCTGCAGATGACCTAACAGGGTGTGTGGACTTGATGTCATGAGTCTGTTATATTTAAGTTTTATTTATTATTACTCTCAGATCATGGACCGCACATCCAGTTATTATCAGACCTTAAGATTTCATTTTTGTAGAAAAAACTTCTTATGTATCCCATCCATCTTGGCTTTGTTAAATGTTATGGCAGCTTTATTCCAATTAACAACCTCATCTTAATCTTTTTTTTCTCTCAATAAGGACTTATTGTATTAATGTAAAATTACAAAATTGTTATCTTAATCTAAACTAATCCCATTTTTACAAATTTCCCCATTGACCTGGATTTCATTTCCAACCAAAGGTTGTCTAAACCAGTTTCAATATATGTATATTATTAATAAAATTGTTAAACTCATATTAGAAATCAGTACTCATTATTACTTAATTTTACTTAATTTCCCTTTTTAAAATGCACTTTTTCCACTATCAAAGGATATTCAATTTGTGTAATACACGGTTAAATGTAACCTTCATTTTACCATGTTTGGAAAACAGATTCACAAATAATTGTGATCACATTGTTTACCATTAGATTCATTAACCCGGCATATTTTGTTATAAATGTTTTGTCTAAAAAACTGAAATTGGCAAAGTGTCCTTCCAGCTTATCACTGACCTCTCATCCCAGCCACATTCTTTCATGAGAGCGCAAAGGAGGGGGTCACATCTGCATACATCACACACACAAGGAATAGAACTAAAGGTTCCAGCATTCACACACATACACCAATATCTCTCTAAAATCGCTTACATTTTTCCCATTTGTACACAACACATGCATATCATTCTCTCAATTTCTTTTTAACTCTTTTTATATTTCCTTTCTTAACTTCTGCTTTCTTTCTTTTGTTCTGATATCCTTTGCATCCAATGTATTGTAATCCCAAACTTCACATACTGTACCTTCTATGATCAGACGCTCATAGATTATCAGACTCAGAGGTCATCTCATCTTCCCTCTCTGACAACATATAAAGTATTCTGTTTTAACTCTCATTTCTCTGTTTCTGACTTTACTAGTTGTAGTGCCTAACCCCAAATTCATCCCACAACTTAACATGAAGTTGTGGGGTGAATTTGAGCTGTTTGTGTGATTCTTAGTCCCTGTGGACTTTGGTAACCCAGTTACCCATTGTGGATCCATGTCCACTTTATCCATTAATCTAGGGGCTCAGTATTGGCGGAACCGCACCTTCGGTTCATATATAGCGCTCCTCCTGTGCTGGGCATTTTTGAGGGTCTCTTACCCTCAGGGGCAGACTGACAACACTCAGGGCCCCCGGACCAAATAAAGCAAGGTCCCCCTGTCAGGCCCTGCCCATGACCCACCCCTAACCCCACCCATGGCCCATCCCTGACCTCGCCCCTACATTTTGCACAAAGTACAACTTCTGCCTTTTTTTTATGGGACCTGGAGGGGGGTCTCTCTCTAACAGTGTCCATTAGAGAGTCTCTTTTAGAGAGAGAGACCCCCCTCCAGGACCTATTAGAGACTACAAAGGAGTATAATGGGACCTGGAGGGGGGCCTCTTTCTAACAGAGTGTACAGTGAACACCTTTATTCACTCTGATCCTCACAGAACCCCATCCTTGTGCCATGACTCTCACCCCTGCCCCAACCTCCCACAAAGTAGAAATAAAATTGGCACTGTGTAGAGCACCTCTTACCTTAACTATGGGTACTGTAGTTGTGGCTGGTTCCTGCATCCTCTGTGGCTAGCTGGTTCCCACGTCCTCTGTGGTTGGCTGGTTCCCACGTCCTCTGTGGCTGGCTCCTGTGGGTGGATGGCTCCCTGGTGTGGGTTGGTCACCATGGGTGGCTAGCTGGCTGGCACCCTGGCCCTGCTGAGGGTGGGTCACCGTAGGTGGTTGGGTGGCACGCACCCTTGCCCTGCTTTGGGTGGGTCACCATGGGTGGTTGGCTGGCAGCCTGGCCCGGCTGTGGGTGGGTGGCTGGCTGGCAGCCTGGCTGGTGTATCCTCTCCTCTTCTGCCATTTTGGGCACTGTTTGCCGAGGTGAGGGAGGTTCACCAGTGCCCATGAATGCAGCCTGATCAATGACCGTCAATGCAACCTCACCATTGCCCCTCAATGCAGCCTCACCAGTGCCCCTCAATGCAGCCTCACCAGTGCCCCTCAATGCAGCCTCACCAGTGCCCCTCAATACAGCTTTACCAGTGTGCCCCTCAATGCAGCCTCACCAGAGTGCCCCCTCCATGCAGCCTCACCAGAGTGCCCCCTCCTTGCAGCCACACCAGAGTGCCCCCTCCATGCAGCCTCACCAGATTGCCCCCTCCATGCAGCCTCACCAGAGTGCCCCCTCCTTGCAGCCTCACCAGAGTGCCCCCTCACCAGAATGCCCCCTCCATGCAGCCTCACCAGAGTTCCCCCTCCTTGCAGCCACACCAGTGTGCCCCCTTTATGCAGCCTCACCAGAGTGCCCCCTCCATGCAGCCTCACCAGAGTGCCCCCTCACCAGAGTGCCCCCTCCATGCAGCCTCACCAGAGTGCCCCCTCCATGCAGCCTCACCAGAATGCCCCCTCCTTGCAGCCACACCAGAGTGCCCCCTCCATGCAGCCTCACCAAGAGTGCCCCCTCAATGCAGCCTCACCTAGCGTGCCCCCTCTATTCAGCCTCACCTAGAGTGCCCCTCCATGCAGCCTCTCCAGAGTGCCTCCTCCATGCAGCCTCACCTAGAATGCCCCCTCCATGCAGCCTCACCAGAATGCCCTCTCCATACAGCTTCACCAGAGTGCTCCCTCCATGCAGCCTGATCAGTGCATGGGGGATAGCCGCCAGATCACACAGAGCAGGTAACTCCCACTGCATCCTGGTATACAGGAGGCGGGACATTGGATGACAGAGGTAAACGGGAGATCCCCGCTCTATGTAATCTGGCGGCGCCTGCCCTCCTCCCCCAGGCAGCGCTGGGGCCCGTGTGATCACCAGCCCTAAAGGGTCCAGCAGGTGGCGCTGGCGGGCCCTCGGTCCATGTCCGAATGGACTAACTGGTCAGTCCGCCCCTGCTTACCCTTCATTCCCTTACTTAATATAATGCCTCTACATGTGCCTATACTCTCTTGCCTCTAAACTACTTTATCTAGCAGATGTACTACATATACCTATAAACAGCACTATTCTTCCCTTTCTTATCTATAACACTCCGATGGACAGTAAACAGTGACAACATAACATATAACCACCAATCAATACAGTTCGATTGAGGGGAGTAAAATAGGTACCCTTTGTCCCGAAAATGCCTTACCGATCAAGAAAGTCTGATATCTCAAATGTAAGCAAAAGGCTTACCTCAGCCGGCTGTTTATCAGAAATTCCCAGATCGTCTCAAGCTCCTCGTTTCAGATTCTCGGGGTCACCTGTAAAGCCCCTCCTAGGCAAAGCTCGCCACGTGAGTTGGACATTTTGATGATAGGCAACTCCTATCCTCATATTGATTAGTGGTTCCAAATTAATAATAACTACTGCAGTAGGGAACAGACAAAAAAGATACACTTAGCATATTTCCAAATAACTGCTCTGCTTTATTATGACTCAATTGAAGGTTTTTATACACATGATTACGTAGATATCACATTAATATTACAATTGTACCTTTATGGTAACAAGGGGCGTTACATAGGTAGGCTAATTCTAATCAGGACTCAAAAGAATGTAAACATGTACTGAAAACATTATTAGTGGCGTGTGCACAGTGAGGGCAGTGTGCAATACATACAAAATAGAATACAATTATATGCAGAACTTATTTCCATTACAAATGCACTGTACATAAACAGATTTATGAGGACATTTTCTGAGCTCTGCAAAGTTAATGATTACAAGTTTACTACTAGCCTCTCCTTTCCATATTTACATAGTAGGTAGAAGCTCAATGGCCCCTGAGACTGAGTATTCAGGTTGTGAATGTTTAAAGTGTTACTAAACCCACAACAGTAAAACCAGTCTGTATATGCAGAATAGCATGCTTGTTCTACTCACTAAGGAACTTAAGGTGGCTAATCCTCTGCATTGTGTAAAAAGGCTGTTTGATCCTGTATGCACAGATCCTCCCCCTCCTGTAATGTCTATCTTGGGAAGGCCAGCTAACACACAGGCAATAGCCAACCTGTACATGCTGTTGTGTCTTTTATGCTGGAGGGAACATATACTTGTTCTTAGAGATAGCCAGGTCGCATGATATTGGCATCACACATGTGGGCGTGTATACAGGCGGAAGGGGAAATCTCCTCCTACCTGAACTCTTAGCACTGGAGAAACTGTGCAGTTTACCACGTGACTGTGGTATGCAGATCATCCTAAAAGGTTTACAGTGGCAATATTTTAATGTAAAAAGAAGATTTATAAGCTGTGGGCACTGTGGGGGGGGGGGGGGTTGGGTGTGAACTATTTTCAAATTACTGGGTTTAGTAACACTTTAGGCTTCTATATGTAAGTAATTTTGTTGTGAATGTATCTCACAGGATATAGAAATCTTGAATATTAGAAGGTAGAATGAGAAAAGAAAAAAAAAAATCATGCATTAAACATGGACACACAGTTCAGCAATCAGAGAATCACAAGGGGGAACTTGTAGCCATCTGATAAGAGCAAATGCAAGTTCCCTCTGGTGTCTTATTTTACCCCAACAAATCATGGTGTCATCGACACCCAGTGGCAGTTTCTCATTTACCATTGGCCTTTGTAGGCCTCTATTGTCCAATCATTGGCTGCATTTTTTGATTTTTCATCCTCAGTAGAGATAGAGCCATCTGATGTAAGCAAATTTACACATTATCCCAATATTTTAAGCAAAGTCATGAATAGATCCATGGAATGGTCCAGATGGGGATTGGGGTAACTGCATTGGGCGCTAGCAGTTGTTGCGGTTACAGTAACCCATTACGGCTGGATGGACGTTGATTTCTGGCTCTCTCTTTTCCACAACCATCATCTAAGTTAACAGCAGGAAGGGCTGGACAGAATTGTTGATGATTGCCACAGATTGCTTTGTCTTTGACAGCAGCTGATGATGGGATTGGAGATGTATGCATTTTACGCCAGCAATGGCTAAAATGACAAAAAAAAATCATTTTTCAGCATGGCTTCTAGATATGAAATGAAATGTAGATTTTATATAGACATACAGATGTTAGACAAAATTCAATATAAACACACAGGGAATGGTGTCTTGGTGCACATCAAGCCTCAATACCATCTGAGTGTTGCTCAAGTATCACAGCAAGCTTGGGTATAGTTACAGATAAAGTACAGGTACCAGAATGGTGTTTTCTTTTAATACATTGGGCACTTTGCATATATTAGACATGTGTAATTTGTTTTGGCCCAAATACAAATTCGGACAAATTTTTGGTTATTCTGAGATTCGGATGTATCCAAATCCCTGAATAAAATAGTAATGAATAGTAATGAATTTCATTATAATCTGGCAAAACTTGTTTCGTTTATTCATTTTCTAACAAATCCCAACTTTTCAGAATGATTAGAATTCGGAGCGGCTGCAAAACGGCTGTAAAGAAAAGTATGCGGGCAATAGAAAATGTAAAAAAAACGGCATGGAGTCTCCCCAAGATCCATACCAGACCCTTATCCAAGTATGCAGGCATGCAGGTCAGAAAAGGGAGGGGACGAGCGAGTGCCCCCCTCCTAAACCATACCAGGCCATATGTCCTCAACATGGGGCTGTGGGTGCTTTGGGATGGGGGTCTCTGCCCCCCCACCCCAAAGCACCTTGTTCCCATGTTGATGGGGACAAGGATTTCTTCCTGACAACCCTGGGCTGTGGTTAACCCCAGCCACAACACAAACTAAGCTCCAATCCCCCATAGCAAATATTTCCACCTCTAGCCAGACTGCACTGGACACACAGCTTTAAGAGATGCTGCTATCTCTGCACTGCCCTCTACATGTTGAATTTACTACTCTCACTCACAAATTCACAGCTGAGCTTTCTATGATGGGTAATAGAGTTAACCAAGTAGAACAAGTGATCACTGACATTATCACAACAGTCAATGACTTAATTGATGCAAATGAGGAAGAGAGGCTCTGGTTACTTACCAAAATCGCAGATCGCTCGAGACATAACAACACTCGAGATCGCTCAGGACATAACAACCTGAAACTACGGGAAATACCTGAAACTGTACCCCCACAAGATCTCATGCAATACACCAAAGATCTCTTCCACACAATTGCGCCTGAACTCTCCCCCCTGGACCTCACCATAGATCGCATTCACTGCTTACCTAAACACTCTTTCCTGCCCAAAGAAGTCCCCAGAGACGTCCTCATGAGGATTCACTTTTTCTCCACAAAACAACAAATCTTACGGAAATCATGCTCCCTAGCAAAGCTTCCAGAACCTCACGCAAACATCCAAATCTACGTGTATGTCTCCAAACACACCTTGGACACCCACAGACAGCTAAATACAATCACTATGCAACAACAATATACCATACAAATGAAAGCACCCCACAATATTAACAGTAGAATTCAATGGAAAGTGGCTGTCAGGTCACCTGAGACCAGGTGGCAGATGCACTCCGTAGGAGTCAGGAGTGCACCGCTAAGGTAGTGGACCCTAGGACTGACTGCTGCAGATTGAACCCTGGGAGGTTCAGGAAGCAGATCTACTAGATCACTAACACAGATCCCAGTGGGAGCTAAAGCAAAGATTCCCCAGGGCGTGGAGTCTAAGAGCCAGCAGGTGTTCACCAGAGCCTCTAGTGGTGAAGATGGACTGCACTGCAGTTTGGCTCCAGGTTGCGGCCCCCAGGGTCTTACAGCTCATGATCACAGTAGACGACAGGAGATAGAGGAAGGAAGCAGCAGGCTGGAACAACAAGGATAGTAAGAGGATAAGCCAAGATCGGGGCAACTATCAGACAAGGACAACAGAGTACACGCCAAAGGTTCAGGGTCACAGGCAAACAGGAATAGTCAAGAACACGCCAAGGTCGGTAACAGAGACAAACGTAGAGCACACGGCAAGCAGGAAACAGGAAGCCAAACACACAATGGTTGATCAGCAAGGTTGGCTAGCAATGCACAGGTTAATATAATGTTCCTAATTAGAGGCTGAGGTGGAGCTATCCTGAGGGAAGTTTATAAATGCAGTCAGGTGAGAGTGGCTGGCCTCTAAAGGAACACATGGAGAGAGGTAAGCTGACAGACACACATTACTGCATAACCATGACAGTACCCCCCTCTTACGAGACCTCCCCCGCCTGGGCCCAGGCTTAAAGGGAAACTCCAGATGAAACCTCCTCAACAGACGAGGTGCAAAGATCTCAGATGCAGTGGTCCAAGACCTCTCCTCAGGGCCAAACCCTTTCCAATGTACGAGGTACTGAAGAATGCCTCTACAGAGTCGGGAATCCAGAACTTGACTAACCTCATACTTTAGATTATCCTCAGAGACCAAAACTGAGGTAGGGAGAGGGCGAGAGGACTTATTGAGGACTAAAGGCTTCTTAGGAATGGGTAAGGGCATGAGAAGACCATCAGGAGTCTGAGCAGGGTCCCCCAGACCCTTAAAGATGAGCTGGACATCCAGCACAGGACCATCAGACTGGGCAGAGGTCAGTGGATCCCTGAGGCCAGGTTGATTAGAAGGTGATGTGTCACAAGAGTCAAGCTGGATAGCTAAAACACAAGCAGAATGCAGAGAGCCCAGAAAGAAAGATTGAAAACCCCACCTGGCCGAACGAAGCAATCTATCCAAAGGATGGATTGAGCCTCTTAAACAGGTTTGAATGGACAAAGTAGTAGTAGCAGGGTAAGGAAAGGTTACAGAAGGTCCTGAATAAGAAGAAGCAGGAAGCTCACTGGGCATAGGCTGGACTGGCATAACTGGTGCAGAGGCCGACTGAATAGCATCGCCAGGTGCAGCGACTACCACAATCGCATTGCAGGGCGTAGAAACTGTGGAACTGATCCAAGGTAGTTTAGGGACAGGAAAAGGTAATTGGTTATGCAAGCTGGAGTGAATGACTGTTTCAGGTTCATAGGTGGGCTCCTCATCCAGAGTGCCACATGACCTAGAGAGTGTATCAGTCCGACTATTGCAGGACACATCCCAGAAATCGCTATATACAGCAGGAAGAGCAGAAGATACTGGGATAGTGGCAAAAGGAAGTTTCTCCTTTGGGGCAACCTTGAGTAGGCAAGAAGAGGAAAAGGAGGAACCCCAAGCCAGGATCTGTCCAGCAGTCCAGTCAACGTGTGGGGAATGGAGCCGTAACCAAGGAAGACCTAATATGATAGGAGATGAAGCCTTAGATAGGACAAGGAAGGATATCCACTCCTGGTGGAGTGTCCCTATGCACATCTTAACAGGGAGGGTCTGGAAGTGGATAAGGCCCCCTGGGAGAATGGTGCCATCAATCGCCAAGACCACCAATGGCGTAGTGAGGGCCAAAAGGGTAAGTCTCATGGAAGATGCAGTTTCCCAATCCATGAAATTGCCAGCGGCTCCAGAATCCAGATGTGCTGAGACTGAACGAGAGGAAAGAACACAGAAAGGAGAAGATGAGAAGGTGAAGGTGATATTTCAGGGTCTAATCCTTCACCTTCCAGATGTATTAGCCCCGAGCGTTTTTCCGGATGAAGAGAACAAGTGTCACAAAAATGACCTTTAACCCCACAGTAGAGGCACAGGCCTAGAGTTCTGCGCCTAGCGTGTTCTTTGGGAGATAACTTGGTCCGGCCCAGTTGCATAGGTTCCTCAGCAGGCAGGGGGAGCTCCTCGGGTCGAAAAGAAGGAACAGGGAGCTCAGGCTGCCTAAAGAACGGGGAGTGCTGGCTTCTTTTTTCCAGGACCCTCTCCAGAAAAGCAAATATTGATCTGGTTACACAAGGTGATGACACCGTCCAGATCAGCAGGGAGGGATCTTCCTGCTAATTCATCCTTCACTCTATCAGAGAGGCTATGTAAAAAGGTAGCAACTAGGGACTCATTATTCCAGCTGAACTCAGCAGTCAAAGTATGAAAATGAAGAGCGTACTGTCCCACAGAAGCGGACTCTTGGCGGAGACATAAAAGAGTGCTGGTCGCTAAGGAGACACGACCCGGTTCCTCGAATATATTCCAAAAAAATTTCAAGAAATCAGACAGGCTAGAAAACACTGGATCATTCAGTTCTCACTAGGGATGAGCTTCGAGTTCGTGTCGAACCCATGTTCGACTCGAACATCGCCTGTTCGACTGTTCATCGAATTGCGAACATTATGTATAATTCACTGTGGCATCGCAGTGCTGGCTGATGATTGGCCAAGCATGCACTATGACCTGCATGCTTGGCCAATCACAGCGCTGTCTGGCTTTGGCCAATTATGGCTCAGGGGGTTTAGTACACACACCACACTATATAAGGCCGCCTATGTGGCTGCCTTGTGTAGTGTGTTGCGGCAGAGAGAGATAGACAGAGACAGTGTCATTTGATTTAAGTTAGATAGAGTAGGCAGGCAAGTCAGTTAGCTGAACTTACAGTGGATTGTGTATATATATATACATCATAGGTGTATATATATATATATATATATATATATATATATATATATATATATATATATATACACTGTATTCAGTTTAGCTGGATCCATTCCTGTTATTCTCTTCCTACTGACAGGTAGGCAGGTGTTTTTACAGTATTTACAGTTAGTGTACTGTGTCCTTTGCACAGTGTGCACCTAAAGCTACCTGAAGAAAATTGGTGGTGTTCTTCTGATCCTATTAGTACCACAGGCAGGCAGCTGCAGTATTTACAGTTAGTGTACTGTGTACTCTGCACAGTGTGCACCTAAAGCTACCTGAAGACAATTGCTGGTGTTCTCATACTAATAATACTACAGGCAGGCAGTTGATTCTGCTAGCTGCAGTATCAGTATATATATACATCCCAGCTTTGTGCAGCTACGTCTCACTGCAGGCCATTAGTATGTCTGGAAGGCCAACAAGGAGAGGCAGACAGTCACAAGCCAATAAAAGAGGGCAAGCAGGCTCTGTGTCTAGAGGCAACAGTGCTGGTCGTGGAGACGGTGCATCCTCATCAGAACGTGGCCATGTGACACACTTGTCCTTTTTTTCGGCATCTGGCCGTGTTGAGCCGCAACATGCCGAAGACTTGGTAGAGTGGATGACCAAGCCGTCCTCATCCTCCTTATCCTCTCTCACCCAGGCTCAGGCTACTTTGTCTGGCAGCTGCCAACGCAGCCTCTTCCCTCGGCTCAATGGCATCAGTCACTCCTTCCCTAGCCCCACCATGTCCTCCTAAGGAGTCCCCCAAAATGATTGACCACAGTGTTGGGTACATTCTCCAGGAGGATTGCCCAGCTTTTTGAAGGCTCCGTTGTTGGTACCCAGCTAGAGGAAGGCAGTAACATGAGCCCAGAGAGAGGGGGTGCCCAAGAAATACAGCAATCTGGCACTCATGTTCCCCTAGCTGCAGCATACTGCCAGGTTTGCTCCAGTGATGAGGAGGGAGGGGATGATGAGGTCACTGACTCCACGTGGGTGCCTGATTGGAGAGAGGAGGAGGAGGAGGCACATCTCCAACGAGGCAGGAAGCCCTCCTACAATTCTTGATCTAATATTTCACAGCAGGGCCCATTCCTTCGGCCACCAAGAGTAACTGTGAGGGCTTACAGTGTTGTGGCAACACCACCACCACCACCACCACCAAAGGCCCAATTTTTCTGCCCCTGTTCAACAGGTGCATGTAATTACAATTCTTGATATAATATTTCACAGCAGGGCCTGTTCCAGCGCCCACCAAGAGTAACTGTGCGGACTTACAGTGTTGTGGCACCAGCACCACCATCACCAAAGGCCCAATTTTTCTGCCCCTGTTCAACAGGTGCATGTAATTACAATTCTTGATCTAATATTTCACAGCACGGCCCATTCCTGCGCCCACCAAGAGTAACTGTGAGGGCTTACAGTGTTGTGGTAACACCAACACCTAAGGCCCCAATTTGTGCAGAGTATATAGGGCAGGCCCCTACTTTCAAACATCCAATTTACAAATGACTCCTACTTGCAAACGGCAGGAGACAACAGGAAGTGAGATGAAATCTACCCCTAGGAAGGAAAATTCTCTCCTGTAAGAGTTAAAGTGGAGTTACACCCACTTTTACAACTGTACTGTAAACAAATTGGATATTTAAAAAAAAATTTCTCAGCACCTACTGTATATCTGCTGTATTCATTTTTCACTTCCTCCTCCCTGGCCGTGGCCCATCACATCATTTCCTGTTTGCAATGCCTTCTGGGAAGGAGCGGCAACTTCCACTGACACTGCCGTTGCTTTTGAAACCTGACCTGAAACCTATTATGCTGCTTGTGCTGTACTGAGCATGTGCAAAATCTGCAAGGATGAGATCCAGGAAGAAATACAGTCTGGCCTCAGATGCCCACACTTAAGATGGCCACGGCCTGCTGTAAGTTTATAAAATAACAAAATACTGCTATAAACTAACAAAACAGACCTTAGTTTACAGACTAACTTTACTAGAATACATTTAGAATACATTAAGCTTGTGTATTATAGGGATATTTTTATTTAAAAAGTATAATTTCGACCGGAACACCACTTTAGTATGGGAAAAACGTGTCTCCTCTTCACTAATGCTTTATCACCAATCCTTGTTTCACTAAAACCCCCAAATTTTCTAAAAACATTTGTCATTGGGACAGAAAGTAAGGTGAAATCTTCTGAAAAGGTGCACAGACAGCAAAACAAATGTTACAGGGATGATAACCCTTTTTTCCAAAAAGCTTAAAGATAGATTTTTTGGCTGGAGCTACACTTAAAAAATTTACCAGATCATAATTACAAACAGATTCTGTTTGTATACTGCTGTTCAGAGTATATAGGGCCTGGGGGCCCCATGCCTTTCCTTTTTTTAATTTGGGTGTGGGGTTCCCCTTAATATCCATACAATACTTAAAAGGCCTGGTAATGGACTGGGGGGGGGGGGGGGGGGTACCCATGCCATTTGTCTCACTGATTTTCATCCATATTGCGGGGACCCAACATTACATTAAAGCCGCAAGCAGTTTTAAATGACTTTTATTTCTTTAAAAATGTAATTTTGTACAGGGACTGTTCTAAGCACGGGAAACACATGCCACTTTACAGGCATACTATAGACACCCCCCAGGTATGATATTTAAAGGAATATTTCACTTTTTTTTCACTTTAAGCATCATTAAAATCACTGCTCCTGAAAAAAACGTCCATTTTTAAAACTTTTTTTGCATTGATACATGTCCCCTGGGGCAGGACCCGGGTCCCCAAACCCTTTTTATGACAATAACTTGTATATAAGCCTTTCAAATTAGCACTTTTGATTTTGAATGTTCGAGTCCCATAGACTTTAATGGGGTTCTAAAGTTTGCGCAAACTTTTTGTTCCGTTCGCAGGTTCTGCTGCGAACTGAACCGGGGGGTGTTCGGCTCATCCCTAGTTCCCACGGAGGAGCAGCCCAGGCTAATGTCACGCCGGACAGGAGGGATATAATATAAGCTACCTTCGCCTGATTGGACAGGAAGTTTTGGGCCTGGAGTTCATGATCAAATGAATTGTGTACTGGCTAAGGAACCCCCTGCAGGCCTTGGAGTCCCCAGAGAAGCAGCCTGGAGCTGGCATTTGTAATGAATGTGTGGCTGCGACTGGTGCGGTAGGTGCAGCAGCAGATAGCAGTTGAGGTTGTTGAACTCGGGGTCCTAATGAGGCCTAAACCTGTTCAAAATGGGAGGCCAAACCCTGAAGGAATCGCATCACCTGGGTCTGATTAGATTCCTGGGTCTCAAGTCTGCGGACTATGCCTTGCAATGAATCAGTTGCAGGAAGCACATGTCAGCTGGGTCCATTGCTGGTCAAATGGTCAGATCACCTGAGACCAAGTGACAGATGCACTCCGTAGGAGTCAGGAGTGCACCGCTAAGGTAGTGGACCCTAGGACTGACTGCTGCAGATTGAACCCTGGGAGGTTCAGGAAGCAGGTCTACTAGATCACTAACACAGATCCCAGTGGGAGCTAGATCATAGATTCCCCAGGGCGTGGAGTCCAAGAGCCAGCAGGTGTTCACCAGAGCCTTTAGTGGTGAGGATGGACTGCGCTGCAGTCTGGCTCCAGGTCGAGGTCCCCAGAGTCTCACAGCTCACGCTCATGGTAGACTACAGGAGATAGAGGAAGGAAGCAGCAGGCTGGAACAACAAGGATAGTAAGGGGATAAGCCAAGGTCAGGGCAACTAGCAGACAAGGACAACAGAGTACACGCCAAAGGTTCAGGGTCACAGGCAAACAGGGATAGTCGGGGACATGCCAAAAGATCAGGGTCATGAGCAAACAGGAATAGTTGAGAACACGCCAAGGTCAGTAACAGAGACAAACGTAGAGCACACGGCATGCAGGAACAGGAAGCCAAACAACAATGGTTCATCAGCAAGGTTGGCTTGCAATGCACAGTTTTATATAGTGTTCCTAATTAGAGGCTGAGGTGGAGCTATGCTGAGGGAAGATTATATATGCAGTCAGGTGGGAGTGGCTGGCCTCTAAAGGAACACATGGAGAGAGGAAAGCTGACAGACACACATTACTGCATAACCATGACAGTCGTTCAACATTACCTCCCTGGAAAAAGTCCTCTCACTGCTGGGAGAATGGGGGATCATACCCGTCCAGACCCCCCCATTATGATACCTGTAACCCTCCAGACAAGCTTCCACCTCCCTGGTTCAATACCCTATCGGGGTCTCGCAACAGAAATCGCTAACATCCGATATATCGTATAACCACATAAAGTCTCTTTCTAAGACTCCCCAGCCATTGCGCTAGACTCACTTGAACCGTTTCCCCACAACCGATTTTCCAACAGCCTATTTGATTCCTGTTGAGGCTGTACAGTTATGTCCTCTTTGTTCTGTTCAACTGTTAACCCTCCCTTTGCTTTCTCCTCCATGCATGAGGAAATGAATATCCACCTACTTGACTGTTATAAAGTGAAACCTACCACCAAACCCAGGACCTACCTCGAGATCCGATGCCTGTGGACCCATGATGGTAGATCATATACATCTCTTCCTAACTTGA
This sequence comes from Lithobates clamitans, assembly GCA_037952925.1. Lineage (NCBI taxonomy): Eukaryota > Metazoa > Chordata > Amphibia > Anura > Ranidae > Lithobates > Lithobates clamitans. The sequence goes on from JBBGZY010000859.1 coordinate 2,147,240, forward strand.
TCGTGAGCCATATCACTACATTAACCATACGATGACACTTAAAAATCTCTCACTGAATGTGAAAGGCCTAAACCACCCCGCAAAATGGGCATCTCTTTGGCAGACGGCACACCAATCGCATTGCAATATTTTTTGGTGCTCAGGAGACAAACTTCAAAGACTCAAACACTCCCCTCCTTTGTCATAAAGACTTTCCAGATATCTATCTGGGATCTAACCAAACCAAGAAGACAAGAGGAGTACTAGTTGCCATTAGCAAAGTAACAGACTTCCTACTATATGAGTCCATACCAGATCCTGGTGGTAGATATCTAATCCCGATATAGTACCATAGTAGGTTCCAAATATACATTAGCATGCCTCTATGCCCCAAATTCATGACAAATACACTTTCTCAGCAAAGTGCTGAAGAAAATCCATAAGTGCAGACAAGGCTCTTTGTTGATATGTGGAGATGTTAATTTCAGTTCCCGACCATTCACTGGATACCTCCAACCCTTCCCTTAGACACTCTTCACCCATGCAGAACCTTCTCAGATCCAGCAACCTTTACAATGTGTTGAGATGTAACCACACAACGGAGAAAGACTTCACCTTCTTCTCTGTTCCCCACAACTCTTACACCCAAATAGACTTTTTTGGCTGACAAATGGCTACTACAACGTATCACATGCTCCGACTTTGGATCTATTACCTGGTCGGACCACACGCCAGTGAGCATTACTATCGCTGTATCTACAGTTCACAACCCTGCCAGACTCTGGAGAGCCAATACCCAGGTCTTACAATCCACGCCATATGCCAACAGAATCCACCAACATCTAACGGACTTCTTTACCCACAATGCAGGATCAGTCCTCATTCATCTACCCTCTGGTTGGCTCATAAAGCCTATATCAGAGGCCTAATAATTCAAATAAGCTCCCTGGCAAAAAAAGAGGAGGACACAGGGTCTGGATGATATTATTACCAAAGTCTCAACACCGAATCCCAAAATAAAACCAACCCAACCCATGACCTCAAAATTAAACTGTTAGCTCTTCGCCAAGAGCTAAGAGATCTTCTCCTTAATTCCTATGAAAAAGGCCACCGCAGGCTTAGGGCCACCTTCTACTCTTCTTCCAACAAGGCGGGGAAAGTCATGGACCATATCATAGTTACATAGTTACATAGTAGGTGAGGTTGAAAAAAGACACAAGTCCATCAAGTCCAACCTATGTGTGTGATTATGTGTCAGTATTGCATTGTATATCCCTGTATGTTGTGGTCATTCAGGTGCTTATCTAATAGTTTCTTGAAGCTATCAATGCTCCCCACTGAGACCACCGCCTGTGGAAGAGAATTCCACATCCTTGCCGCTCTTACAGTAAAGAACCCTCTACGTAGTTTAAGGTTAAACCTCTTTTCTTCTAATTTTAATGAGTGGCCACGAGTCTTGTTAAACTCTCTTCTGCGAAAAAGTTTTATCCCTATTGTGGGGTCACCAGTCCGGTATTTGTGGCCTATGTAGCAAAGCCAAAATCCCACATATATATCAGCCCTTTACCAAAGAGAAAATCATTGACCCCCAAGATATAGCCAATGCCTTTAGTTCATACTATGAATCTATTTACAACCTTAAGAATTATCTAACCACTCCCCCACCCTCCCAAGACAATATCCAACAATTTTTATCTAACATACTTCTCCCTAACTGAACTGATCTCCCCTTTCTCCCAACAAGAAATTAATAATACAATTCAGTCAATACCAACTGGTAAATCCCCCAGACCTGATGGCCTCCCGGGAGAATATTACAAACAATTCAGCTCAGCACTCATCCCCCATCTCCAAAATCTGTTCAATGATGCTGCCTCCTACTCCAGTTTTCCAGAGGAAATGCCATCTGCTACAATTATCGCTCTACCTAAACCAGGCAAGGACCCGAATACCCCCCAAAATTTTAGACCCATCTTTCTCCTCAACGTAGATCTTTAACTATATGCCAAACTACTAGCAACCAGACTATCTACCCTGCTTCCCTCTTTAATTAACGCTGACCAAACAGGATTTATCCCAGGTAGACAAACTTCCGATGCCACTAGAAGACTCATAAACCTCATCCACTTAGCCAGCACTGATGGAACGCCTTCTCTGCATCTATCCTTGGATGCAGAGACGGCATTCGACAGAGTGCATTGGGGCTATATGAAAGAGGTTCTCCTCAAATTTATATTTAGGGACTCTATACTATCTGCCATTATGGCACTATACTCCATCCCTTAAGCCCAAGTATATGTTGCAGAGATGCTCTCCTCTCTATTCCATATTTCAAATGGAACACAACAAGATTTCCCCCTATCACCATTGGCAGAACTTATTAGAAGCTCCAAACAAATCGTTGGATTTCAAGTAGGAAAACACAACCACAGGATCAGCCTTTTCGCCGATTACATAATTCTAATGCTGACTAACCCACACTCATCCCTACCAGCGGTACAATCTATCCTAAATGAATTTGGAGCGATATCTTACTACACGGTCAATGCCACCAAATCACATATCTTAGATCTGGGAGTGGACAGTACCACTCGCAACTTATTGTCCCTACAATTCCCGTTCCACTGGGCAGAAACAGATTATTATACAGCAGGCATACTAGCCCAGATATAAGAGTGGTTCCTACCACAGGCCTCCACTTGTTGGGGAGAAATAGAACAGCATACCATCCCAGGCAAAAACCTGATAACATGGCTCTACAGTGTACTGCCATAAGGTCGTCTCATTTATTTCACAAATTACCAAGATGAACATATCGCCTACACTTGATCTTGCCCTATTAAATGTAACTATAGAATCCCTACCGAATACCCACAGAAGAGTAATTACCCATATCCTACTAGCGGCCAGACACAACATTACAAAACTTTGAAAAAACACCAACCCCCCCCCCCCCCCCCCGATGTGCTTGAGGTCATCAAAATTATCTTATTGGCAAAAGACAACATCTCTTACACCAAAATAGGGAAAATGTGGAATCCGTGCTCCAACTGGTACGAAACCTACATAATAAAGTGAATAAATAGCTATTCCATGCATGTACTCCTCTACCTCCTCCCTCCCCCTTTACCCCTCCTACCCCCATACAACATCCCTTCTCTCCCCTCTCTTCTTACCTTCCCCCCTTACATTTGATTCAAAACTTGTGCGATTATGTTAAAGCACACCTATTTGTAAGAGAACTATTGTTAATGAACCAATCCTGTTAAGGTCAATATCATATATGCTTACACATGTTAACTTTTGTACCAAGCATTGTGCTTCTCATAAAACTGTTTGTACCTTATTATTGCACAATAAAAACATTGAAGATAAAAACTTACTGCATCCAATCCTTCCCTAGAACTCTGATGAGGATGGCTCATGATCTACAGTGTAAAAGAAAGAGTGTTTATTCACAGGACAAACCTTTCAATGGCGCTTTCTGTTGTCAGTAAATATATTTAGATGTTCAGCACATGTATGTTGATGCCCAAAATGTCCAGAACAGGTCTGCTACCATGTCCAGACATATGGTGTATCTACCCCATTTCAGCCTACTTCAAGTCAGTTTTCCTGTCTGGATACAGGCTTCTTACGTCATTGCGATTGTTTAGATACAGAAGGTCCATTGGTCTACCCAAAGCAGCGTTCAAGAGTCACAATTACACCCTTCCAAGAGCACACAGTGTCCCCACACACCAATGTTCCTTCAGCCATTCTCTGCCATGTCAATCAGACATCTAACTAACTCTAATGCCCCGTACACACGGTCGGATTTTCCGATGGAAAATGTCCGATCGGAGTGTGTTGTCGGAAATTCCGACCGTGTGTGGGCTCCATCGGACATTTTCCATCAGATTTTCCGACACACAAAGTTGGAGAGCAGGAGATAAAATTCTCCTACAACAAAATCCATTGTCGGAAATTCCAATCGTGTGTACACAAATCCGACGGACAAAGTGCCACGCATGCTCAGAATAAATAAAGAGATGAAAGCTATTGGCCACTGCCCCGTTTATAGTCCCGACGTACGTGTTTTACGTCACCGCGTTCAGAACGATCGGATTTTCCGACAACTTTGTGTGACCGTGTGTATGCAAGACAAGTTTGAGCCAACATCCGTCGGAAAAAATCCATGGATTTTGTTGTCAGGGTGTCCGAACAAAGTCCGACCGTGTGTACGCCCTATAACAGCTAGAGTACATAGGCAAATGGAGAGTGCTATCAGGTCCAAAAAGCTGATGTTAGAAATCAGCTTAATGTATATCAAAGATTACCTGTTGCTAGCTGTCTCAGGTCTTGTCTCTCGGGTCTGCATATAGAATCATAACTGGGTGTGGATCTGGGCCCAGTAATGTGTGCATGCCAAGAGTGAAACCAAACAACCTATTTAAGGGGCATTTTGACAGTGCTGACTAATCTACAGCAAGTTTCCTGAGCTCTCTTATATGCTTCTTCATTATCAATCTGGCTTTCTCCTGACCATTCTATGGATTCAGTTCTGTACCTCTACTTATCAAGTTTATGACCTCAGCTTCTGGCTATGATCCTGTCTATGATTTGGTACTGCACAACCTACTGACATTGGCCTGCTCTGCAACTTAGCTACTGCTTATGACTCAATCCCACATTACCCTTCATGTACCTACTTCCAAGATAGTTTCAACTGCCTGCATACCCTCAGCTCAATTCAGAAATAGTAAGAGACTTGGCCTGCATGAATCAAGCTGAGGATGCTTTTACCACTGAGGCCGGAAAAGGTGTGCGGCGGCCGGGCTATCCCTTCCTATTTCTGTATCATGCTTGGGTCTAGGCAGACCGCTCCTCAGCCTGCTCCCTTGTTGGTCAGCCGCATCTAACTCATTGGACCTCGAAAGCCTGAGCAGGGACACTTAAGCAGTTATTTTGGGTTGCAACGACTGCTTGCGCGATACTTCTGCCTTCATATCGTGCTTTTTCCTCCCGGTTGGCATCACAGGTCTGAAATTTGGCAATCAACATCCTCAGGCACTCATGTTCCTCCTGTACAACAGCACCACATGTCTCACTTTCAGGGACACATGGGCTGGAGATAGATAAGAGACTGCCCTCATCATATCAGTCTCTTGTTAGTTAAGTTAGATACTCCTGCCTTCATATCCTGCTTTTTTCTCCTGGTTGGCATGACAGGTCCGAAATTTGGCAATCAACATCCTCAGGCACTCATGTTCCTCCTGTACAACAGCACCACCTGTCTCAGTTTCAGGGACACATAGGCTGGAGAAACATAAGAGACTGCCCTCATCATATCAGTCTCTTGTTATTTAAGTTAGATACTCCTGTCTTCATATCTTACTTTTTCCTCCCGGTTGGCTTTACAGGTCCAAAACATCCTCAGGCACTCATGTTCCTCCTGTACAACAGCACCACCTGTCTCACTTTCAGGGACACACGGGCTGGAGATAGATAAGAGACTGTCCCCATGATAACAGTCTCCTGATAGTTAAGTTACGAGTTGCTTCTGAGTTCCATCTAAATTTGTTTTTAAGTGTACCTATCCCAGTACCTAAAAATTATACCAGATCCCTTTAGAATCTCCTCCATAAATATGTATGGGCAGGGAAAAAACCATGAGTGTCCAAAAAGAGACTCATTAAACACAGACTAGTAGGGGGTTCAGGTCTCACTGATTTAAAGGATTATTATACAGCAGGCATACTAGCCCAGATAAAAGAGTGGTTCCTACCACAGGCCTCCATTCGTTGGGGAGAGATAGAAAGGCAAACCATCCCAGGCAAAACCCCGATAACATGGCTCTACAGCGTACATCCTAAAACAAAGACCCCCCTCCACTTTCCGCTAACCATTCTTGCAGTGGTCAGAATATGGCGCAAATTCACTTCCACCAAGTGGAACACCACCCATACGGCCCCTCTCAACATACCCTTACAGCCCCTAAACTGCTCATCCCAGACCTCACTTTCCATAAATGGCCCAAACACGACTCCCTTCTCTTAACAGACTTAACCCTAGATAGTCAAATCAAACCCTTTCAACTCCTTATCTCAGATCTAAAACTAGGCCCAGGAGCCTATTTTCAATACATACAAATAGTGCACAGCCTTAAAAACAACCCACAACTTTGGATCTCCATTCCCACCAAAGCTTTAGCTTATTACCTACATAGCTCCTCAGGGAAGAAAGGTATTTCTATCTTCTACAATTTAATCCAAGAAAAAATGTACTTCCAACAATCTATAGATATCAACCAATGGGAAGGAGATTTAGATAAAAAATACACAGACAGACAATGGTATAGAGTACTACTGTCCATCTATCAAGCCACAAAATGCACGGGAATGTGGGAACTCACACAAAATCTTGTACAAAGAAGGTATCTTACACCAGACGCAATCGCAAAATTTGACTACATGCTGGAGGAACTGCAGGTCGACCGGTACATTACTACACACCTTATGGGACTGCCAATAATTATCACAATACTGCCATAAGGTCTTCTCACTTATTTCACAAATTTCCAAGATGAACTTATCGCCTACACCTGATCTTGCCCTATTAAATGTAACTATAGAATCCCTACTGAATACCCACAGAAGAGTATTTATCCATTTCCTACTAGAGGCCAGACACAACATTACCAAACTTTAGGAAAAATGCCAAACCCCTCAGATGTGCTTGAGGTCATCAAAATGATCTTATTGGCAAAAGACAACATCTCTTACACCAAAATAGGGAAAATGTGGAATCCGTGCTCCAACTAGTACAAAATCTACATAATAAAGTGAATAAATAGCTATTCCATGCATGTACTCCCTCTACCTCCTCCCTTCACCTTTACCCCTCCTACCCCCATACAACATCCCTTCTCTCCCCTCCCTTCTTACCTTCCCCCCTTACATTTGATTCAAAACTTGTGCGCTTATGTTAAAGCACACCTATTTGAGGTGTGAACTATTGTTAATGAACCAATCCTGTTAAAGGTCAATATCATATATGCTTACACATGTTAACTTTTGTACCAAGCATTGTGCTTCTCATAAAACTGTTTGTACATTATTAATGCACAATAAAAAAATTGAAGATAAAAACTTACTGCATACAATCCTTCCCTGGAACTCTGGTGAGGACAGCACATGATCTACAGTGTAAAAGAAAGAGTGTTTATTAACAGGACAAACCTTTCAATAGCGCTTTCTGTTGTCAGTAAATATATTTAGATGTGCAGCACATGTATGTTGATGCCCAAAACGTCCAGCACAGATAAAAGGTCTGCTACCATGTCCAGACATATGGTGTATCTACCCCATTTCAGCCTACTTCAAATCGAATGGATACAGGCTTGTTTTGTCATTGCGATTGTTTGGATACAGAAGGTCCATTGGTCTACCAAAGCAGTGTTCAAGAGTCACAATTACACCCGTCCAAGAGCACACACTGCCCCCACACACCAATGTTCCTTCAGCCATTCTCTGCCATGTCAAACAGACATCTAACTAACTCTAACAGCTAGAGTAAATAGGCAAATGAAGTGTGCTATCAGGTCCATAAAGCTGATGTTAGAAATCAGCTTAATGTGTATCAGAGATTAGCCGTTGCTAGCTGGCTCGTGTCTTGTCTCTCGGCTCTGCATGGAGAGTAGGGATGAGCTTCGAGTTCGACTCGAACATCAGCTGTTCGGAAGTTTGCTGAACAGCGAACAATTTGGGGTGTTTGCGGCAAATTTGAATACCCTTTAAAAGTCTATGGGAGAAATCAAAAGTGCTAATTTTAAAGACTTATATGCATGTTATTGTCATAAAAAGTGTTTGGGGACCTGGGTCCTGCCCCAGGGGACATGAACCAATGCAAAAAAAAGTTTTAAAAATGGCTGTTTTTTCAGGAGCAGTGATTTTAATAATGCTTAAAGTGAAACAATAAAAGTGTAATATCCCTTTAAATTTAGTATCTGGGGGGTGTCTATAGTAAGCCTGTAAAGGGGCGCATGTTTCCCGTGTTTAAAACAGTCTGACAGCAAAATGACATTTCAAAGGAAATAAAGTCATTTAAAACTACTCGCGGCTATTAATGCTTTGCCGGTCCGACAATACACATAGAAGTTCATTGATAAAAACGGCATGGGAATTCCCTACAGGGGAACCCCGAACCAAAAAAAAATGGCGTGGGGGTCCCCCTAAATTGCATACCAGGCCCTTCAAGTCTGGTATGGATATTAAGGGGAACCCCAGCCAAAATTTTAAAAAAATGACGTGGGGGTTCCCCCTAAATTCCATACCAGGCCCTTCAGGTCTGGTATGGATATTAAGGGGAACCTCGGCAAAAAAAAAAAAAATGACGTGTGGTGTCCCCCTAAATTCCATACCAGACCCTTATCCAAGCACGCAACCTGGCAGGCCGCAGGAAAAGAGGGGGGGGCGAGAGAGCGCCCCCCCTCCTGAACTGTACCAGGCCACATGCCCTCAACATTGGGAGGGTGCTTTGGGGTAGCCCCCCAAAACACCTTGTCCCCATGTTGTTGAGGACAAGGGCCTCATCCCCTCAACCCTGGCCGGTGGTTGTGGGGATCTGCAGGCGGGGGGCTTATCGGAATCTGGAAGCCCCCTTTAACAAGAGGACCCCCAGATCCCGGCCCTCCCCCCTGTGTGAAATGGTAAGGGGGTACCCCTACCATTTCACTAAAAAAATGTCAAAAATGTTAAAAATGACAAGAGACAGTTTTTGACAATTCCTTTATTTAAATGCTTCTTCTTTCTTCTTTCTTCTATCTCCCTTCATCTTCTTCTGGTTCTTCTGGTTCTTCCTCCGGTGTTCTCGTCCAGCATCTCCTCCGTGGCGTCTTCCCTTCTTCTCCTCGGGCCACTCCGCATCCATGGCATGGAGGGAGTCTCCCGCTGTGTGACGCTTCTCCTCTTCTGACGGTTCTTAAACCCGGTGACCCCCCTCTGACGCACAGGACACAACGGGACTTCCCTGTGGCATTCCCCGTGACGTCACAGGGAAGTCCCATCAAGTCACCGTGCTTCAGAGGGGGGTGGGGTCACCGGGTTTAAGAACCGTCAGAAGAGGAGAAGCGTCACACAGCGGGAGCTTCCCTCCATGCCATGGATGCGGAGCGGCCCGGAGAAGAAGATGAAGAAGAGAAGGAGATGAAGAAGAGAAGAAGATGAAGAAGAGAAGAAGAGAAGAAGATGAAGAGAAGAGCGGGAGCCTCCCTCCATGCCATGGATGCGGAGTGGCCCGAGGAGAAGAAGGGAAGAAGACGCCGCGGAGGAGATGCTGGACGAGAACACCAGAGGAAGAACCAGAAGAGCCAGAAGAACCAGAAGAAGAAGAAGAAGAAGAAGAAGATAAAGGAAGATAGAAAAAAGAAGAAGCATTTAAATAAAGGAATTGTCAAATACTGTCTCTTGTCATTTTTAACATTTTTGACAGTTTTTTAGTGAAATGGTAGGAGTACCCCCTTACCATTTCACACAGGGGGGGTGGGATCTAGGGGTCCCCTTGTTAAAGGGGGCTTCCAGATTCCGATAAGCCCCCCACCTGCAGACCCCACAACCACTGGCCAGGGTTGTGGGGATGAGGCCCTTGTCCTCATCAACATGGGGACAAGGTGTTTTGGGGGGCTACCCTCCAAATGTTGAGGGCATATGGCCTGGTATGGTTCTCTCTCGCCCCCCTCTTTTCCTGCAGCCTGCCAGGTTTCTTGCTCGGATAAGGGTCTGGTATGGATTTTTGGGGGGGACCATACGCCATTTTTTAAAAAATTTTGGCGCGGGGTTCCCCTTAAAATCTATACCAGACCTGAAGGGCCTGGTATGGAATTTAGGGGGAAATTAGGGGGAACCCCCACATCATTTTTTTTTTAATTTTGGCCGGGGTTCCCCTTAATATGCATGCCAGACCTGAAGGGCATGGTATGGAATTTAGGGGGACCCCCCACGTCATTTTTTTTTTTAATTTTGGTTCGGGGTTCCCCTGTGGGGAATTCCCATGCCGTTTTTATCAATGAACTTCTATGTGTATTGTTGGACCGGCAATTCATTAATAGCCGCGTGTAATGAATGACTTTTTTTTGAATGACTTTTTTTCCTTTGAAATGTCATTTTGCTGTCAGACTGCTCTAAACATGAGAAACATGCGCCCCTTTACAGGCATACTATAGACACCCCCCAGATACTAAATTTAAAGGGATATTACACTTTTATTGTTTCACTTTAAGCATTATTAAAATCACTGCTCCCGAAGAAACGGACGGTTTTAAAACTTTTTTTTGCATTGATTCATGTCCCCTGGGGCAGGACCCAGGTCCCCAAACACTTTTTATGACAATAACTTGCATATAAGCCTTTAAAATTAGCACTTTTGATTATTCATGTTCGTGTCCCATAGACTTTAACGGTGTTCGAACAAACTTTTTTCCTGTTCGCATGTTCTGGTGCAAACCGAACAGGGGGGTGTTCGGCTCATCCCTAATGGAGAGTCATGACTGGGTGAAGATCTGGGCCCAGTAATGTGTGCATGCCCAGGGTGACACCAAAGAACCTCTTTAAGGGGCATTTTGACAGTGCTGACTTGTCTTCAGCAAGTTTCCTGAGCTCTCTTATATGCTTCTTCATTATCAACCTGGCTTTCTTCTGACCATTCTATGGATTCAGCTCTGTACCTCTACTTATCAAGATTATGACCTTGGCTTCTGGCTATGATCCTGTCTATGATTTGGTACTGCACAACCTGCTGACATTGGCCTGCTCTGCAACTTAGTAGGGATGAGCCACACGCCCTCCTGTTCGGTTCGCAGCAGAACAATGGAACAGGCAAAAAATTCATCAGAACACACAAACACTGTTAAAGTCTATAGGACACGAACATGAGTAAACAAAAGTGCTGTTTTCCAAGGCTTGTATGCAAGTTATTGCCATAAAAAGTGTTTGGGGACCTGGGTATCAATGCAAAAAATGTTTTTAAAAATGGCCATTTTTTCGGGAGCAGTAATTTTTTTAATGCTTAAAGTGAAACAATAAAAATTAAATATTCCTTTAAATATCGTGCCTGGGGGGTGTGTATAGTATGTCTGTAAAGTGGCACATTTTTCTCTTGTTTAGAACAGTACCACAGCAAAATGACATTTCTAAAGGAAAAATTGTCATTTAAAATTGATCGCGGCTGTAATGAATTGTTGGGTCTTCGCAATATAGATACAGATAATTAAAAAAAAGAGCATGGGATCTCCCCCCCATCCTTTAACAGGCCCTTTGGGTCTGGTATGAATATTAAGGGGAACCCCGAATTATCATTAAAAAAATAAATTGTGTGGGGGTCCCCCTAAAATCTATACTAGGCCCTTCGGGTCTGATATGGATTTTAAGGGGAATCCTGCATCAAAATTTTTAAAAAATGACATAGGGGCCTCCCCAAAATCCATACCAGACCCTTATCTGAGCATGCAACCTGCCAGGCCACAGGAAAAGAGGAGGGGATGAGAGAGCGCCCCCCGAACCATACCAGGCAACATGCCCTCAACATTGGGAGGTTGCTTTGGGGTATCCCTCCAAAGCACCTTGTCCCCATGTTGATGGGGACAAGGGCCTCATCCCCACACCCTCTGTGGGCAGGGAGCTTATCGGAATCTGAAAGCCCCCTTTAACAAGGGGACCCCTAGATCCCAGCCCCCCCTGAATTGGTACGAGGTACAAATGTACCCCTACCATTTCACAAAAAAAGTGTTAAAATGGTAAAAAAGACAAGACACAGCTTGGTACAAGTCCTTTATTAAAAAATAAAAAAAATAAAAATGTCCCACAAACTAAGTTCACGCCCCCCAACGGACCAAAAAAAAAGAAAAGCCGTGACCGACCCACCTCCATGGGAGTCTCCCACCATCTAACGCATCTTCGCTTTGACAGCTTTTATGTAACTGAGGGCAGGGCCACCCGGTGATGTAACCGGGTGACCCTGCCCTCTCTGACGCCACAGGGACTTCCCCATGGCTTCCCCGTGGCGTCAGAGGGGGGCCGCGCCACCTGGTGAAGTATGGATTTTGGATTTTGGGGGGACCCATAAGCCATTTTTTAAAATTTTGGCGCAGGGTTCCGCTTAAAATCCATACCAGACCTGAAGGGCCTGGTATGGATTTTAGGAGGACCCCCACGCAATATTTAAAAAATATTTTGATTCGGGGTTCCCCTTAATATTCATACCAGACCCAAAGGGCCTGGTAATGGACAAGGGGATCCCATGCTTTTTTTTTCAATTATCTGTATCTATATTGCCGAGACCCGACAATTCATTACAGATACGATCAGTTTTAAATTACAATTTTTCCTTTAGAAATGTCATTTTGTTGTGGTATTGTTCTAAACACGGGAAAAATATGCCACTTTACAGGCATACTATAAACACCCCCAAGGCACAATATTTAAAGGAATATTTAATTTTTGCATTAAAACATGTCCCCTGGGGCAGGACACAGGTCCCCAAACACTTATTATGACAATAACTTGCATATAAGCCTTTAAAATTTGCACTTTTGATTTTTCATGTTAATGTCCCATAGACTTTAACAGTGTTCCAGCAGCTTTCGAAATTGCCACGAACACTGCATATTGTTCGCTGTTCGGCGAACAGGTGAACACCCGATGTTCGAGTCGAACGTAACATCGGGCTCATCCCTACAACTTAGCTACTGCTTCTGACTCAATCACACATAACCCTTCATGTACCTACTTCCAAGATAGTTTCTACTGCCTGCATACCCTCAGCTCAATTCAGAAATAGGAAGAGACCTGGCTTGCATGAATCAACCTGAGTCTGCTTTTACCACTTAGGCCGGACAAGGTGTGTGGCGGCCGGGTTATCTCTTCCTACTTCTGTAGCATGCTTGTGTCTAGACAGACCACTCCTCAGCCTGCACCCTCGTTGGTCAGCAGCATCTAACTCATCGGACCTTGGAAGCCTGAGCAGGGACCCTTAAGCATTTATTGTGGGTTGCAACGATTGCTTGCTTGACACTCCTGCCTTCATATCCTGTTTTTTCCTCCCGGAAATTACAGGTCCGAAATTTGGCAAGCAACATCCTCAGGCACTCATGTTCATCCTGTACAACAGCACCACCTGTCTCACTTTCAGGGACACATGGGCTGGGGATAGATGAGAGACTGCCCTCATCATGTCGTTCTCTTGTTAGTTAAGTGACAAGTTGCTTCTGAGTTCCATCTAAAATTGTTTTTAAGTGTAAGCGACCTGCATTCAACCTCTCACTGACTTGAAGTCAACTCAGGCTCCCTTTGACCTGTAGTTGACTTCCCTCTGACCCAAATTGCCCTTCCTCTGACCTGTAGTATATTTGTCCTCCTGTAGTTGACCACTATTTGACACTCTTCTGACCTGCAGTTGACTTGAGCTGACCTACATTTGACCTGTAGAATAGTTGACCTCCCTTTGCCCTGTATTTGACCTCCAGTTGACCTATTTTGACCTGCAGTTGACCTCTTTGTGGCAAACATTTGACCTCCTTCTAAGGTGCTTTTGCACTGCTATTCATAATAATTGGAGAAAAGTTTTTTGTTTCAAACAACTAACATTAGCATCACTTACATATGTGGAAGTATAATAATAATTAAAGATATTTTGGATATACTCATAAAAAGATTAAGCTATCCTAATATGGCGTGTTAACAGTGTACAGATTTTCTTTTTACATGCAGTTTGTAAATATACATAGTATGGGGGGGGGGCTATCTAGTAATGGTAGTTTCCTTATGCCATATGACAGGTCTTCCACAACATCATGTATCTGGATGATATATCTATGACAAAAAACAATCCATATATTTGGGGAAACTCACAGTGTTGCAGACCCAGTGTACCATAGAGCTCTAAAAAGAGGAAGAGAGAGGTCATGAAAATTCAGGTCAAGTAAACCACAGCAGGAAACCACTATATGTCTATTTATTTATTTTTTTGCAGCTGAGAAAAAAATAATTTAAATAAAGCTTCAAGGGACATCAGCCAATGACCTGCTAAATGGTAAATATCCACTCTGTTTAATTCCTTCTGAGTTTTATTTCACTGCAGCGAGCTTCAGTGGGTTTTCCACTGTGCTCATGGTTGGATTTGCAGCCTTCTGCTACATGATCTTGTGCTGTACAGTCTTTTTGAGGTTACAATGTGTGGATGAAGCTACAGTGAGTAAAGGGTGGTGCTGAAACCAGTGAACACACAAACTGCATTTCCATTGGCTCAGATTTAGGGAAATTCAGGAAAGGTTTACCTATTAGGGCAACCAGGTGCAGGAGATGTCTGCAAGGAAGAAAATCAGAGGCTGGAAGGCAAAGGTTTGCTCATCCAGCTCTGAACATCTGCAGGTTCTTGATGAACTGTGTGGATGCTGCTATAATCAGAACTGGAAAATTGAGTGACATACTTGGCAAGTCAGAGGGCACAGGAGATTTCCTCCAACGTTATCACTCGGGATTGGATCCCAATAGGACTTTAGTACATTCCTTTTCACCTTAAAGTGTACTTGTCACCAACCTGAGCATTTCAAATTGACCAAGAAGGTGCCATTTTGTAAGATAACCAATTATTAGGCCCTTGTTACAGACAAATGAAATGATGTGCAAACCCCTGTAAATGCTCCCAAACTTCTCTATTGGTGAATAAGAAAGTCTATCACTTTAAAGGACTAAACAGGTACCCACTCCCACCTCCTGCTCAGATCCCTGCGGTGATCTGAGCCGGAAGTTCGGTCCCCCTTCTTCCCCCACAGTCTTCTGGGACACATCACAGATCCCAGAAGACTGCAGAAACATTCATAAAACACTGTGCGGCTCGCAGTAGGAAACTGTCTGTGAAGCCCCAAGGCTTTACTTCCTGTTTCCCTTATTCTAGATACACCCGAAGCCGCATGAAGAATTGGCTTGGGTGAGGACATAACAGGAAAAGGAAACTCCAAATTAGGATAGTGATTAAAGACAGGTGAGCTGGGGAAGGGACTCCTCCAATGGGTGCATGCCTCGGCTCGCCGGCTGTACACAATAGCAGAGAGGACACTTTTGCCTGCCATTGTTCTGCTACCATCCTGTGGTGTTATTTCATGTTTTTATGATTGAACAATAAAAGGGACTTTACGGCATTTGGTGTGTAGCCATCCATTTCTTCTCTGCTTGGGTGAGGACATCACTGGATCCCTGGACAGGTAAGCCTACTTATAATAAAAGTCAGTTGCTAAAGTATTTGTAGCTGCTGACTTGGGGATATTTCGTGAACACAGTTAAGTTGACCTGACATCAGGGCCGGTGCTAGACTATTTTGCTCCCTAGGCAAGACCAGCTACTTGCACCCGCCCCCTGCCCAAAAAATGCTGCAACGCAGCCTGTATAGGGATGCTTTTTCACCTCCTTACTAATGTTAGCTCCAAGTGGATCCCCAAAGTAACCTCCCTTACAGCAGGGTCCCCAGAGCCCCCCTTACATGACAGTCTGTAAAGCCCCCTTACATCTGGGTCTCTAAAGCGATCTTATATCAGGGTCTCAAGAGCCAATTTCCTTTCAGCAGGGTTCCAAAAGTTAGAAGTGAAGAACAGAGTGGGGTTAAGGAGAGTGTAGAGGTTTAAGAGAATAGTTGGGGTAGTGGAAGGGGAGGAGGGAGTATTGTGAAGACCCCAGCTTACATCAGGATCTGTTCCTTCTCATTGCAGCAGTCTGCTTCAGGACAAGTGGAAGCTGGAAGGCTGGGCACTGGGACCAGATAGGTTTGGAGGAGGATTTTCCTCCTCCTCCTCTGGATGCCATGGCCTGGAGGAGGGACAAGCATGTGATTGGTTGCTAGGACATGGGCAGTCTTAGCAACCAAACCTTGGTGTTGATAAAAGCGGGCTGCGGCTGTGGATACTGTCAGCTGCTATACATTCAGGGACAGCTCTGATTGCTGCACAGCCTGCGCTGTTCCTGAAAAGCACGCTGTGGTAGCAGGAATGCTGATAGAGTATTTGGACTGAACACTTTGGTGGGAGGGGGGTGGGGGTTTGGACCCAGCAACAACTGGCTGCGGCTGCACCCTAGGCAGCACGGTGCTCTAGTCGGCTGCCTAGTTCACCTAGTGCTAGCACCGTCCCTGCCCGACATTTAGCGTTTGGTGGGCAGAAAGCTTGCCGTACACTACGCATTAAAGTCAATGGGGAAGCACAGAAAATACCCCCACAATGGTGTGCAATGCACACGGTTGCAGTGGGATTGTCAACAAAAATGGGGTTAAGACAGATGGTAAGGAACCATCACAGCGCTTCCTCACCACCAGTCAGTTGCCTCTGGAGCACAATTTGGAAGCAGATCGGGCTTCAGTAGGCAAGGGAGAGTTAGATGCATGTCTAAATCTACCCAAACATTTTTGTTCTAGTTGTGTTCCCGCGTGCTCTCTCGCACGCCCGCATATGTAAACAGTGTCCAAACCACACATGTGAGCTATTGCCGCAAACGTTAGCGCAAGAGCAATAATTGTAGCCCAAGACCTCCTCTGTAACTCTAAACTGGTAAACTATAAAAATGTTTACATGCCGAAGTTTGGCGCCATTCCTTAAATGTGCGTAATTTTAAAGCGTAACATGTTAGGTAACTATTTACTCGGCGTAACATCATCTTTTACATTATATAAAAAAGAAAATCAGCTAACTTTACTGTTTTGTTTTTTTTAATTTATGAAACAGTCCCCCCCCCCAAAAAAAAAGTGTGAATACCGTGTGACAAAAAAAAGTTGCAATGACCACCATTTTTTTTCTAGGGTCTCTGCTAAAAAAACGTATATAAAGTTTGGGGGTTCTGAGTAATTTTCTAGCAAAAAAATGATGATTTTTACATGTAGGAGAGGCGTGCCAGAATAGGCTTGGGCTGGAAGTGGTTAAACAACTGTTCTTTTATTTTCACCTTTGACTAATACATGTATTTTTTCATGGCTTACTTACCAGATAATCACAGTACTGGATCGGCTTCATGGATTCTGAAAAATATAAAAATAAAATGTAAAACAGCAAGAGATTTAGGCTGGGATTGAAATTTAAACAGTTCTGTGGTCATTGTGGTCAGCAAAACTCAGGGCCATCCCTACTGCAGAGGAACCACCATGCTGACAATGCACAGAGAAACTGAAAAGATCTGTAAGAGGGGCTTCATGGTTGGTTGAATTTGGTGCCAAGTCCCTACCCCTGCTCCAGCCCTGTTAGAACACTGTCCCTCCTGCTGAGAATGAACCCTCCTCCATCTTGTGCCCTGTTCCTTGCCGTAGGCCTTGACATGACATTCCTGGCCATAGGCCAGGGATATGCAATTAGCGGATCTCCAGCTGTTGCAAAACTACAAATCCCATCATGCCTCTCCCTCTGGGTGTCATGCTTGTGGCTGTCAGTCTTGCTATGCCTCATGGGACTTGTAGTTCTGCAACAGCTGGAGGTCCGCTAATTGTATATCCCTGCCATAGAGTATTGTAACCCAAAGGAAGGAATATGCTCATAAAAAGTAGTTTTGCTGCACTTCACTGGTGGAAGTCAGGAAATTATATTACAGTCACATCACAAACATTGCAGTCACTTGACATTACACAGTCAATCACATTTAGTGGATGGTCCACAGTAGGCACAAGTGAAAGCACGTGCAGTACCTCAGAAGCCTTCTCCCTTACAGTCTCTCCTTTGTCCAGAGTCGTTAGTACTCACAAGACTGTGCTTTCTGCAGTCGCCTCCTTGCTGGGGACATCTCTCCTGGGAACCCTCCAGGGAAGCGACCTTGCACAGGGATCTCCAGCCTGGCCTAAAAGCCTTGTGCAATCTTCCCTAGCCCCTATCTCCATAAGGGGCAGAAAGACTACAGCAGGATTCTCCTGAGTACGGGTCCACTTCACCCAGTCTCCTGCCCTGTCCAGGACCTATGTGTGCTGGCCTCATCTGTACTGGTGTGGGGAGTTTGGCTCTCATGTCCCATTCCCCAGGGGTCCTCCCAACCTGGCCTGTAACTGGGCACTGGCTCACCCATGGCATCACTGAAGGAGGTCTTTAGCTAAAAGAGCCAAGCACCTGATGATGTTACTTACTGTAACCAGACACTATTCTCTAGTGGCAATGTGTATAACTGCACCTGCCTCCAGACCATCATAGAGGGAATGGTTCCATCCTGTGTGGGCTCAATACAAGCATCATGAGACATGAGATATGGAAGTTTGAGGACTTGAGGTGAGAAATGGAAGATGCTACACATTTTGGGGACAGTTCTGGGCATGCTGAATCTCTGCACATACAACTTATTTAGAGATCACAGGAAAATGACCCCTGAAAATGACTTCATCTTTTATTTCTCTGAGGAGACAGCACAATTTTTGTTCAGGCATCATCCAGGGTCACAATCTACTTTCTGGACTCATATGCAGCCTCAAAGATCAGACACACAGTTCTTGGCTGTGTCTACAAATGTTCTGTCTGCTTACAGCAGACTGATGACATCATGACTGCTTAGAGAAAGTCACCAACAGATACTTAGGGAAGGCTTTTTGAAGAGAAAATGTGGAGCTTTTCTGAAAAAATAATACTGTATATTGTGACATGAATGAATTTATATATGCAGACTCGTAGAGTTACTTCACTTTAAACACATTATTTTCATACTGTGGCTCCTCGCCGTCTTGTCCTACTGCTTCCCCCACTAGAGCCATTTTCAGACATTGCTAGTCTTGTGCATTTTCACACAGTAAGGCCTAAAGCCAGCTGTAGATGGATTAAAATTTGGACCATTCAGCAGGGAGCGGCCAAATTTCAATTCATCTTTGGGCAAGCTGGTTGTACAGAAGTCGATCTCTTCTGTGTTATGGGGCGTACACACGGTCTGACTTTTCAGCTACAAAAGTCCGACAGCATGTCCAACAGACTTTCGACAGTCTTTCGACGGACTTTTGGCGGACTTTCTAATGACCGGACTTGCCTACACACGATCACACCAAAGTCCGACGGATTCGTATGTGATGACGTACACCGGACTAAAATAAGGAAGTTGATAGCCCCTAGCCAATAGCTGCCCTAGCGTCAGTTTTTGTCAGTCAGACTAGCATACAGACGAACCGATTTCTGGGTCCGGTGGAGTTACGAAGTAAAGATTTGAAGCAAGTTCCAAATCTAAAGTCCGTCAGATTTGTGACTGGAAAAGTCCGCTGAAAGTCCAGGGAAGCCCACACACGATCGGATTGTCCGCCGGATTTGGTCCGTCGGTGTTCGTCAGACTTTTGTAGCCGAAAAGTCCGACCGTGTGTACGCCCCATAAGTGTAAGAATGCTGAGTACAACCAATCACCATTGATATTCCCACCTCTTAATAGGTCATTTACCATCAGATATAAGATCTCCGATCTGTTGGAGTTTGTTGTTAATTCCTTGTTGATTCTTTTTGTCTTTGCTACTGACAAGTATCAAATCTTGGGCGTATTTGGAAATATCTGGCTGGGTGTCCAGAATACAACACTTCTCCTCATAGCCACTCTTCTCCAGGTCATCAACCACAACAATGACATTCTTCCTACCTGCAGAGTTACAGTAGAAAAAACAACGCTTCAGTTGGGTTGAAAAAGACAGTGAAATTAAGTAAAATACTATTCAAAAATTGGTTTAATGTTGGGTACCCGCTCTGGTATGTGCAGCTACCTGTATGTCTGGTGGATGCCAACCAGGGTGCAGGCTGGGTTTAAAGCCCATCTAGACTACTGTCAGAGTCACAGAATGAAAATGATGTCCTGTAAGCCGCACTTCAAGCAACCCATTGCATCAAAGAGTTCTCAGCGGCCTCATGACTAAGACCCAGGTGTGGGACGGAACGTGTTGGTGGTGTAGCCAAGACGGAGATAGACTCAGGCTGTTGACATCTCTTTGATGCATGGGGTTTCTTGGTGTGTGGCTTACGGGGCATAATTTTCATTAAAAAAGTAAGTTTAACGGTTTTCCCAGTGTCAATACCATTGCTGCGGCAATCCTCTGGCAGCCACCATTCAGGTAAACGTGGTGTGCAAAGTTCTGGTACTCAGGAACTTAAAGAGCAATTCCAAGCAGCAAGTGAAAGCATTGAGTGAACTACTTTTTTGTGAGTTTTCTATATTATGCTAGAGCAGCAGTACTTTATAACTTCCTCTAAATTATCTGTTTTTGGCTGATGTGTGTGATAGTGCTGGACCAAGTTAAGCTTGTTTCTGGTGGATCTACTGTAAAGTGATTTTCCCTTCAAATAAGCAGATCCGTGGTTGAGATATAGTATGTGTAGACTCTGTTCTGTTGCTAGGCTGCTACCTCTCTGACAGTGACAAAGGTGGAACTCACCAGGCATTTAAAGTTGAACTCCATCTTTTGATGGAGTCCTTACATTTGTTTGGGCTAAGCTGGCCCAAATGACGTCCTTTACGGGTATGGCCCAAGCAAATTATGTAAAGTATAACAAAAGATGGACTTCAGCTTTAATTCTTAGATGTGTATAGAGGAGTGCCTGGTATACAAGTGCATATCATTTGAAGGACCTTTTTGAAACATTTAATGGAAACATTCATACAGCATGTCGCCATCATGACAGGATGCACTACGGGACATGTGTTAACCGGTTCCCAACCAGCCGCTGCAGTTATACTGCCGCAGGATGGCTTCCCTGGGTTTGCCGCCCCCCCCCCCAAAAAAAAATGACCACCGGCCGCCACTGGTTACAATCACCTTAGTTTGGGTTTTTATCTACATACCAAAAACCAGGAGGGTAGCTCTACATTTTACCTTTACACAAGGACATGTGTTTGATCTCTTCATCATAAAGGGAGTCTGTCACATTGGTGAGGTTAATCCGTCCTCGATTCTTCGTGTGATATAAGATGGCAAAATCACACTTCTCAACAGCTTCTCTGTATTTTGACCTGCTATTAATATTATTTGATATGATTGAGGGTAAGGTTTTTTCTACAGAACCTCTAAACATCGGGGATTCCAGGCCCTGTGTGATCCAGAGGTAATCTTCGGGGGAACAGTAAGAGAAGATCCCAACGACTCGTCTCCGAACGCCACAGATCTGTTTGAATTAAGACAAGAGATAATTATTCTTACTAGGCTATACTGTATATGGAACTGGAGACGTTTACGTTTTCTAAAGCCGGCCATAAATGGAGCCATTTTCTTTCCTGCAACCACGGGTGGGGAGAGCCCTTCTCTGGTTGGAGAATACAGTGATTACTGCTTGCAGCTATAACAGCTGCTAGCAATAACAGCATCTAAAATCCAGATAAATAAATAAATCATGTGCTGCGCTATCCCTTAATGATCTGCTGAACCTGCAGCAAAAACCTAAAAAACAAAATTGTTAACAAAAGTGATGTGCCTATAAATCTAACCTGGGGGTCCTAGTAGATGATAGGCTCAGCAAGAGGCATGCAATGTCAAGCTGCTGCTAACAAAGCAAACAGAATATTGGCATTAAAAGGGGATTTATTCCAGAGATAAAACGATAATTCTCCCACTCTACAAGAGTACAAAGAAGGACAACAAAGCTAATAAAGGGTCTGCAGGATATTAGTTATGAGGAAAGGTTGCAAGCACTGAACTTATTCTCTCTGGAGAAGAGACGCTTGAGAGAGGATATGATTTCAATATACAAATACCATACTGGTGACCCTACAATAGGGATAAATCTTTTTCACAGAAGGGAGTTTAACAAGATACATGGCCATTCATTAAAATTAGAAGAAAAAAGGTTTAACCATAAACTATGTAGAGGGTTCTTTACTGTAATAGGGCGTACACACGGAATAGCTTTCATATCTTTATTTATTCTGAGCATGCGTGGCACTTTGTCTGTCGGATTTGTGTACACACGATCAGAATTTCCGACAACGGATTTTGTTGTCGGAAAATTTTATCTCCTGCTCTCCAACTTTGTGTGTCGGAAAATCCGATGGAAAATGTCCGATGGAGCCCACACACGGTCGGAATTTCCAACAACACGCTCCGATCGGACATTTTCCATCGGAAAATCCGACCGTGTGTACGGGGCATTAGAGCGGCAAGGATGTGGAATTCCCTTCCACAGGCGGTGGTCTCAGCGGGGAGCATCAATAGTTTCAAGAAACTATTAGATAAGCACCTGAATGACCGCAACATACAGGGATATACAATGTAATACTGACACATAATCACACACATAGGTTGGACTTGACGGACTTGTGTCTTTTTTCAACCTCACCTACTGTGTAACTATGTAATCCAAGAATATAATAATAAGCGACTAAAGTCATCATACAGCTTACAACATCATATAGCGTGATTATACACACATTTCATAAAATATAAATATTGATACAAAAGTGATCCATAAAATGCTCAAGTACAGATAAGTCTGTGATACTCTGACCACCCAGGATCAGCTTTCAGCGTCCTTAAAGCGGAGTCCCGGCAAATTTTTTTTTTTATCCTAGTGTTATTGTTAACGAAATTTAAATAAGACTATACAATGATCTTAATAAAACGTATGTCAAGGGCACTCAGAATGTCAGGACTAGGCAGTTAATGTCTTTATTGGATGGATGAAGTGGTCTTCAAACACTTAGGGCTGCACTCAAAGAGTGAAGCAATCTCTGATGCCCCGTACACACGGTCAGATTTTCCGACGGAAAATGTGTGATAGGACCTTGTTGTCGGAAATTCCGGCCGTGTGTGGGCTCCATCACACATTTTCCATCGGATTTTCCGACACACAAAGTTTGAGAGCTTGCTATAAAATTTTCCGACAACAAAATCCGTGTGTACACAAATCTGATGCACAAAGTGCCACGCATGCTCAGAATAAATAAAGAGATGATGGCTATTGGCTAATGCCCCGTTTATAGTCCCAACGTACGTGTTTTACGTTACCGCGTTCAGAACGATCGGATTTTCCGACAACTTTGTGTGACCGTGTGTATGCAAGACAAGTTTGAGCCAACATACGTCGGAAAAAATCCATGGATTTTGTTGTCGGAATGTCCGAACAAAGTCCGACCGTGTGTACGGGGCATAATAGAAAACAAATTTAAAAAAAAAGGCTCCTCTAAGTGCAGAATTAAAACTTTTAATATCCCCAAACAAGAATAAAAACACATACAGAATCAAGGATAAGAAGAGGCATAACATGGATGTATGAAGCAGGTGATCCGGCATCAGGAGGTCCCAGTGTCATCAAAATGGGATGCGTTTCGGAACTACTGATTGGTTCCTTCTTCAAGCCAATGTGTTCCTTCTTCAAGCCATTTTGATGACATATTTCCTGTTTGCGGTCCATGCTGGTTGTTGTCCCCTCACGCTGACGTCATTTCCGGGATTCATGCTCCATGCTGACTCAGACAACGCGATTGCTTCCCCAGTGTTCCCAGAGCCTGGGGTGTTCACCTGCTGGTTATCCTGGGACCTTCTGCTGCTGCATATCCTTATCCCTGGAAAGCTGTGATACACTGGGACCTGCTGATGCCGGATCACCTGCTTCATACATCCATGTTATGCCTCTTCTTATCCTTGATTCTGTAAGTGTTTTTAATCTTGTTTGGGGATATTAAAAGTTTTAATTCTGCACTTAGAGGCGCCTTTTTTTCTTTTATTTATACAATGATCTTAATAGGTTATTTAAAGATATATAATCCTTACTGTAATATTGCAATCGTATGTTTGTGGCCGTTTCCATTATTAATGTGGGCATGTGAAGCCCAATCGAGATCGCTTCCTGGAGTATGAATGGAGAGGTGCATGATGGGTAACCAGCATGCACCTCTCGATCTCGCGCATGCGCCATTCAATGGCGGCCGTAGCGCCGATTGTTTGTAACGATTTTAGAGCATGGTGCTGCCCACAGACTCCCGGGAAATGATGTGTCATCATTTCCCAGGAGCACAGGTGAGAGAGGAAGACTCGAGGAACTCCGCAGACCCGAAAGTGGCAGATTACGAGGACTGCATAGCAACAGGGTGTTTAGGGTAAGTATAAAAAAATGTTTGTTTATAGGTTTAAAGGAGTCATTTAAAGGAAATTTTTTTTTAGGGTGGAACTCCGCTTTAATACAGAGATAATAAACGTGACTTGATAGATGACTGTGAATATAGCGATCTGCAGCAGTGATTACACTCAGGTGCTCCCCCAAGGTAATGGCCGCTCATCTCAGAGTGTGTGACCTTGCAATTAGGTTTGGTCAATGGACGCTTTTGAATCATCAAATTGGATTCCAGGTCAGGTTGCAAGGTCCAAACACTGCTCAAAGATGTAGCCTCCTCACATATAAATCTCAGAAAGAAACTCCATAGTCTGACACCATTTTTAAAGATTTTATTTACTGCCACCAAAGCCCTATTATAGGGTACTCACATGGGTCTGGTGCATTAGTGCACTGCTCTATAGCATGCCTTAATTGTGTTTATACACCTACAGCTGAAACATCAATGTTTTCCTAGCATTAGATTTTACTTACCCGAGTGATTGTACTTACCCGAGAACAGCCATATTTTATTGTGAATCCCAAAACAGCACATGGGAAAAAAGCTCCAAACACCTGAGAAGAGAGAAAGAATGAATAGAGGACCGTTGTGATCCTACATACTGTCTGTACAGGTAAGATTTCCATTGTGTTGTCACAGTTCTAAGGCAGGCCATAGATGATGCTTTTTTTTTTCAATCAACCAAAAAAATAATCTGATTCTCCCATCAACACAAAAAACCCAACTGGCTGGTTGTACACAAATCAATGAATAGATGGATTGAAATTCTGCCGATCCCTGCTAAATAGGGATGAGCCAAACACCCCCCTGTTTGGTTCTCACCAGAACATGCGAACAGGCAAAACATTTGTTTGAACACGCGAACACTGTTAAAGTCTATGGGACTCGAACATGAATAATCAAAAGTGCTCATTTTAAAGGCTTATCTGCAAGTTATTGTCATAAAAAGTCTTTGGGGACCTGGGTCCTGCCCCAGGGGACATGGATCAATGCAAAAATGTTTTAAAAACGGCCATTTTTTCGGGAGCAGGGATTTTAATAATGCTTAAAGTGAAACAATAAAAGTGTAATATTAATTAAAATTTTGTACCTGGGGGGTGTCTATAGTATGCCTGTAAAGGGGCGCATGTTTCCCGTGTTTAGAACAGTCTGACAGCAAAATGACATTTCAAAGGAAAAAAAGTCATTTAAAACTACTCGTGGCTATTAATGAATTGTTGGTCCGACAATACACATAAAAGTTCATTGATAAAAACAGCATGGGATTTCCCCACAGGGAAACCCCGAACCAAATTTTTTTTTAAAAATGGCGTGGGGGTCCCCCTCAAAATCCATACCAGACCCTTCAGGTCTGGTATGGATTTTAAGGGGAACCCCGTGCCAAAATTTTAAAAAAAATGGCGTGGGGTCCCCCCAAAAATCCATACCAGACCCTTATCCAAACATGCAACCTGGCAGGCCGCAGGAAAAGAGGGGGGGCGAGAGATTGCCCCCCCTCCTGAACTGTACCAGGCCACATGCCCTCAACATTGGGAGGGTGCTTTGAGGTCCCCCCAAAGCACCTTGTCCCCATGTTGATGGGGACAAGGGCCTCAACCCCACAACCCTTGCCTGGTGGTTGTGGGGGTCTGCGGGCAGGGGGCTTATCGGAATCTGAAAGCCCCCTTTAACAAGGGAACCCCCAGATCCCGGCCCCCCTGTGTGAAATGGTAACCTACCATTTCACAAAAAAGTGTCAAAGATGTTAAAAATGACAAGAGAGATTTTGACAATTCCTTTATTTAAAGTCTTCTTCTTTCCATCTTCTTTCTTCTATCTTCCTTCGGTTTCTTCCTCCATCTTCTTCTTCCTCTGGTTCTTTCCTTCGATCCTCTGCTTCTTGCTCCAGTGTTCTCGTCCGGCATCATCCTCCGCGGCGTCTTCTTCCCTTCTTCGTTCTCGGGCCGCTCTGCATCCATGACCCGTTACGTAACCGGGTGACCCCGCCCCCTCTGACGTCATGGGGAAACCCATGGGGAAGTCCCTGTCAAGTCCCCATGCATCACCGGGTGGCCCCCCTCCATTATTTAACAAGTGTCAGAAGACGAGAAGCGTCACATAGCGGCAGCCTCCCATCACGGATGTGGAGCGGCCAGAGAACGAAGAAGGGAAAAAGACGCCGTGGAGGAAGACGCTGGACGAGAACACCGGAGCAAGAAGCAGAGGATAGGAGGAAGAACCAGGGGAAGAAGAAGATGGAGGAAGAAACCGAAGGAAGATAGAAGAAAGAAGAAAGAAGATGGAAAGAAAAAGACTTTAAATAAAGGAATTGTCAAAAACTGTCTCTTGTCATTTTTAACATTTTTGACACTTTTTTTGTGAAATGGTAGGGGTACTTTTGTACCCCCTTACCAATTCACACAGAGGGGGCGGGATCTGGGGGTCCCCTTGTTAAAGGGGGCTTCCAGATTCCGATAAGCCCCCTGCCTGCAGATCCCCACAACCACCGGGCAAGGGTTGTGGGGAGGAGGCCCTTGTCCCCATCAACATGGGGACAAGGTGCTTTGGGGGGACCCCCAAAGCACCCTCCCAATGTTGAGGGCATGTGGCCTGGTACGGTTCAGGAGGGGGGCCGCACTCTCATGCCCCCCTCTTTTCCTGCGGCCTGCCAGGTTGCGTGCTCGGATAAGGGCCTGGTATGGAATTTAGGGGGACCCCCACGCCATTTTTTTTTAAATTTTGGTTCGGAGTTCCCCTGTGGGGAAATCCCATGCCGTTTTTATCAATTAACCTTTATGTGTATTGTCGGACCGACAATTCATTAATAGCCGCAAGTAGTTTTAAATGACTTTTTTTACTTTTAAATGTCATTTTGCTGTCAGACTGTTCTAAACATGCAAAACATGCACCCATTTACAGGCATACTATAGACAACCCCCAGGTATGAAATTTAAAGGAATATTACACTTATATTGTTTCACTTTAAGCATTATTAAAATCACTGCTCCTGAAAAAACGGCCGTTTTTAAAACTTTTTTTTGCATTGATCCATGTCCCCTGGGGCAGGACCCAGGTCCCCAAACACTTTTTATGACAATACCATGCATATAAGCATTTAAAATTAGCACTTTTGATTTCTCCCATAGACTTTTAAAGGGAGTTCTGCGGCTTTCGAATTTGCCGCAAACACCCCAAATTGTTCGCTGTTCGGTGAACTGGCGAACAGCCGATGTTCGAGTCGAACATGAGTTTGACTCAAACTCGAAGCTCATCCCTACTGCTAAACTGGCTGATTTTCGATCCATCTATAGCCAGCTTAAAGTGGTTCTAAGGGCAGAAGGTTTTTTATCTTAACGACTTGCTTACTGGGCACATATATTCCCTTCCTGCCCAGACCAATTTTCAGCTTTCAGCGCTCTCTCACTGATGAGGCGGCACTGATAGGCACTCATGAGGAGGCACTGATGAGGTGGCACTGATGGGTGGAACTGATGGGCACTGATGTTTGGCACTGATGAGCACTGACAGGTGGCACTGATAGGCGGCATGAGGAGGTGGAGCTGATAGGTGGCACACTAATAGGTGGCACTGATGGGCATTGATAGGCACTGGTAAGGGGCACTGATAGGTAGCACTGATGAGGTGGCACTGATTGACAGCACCTCGAAATCTGCCTCCTTCTGTGCCTGGGCTCCTGACGTCACTTCCCTTGGCGCCTCCGCTTGCTACTGCTCCTGGGAGATGTGTGTCATCATTTCCCAGGAGACAGAGGGCAGCGCCGAGGGCTAGAATCTCGGTACTTCAAAACCGGAAGTGACGCGATTCTAGGGGGATTTTGGCGCCATTTTTAATATGGGAATCCCTTTGTGTACATCCTCTAACATCAGAGACAGAGCGACCAGCATAGGAGAAGGACATGCGGTGAGAGACTCGAGCATTGCTTTATTCTATCGATTGCACCCTGATTGCTCATCACCAGCTATTTTTAACAAACAAAAGGTAAGTGATGACATATTGTATTTTTTTTGTATTTTATTTTTTTAACATTTAAAACATTTTTTTTATTATTATTTTTCCTATTTTTTGGGGGGGATTATTGTTTATTTATTTATTTATTTATTTTTAAATATATATTTTTTGGTTTATTTGAAGTTAATATTCCATCCCAGTTATAAGCCTTTGTATTTTTAAATGGTTTTAAAACCAGTTTCTTTTGCTAGAAAATTACTTAGAACCTCCAAACATTATATTTTCTTTTTTTCAGACACCCTAGAGAATAAAATGGCAGCCGTTGCAAAAATCTCCATTGGCGACGTTTACAAATTTCTACAGGTTACCAGTTTTAAGTTATAGAGGAGGTCTAGTAATAGAATTATTGCTCTCGCTCTAACAATCGCGGCAATTCCTCACATGTGTGGTTTGAACACAGTTTCATATGCGGGCGTGACTTACGTATGCGTTCGCTTCCTGTTTTGACTATAGGACAGGAAGTGAAGAGATATCTCCTCAATGGGACACAGAAGTCAACAAAAGCTGACAGGGGTTATAATCCTCCCATTCAAATTTTTCCCTTTAGTTCTATTTTTGAGTAACATGGAAGTTTTAACTCCACCAACAGAATTGTAGCATTCAGTTTGTATTTCTTTGGAGTGAATTGGGTTTATACACCTACAGCTGAAACATCAATGTTTTCCTGTCATTAGATTTTACTTACCCGAGTGATTGTACTTACCTGAGAACAGCCATATTTTATTATGGAAACCAAAACAGCAAATAGGAAAAGAGCTGCAATCACCTGAGAAGAGAGGAAGAATGAATAGAGGACCATTGTGATCCTACACACTGTCTGTACAGGTAACATTTCCATTGTGTTGTCACAGTTCTAAGGCAGGCCATAGATGATGCTTTTTTTTTTTTTCATTCAACCAAAAAAGTAATCCGATTCCCCCATCAACACAAAAAACCCAACAGGCTGGTTGTACACAAATCAATGAATAGATGGATTGAAATTCTGCCGATCCCTGCTAAACTGGATGATGTTCGATCCATCTATAGCCAGCTTAAAGTGGTTCTAAGGGCAGAAGGTTTTTTATCTTAACTGCTTTCCAACTGGGTACTTAAATACCCTTCCTGCCCAGACCAATTTTCAGCTTTCAGTGCTCTCACACTGATGAGGCGGCACTGAGGAGGCACTGATGAGGAGGCACTGATGGGTGGAACTGATGGGCACTGATGGGTGGCACTGATGGGCGCTGATAGGCGGCACGGAGAGGTGGAACTGATAGGTGGCACACTGATAGGTGGCACTGATGGGCACTGATAGGCACTGGTAAGGGGCACTGATAGGCAGCACTGATGATGAGGCACTGATTGACAGCACTGGTGGGCACTGATAGGTGGCACTAGTGGGCACTGATAGGTGGCACTGGTGGGCACTGATGGGCACTGATATGTGGCATTGGTGGGCATTGATGGGCTCTGATATGTGGCACTGGTGGGCACTGATGGCACTGATTTGCAGCATAGTCGGGACCTTTCTCCCTCTAACAGCACCTGCAGCTTCTTTTTCCTTCACGCTGACAGTGAGAAGGAAAAAAAGATAACCGGCATTTGATTTCTGTGATTAGCTGTTATTGCCGGACAGCTGATTACATGGTAAAGGGCCTGCTGTGATTGGCTCTTTACCCGATCTATGATCAGCCGAATCTCACCGACTTGGCTATTACAGAGCATGCCCCCTAGGAGAACAGGAGGACATACATGGATGCCCTCCTGGCAATTTAGGCTCACACTGTGGCCGTCTTTCTGCTATAGCTCGGGCGGCAAGTGGTTAATGTATTCTTTAAAATCTTTTGTGTGCAGCAGCCCCCTCAGCCCCCCTATTATTTACCTGAGCCCCATTTCGATCCAGCAATGTCACACGAGGAACCTCGGCTGCCCGGAACTCTCCTTTCTTTTTGGCTGAGACACAGCAGCGGGCACCATTGGCTCCAGCTGTTGTCAATCACAGTCAGTGAGCCAATGGGGAGAGAGGAAGGGCGGGGCCGAGCCACGGCTCCATCTCTAAATGGACACACAGAGCAGTGGCTCGGCTCAGGTGCCCCCCAAAGCAAGCTGCTTGCTGTGGGGGCATTCGGCAGGAGGGAGGGAGAAGAGGAGGATCGGGGATACTCTGTGCAAAACCATTACGCATGGCAGGTAAGTATAACATGTTTGCATAGCTACCAAAAGTCCCTTATTTGAAACAATGTCCCTCTGTCCCTCTTTTCTCCTCATCTGTCCCTCATTTTGGTCTGATCTATATAGTTATATATAAAATGCACTTTTTATCTTTCAAAAAGCATTTTCAGTGCTACATCTTTCATCTTATTTCTAAATTTGTAAATATCAAAAGCAAATATAAAGGAATAATAATGGTTTTTTAGGTTTACAATAATAGGATACGTGACACATATAATTTAAATAGGAGCACTATATATGGTTTTTGATTTTAGACAGTTGTATGAACTGTATATAGCACATACGTAGGACAAAAAAGTTCTTTTAAAGGAACAGCGCCATACCCTTCTCCCAAACCATCTAATCTAGCCGTCCCCATATATATGGTGACTGCATGTTGGGAGGCAGCAGTTCCAAACAGATCACATCTCCACCATCTCCACTACGTGGGTTTACTATTATTATTTTTTTCACTTGTGGGTTTAACTAATCATTTTTTGTGTGTGATTCTCCCTTAAGGGGGTGTGGCAGGGGGTGTGTCCTATGCCTACATACTTTTGCTAATAGGTGTCCCTCATTCCCATCTCAAAAAGTTGGGAGGTATGTGTTTGTTATTTTTAAACAAAAAAAAATAAAAACTGACTTTAATATCACTTTAAGAGTATCTCCTTTATAAAGTAAAATTGTCTTACCAGGAAGAGAACATATAGGATGGAATATGTCTTCTGTTACAAAACAAAAGGAACACAATGAACATTTACTATTATAATGGCAGCACAAATAATAAAAGTTGAATTCTTATTTTATTTTTTACTTTACTATTTATTTTATTTAAGTTTTGTACCTTTTAATGTCTTTTTTTTTTTTTTTTGGATCAATTTTTTTTGTTATTACAAGGGATGAACAACATCCCTTGAGCTACCATGGCCATGACAGGTAGACATGTGCACAACAAAAGATTTAATTTCTTTTTGTTTCTTTACATTTCCGTTGATTTCTAACGATTCGTAAATTCGTAAGATGAGAGTTTTCATATTCGGACTCATTCATATTTTCGTAACAGTTATATTTTAGTTTATAAGGAATATTTGTAATTCCGTTAGTCTAATTAACTTTAATTCGAAATTCGTAATTTTGTGAGATACTAATTTTCGTTCTTTTGGTACACTACTCGTAATTTAGTAATTGTTACTTTTGTGAGATTTCCTTTTCCGTTGATTCGTACTTTCGTAGGAAATAAAGAATAATGATCCTATGTTTGCTTTTCTAATAAGTCCTGTACTTACTCCAGTCCACTTCCTCAGTCACCAGACCCGACTCTGTCTCCTCCTCAACTGAATCTAAAAAGATTCAGGAACGCAGTGCGACTCAGACACAAAAGGGATAAGCTGATTGGCTAAAGATATTAAGTAAGATACATCACTCACTAATACACTGCCCCTTCGAAAGAACGATTCCAGAACACCAAATTACGAACATACGAAATTACGAACATTCATATTAAGATACACTTACACTGTCCATTCAAAAGAACGATTCGAGAACACGAACAAGTGAAATTATGAACAGACAAAGAAACAAAATTATGAACACACAAACACACAAAAGATACAAAGATACGAAATAACGAACAGACAAAGGATTGAAAATATGAAATGTAATTAATTCGTTATAGATATATAGTCATTTTCTCTCTTTTACAGTTTCGGAGTTTCGTATTTTCGTAAGTTTGTCCGTTCGTAAGTTCGCATTTTCGCGTGTTCGTTATTTTGCTTATTCGTAATTTCGTAATTTTCGTATTTTGGTTCTTTCAGCTATTCGGATGTTCAAATTGATCCGAATGTACGAATACTAACAAATTCATACAAAAATCTATTTGTTACAAACCGAATTGCACATGTCTAATGTGGAGAGATCTGGGGTCTATGAGACCTTATATCTCTCCTCTGGCTTCTAAAGCATCTGATCAAACTGGGATCGATTTGATCAGATGCTTTCACAAGCCAGTAACGTCTTCTTTACAAGAGACCGAAACCTGGACGGGATGAAATCATTGACACTTCCGGTTTCTGATGTCATACAGTGGGAGAAACAATGTCAGTTCCTCTCGCTGTGTCCTGGGAAGCACACGCCTTTCTGGGCTCTCTAATCAAATGGACAGCCTGGTAAAGGCGGTGGCAGGAGGGGGGGGGGACTGCATTCCTCTGCCTGTAAAAGTGCTCCCGCGGCTCAATCACCGCTCAAATCACTTTAACCTTGTAGGAAATCGCCGCTAGCCTCAACCATGATCCTGGCATAACCACTTCAACCTTAGGCCATTTCTAAACAGCCTAAGGATGGGAAGTGTTTAAAAGTCCATAAGGCTGGTATTTAGGTGGTCCATGACCACCCCTTCCTTTCCCAGACACAAAAACTGAGGATAATAAATAAGGATAATTATGCAGCCAGCAGTAAATACGAATGTATGCCTAGCTGAAAGTTTTTTTGTTTTTTTTTGATGGCGTGGAGAAGGTTTTGAACTCTCATTAGGCTTTTCCTGCTATCTGTCAGGGCTGGGCTCAGCCCTTCCTTCTCTGAGCTGGCTGCTCAGCTGTCGGCTAATTGCCAGCTCTCCACAGCTCCCATCTCTCTCCACTGTTGATGATCCTGCTCGTCAGTCCTGCCTACTTAAAGTGGAGTTCCACCCAAAAAAACCAAAAGTCATAAATGTGCATGAAATCAATTAAACAAAAATTTGGAGAACATTTTTTTTTTTACTTACCTTTTTTTCCCTGTTGCCATGTGGTCCCTTGAAATCTGCCTCCTTCTGTGCCTGGGCTCCTGACGTCACTTCCCTCGGCGCCTCCGCTTGCTACTGCTCCTTGGAGATGTGTGTCATCATTTCCCAGGAGGCAGAGGGCAGCGCCGAGGGCTAGAATCACGGTACTTCAAAACCGTAAGTGACGTGATTCTAGGAGGATTTTGGCACCATTTTTATTATGGGAATCCCTTTGTTTACATCCTTTAACAGCAGAGACAGAGAAACCAGCATAGGAGAAGAATGTGCGGCAAGAGGCTTGAGCATTGCTTTGTTCTATCGATTGCACCCTGATTGCTCATCACCAGCAATTTTTCACAAACAAAAGGTAAGTGATGACATATTGCATTTTTTTTTTGAATTTTATTTTATTTTTTTAACATTTAAAACATTTATTATTTATTTTTTTTTTATTTATTATTTTTTCAATTTTTTTATTTTGGATTATTGTTTATTTATTTATTTTTACATTTTTTTTGTTTATTTGAAGTTAATATTCCATCCCAGTTATAAGCCTTTGTATTTTTAAATGGTTTTAAAATCAGTTTCTTTTGCTAGAAAATTACTTAGAACCTCTAAACATATATTTTTTTTCAGACACCCTAGAAAATAAAATTGTGGCCGTTGCAAAAATCCCCATTGGCGACGTTTAAAAATTTCTATGGGTTACCAGTTTTAAGTTACAGAGGAGGTCTAGTGCTAGAATTATTGCTCTCGATCTAACAATCGCGGCGATACCTCACATGTGTGGTTTGAACACCGTTTTCATATGCGGGCGTGACTTACGTATGCGTTTGCTTCCTGTTTTGACTATAGGACAGGAAGTGAAGAGATATCTCCTCAATGGGACACAGAAGTCAACAAAAGCTGACAGGGGTTATAACCCTCCCATTCAAATTTTTCCCTTTAGTTCTATTTTTGAGTAACATGGAAGTTTTAACTCCACCAGCAGAATTGTAGCATCCAGTTTGTATTTCTTTGGAGTGAATTGGGTTTATACACCTACAGCTGAAACATCAATGTGATGTTTTCCTGTCATTAGATTTTACTTACCCGAGTGATTGTACTTACCTGAGAACAGACATATTTTATTATGAAAACCAAAACAGCAAATAGGAAAAGAGCTGCAAACACCTGAGAAGAGAGAAAGAATGAATGGAGGACCATTGTGATCCTACACACTGTCTGTACAGGTAACATTTCCATTGTGTTGTCACAGTTCTAAGGCAGGCCATAGATGATGCTTTTTTTTTTCATTCAACCAAAAAAATAATCTGATTCCCCCATCAACACAAAAAACCCAACAGGCTGGTTGTACACAAATCAATGAATAGATGCATTGAAATTCTGCCGATCCCTGCTAAACTGGCTGATTTTTGATCCATCTATAGCCAGCTTAAAGTGGTTCTAAGGGCAGAAGGTTTTTTATCTTACCCGCTTGCTTACCAGGTACTTAAATTCCCTTCCTGCCCAGAACAATTTTCAGGTTTCAGTGCTCTCACACTGATGAGGTGGCACTAAGGAGGCACTGATGAGGTGGCACTGATGGGCACTGATGGGTGGCACTGATGGGCACTGACAGGTGACACTGATGGGCGCTGATAAGCGGCACAGAGAGGTGGAACTGATAGGTGGCACACTGATAGGTGGCACTGATGGGCACTGATAGGCACTGGTAAGGGGCACCGATAGGCAGCACTGATAATGAGCTACTGATTGACAGCACTGGTGGGCACTGATAGGTGGCACTGGTGGGCACTGATGGGCACTGATATGTGGCATTGGTGGGTATTGATGGTCTCTGATATGTGGCACTGGTGGGCACTGATGGCACTGATTTGCAGCATAGTCTGGACCTTTCTCCCTCTAACAGCACCTGCAGCTTCTTTTTCCTTCACCCTGACAGTGTGAAGGAAAAATAGATAACTGGCATTTGATTTCTGTGATCAGCTGTTATTGCCGGACAGCTGATCACATGGTAAAGGGCCTGCTGTGATTGGCTCTTTACCCGATCTATGATCAGCCGAGTCTCACCGACTTGGCTATTACAGAGCACGCCCCCTAGGAGAACGGGAGGACATACATGGATGCCCTCCCGGCAATTTAGGCTCACACTGTAGTCGTCTTTCTTCTATAGCTCGGGCGGCAAGTGGTTAATGCATTCTATAAAACCTTTTGTGTGCAGCAGCCCCCCTCAGCCCCCTAATATTGACCTGAGCCCCATCTCAATCCAGCAATGTCACACGAGAACCTTGGCTGCCCGGGACTCTCCTTTCTTTTTGTCTGAGACACAGCATTTTCGCGTGTTCGTTATTTTGCTTATTCGTAATTTCGTAATTTTTGTATTTTGGTTCTTTCCGCTATTCGGATGTTCGAATTGATCCGATTGTACAAATACTAACAAATTCGTACAAAAATCTATTTGTTACAAGCCAAATCATACATGTCTAATGTGGAGAGATCTGGGGTCTATGAAACCTTATATCTCTCCCCTGATCAAACTGAGATCGATTTGATCAGATGCTTTCACAAGCCAGTAACGTCTTCTTTACAAGAGACCGAAACTTGGACAGGATGAAATCACTGACACTTCTGGTTTCTGATGTCATACAGTAGTAGAAACAATGGCAGTTCCTCTCACTGTGTCCTGGGAAGCACACGCCTTTCTGGGCTCTCTAATCAAATGGACAGCCTGGTAAAGGCGGTGGCAGGAGGGGGGGCACCTTCCTCTGCCTGTAAAAGTGCTCCCGTGGCTCAATCACCGCTCAAATCACTTTAACCTTGTAGGAAATTGCCGCTAGCCTCAACCATGATCCTGGCATAACCACTTCAACCTTAGGCCATTTCTAAACAGCCTAAGGATGGGAAGTGTTTAAAAGTCCATAAGGCTGGTATTTAGGTGGTCCATGACCACCCCTTCCTTTCCCAGACACAAAAACTGAGGATAATAAATAAGGATAATTATGCAGCCAGCAGTAAATACGAATGTACGCCTTTATTTTTTTTTATTTTTGATGGCGTGGAGAAGGTTTTGAACTCTCATTAGGCTTTTCCTGCTATCTGTCAGGGCTGGGCTCAGCCCTTCCTTCTCTGAGCTGGCTGCTCAGCTGTCGGCTAATTGCCAGCTCTCCACAGCTCCCATCTCTCTCCACTGTTGATGATCCTGCTCGTCAGTCCTGCCTACTTAAAATGGAGTTCCACCCAAAAAAAAACAAAATTCATAAATGTGCATGAAATCAATTTAAAAAAATTTGGAAAACATTTTTTTTTTACTTACCTTTTTTTCCCTGTTGCTATGTGGTGCCTCGAAATCTGCCTCCTTCACTGCCTGGGCTCCTGACGTCACTTCCTTTGGCGCCTCCACTCGCTACTGCTCCTGGGAGATGTGTGTTATCATTTCCCAGGAGGCAGAGGGCAGCGCCGACGGCTAGAATCACTACTTCAAAACCGTAAGTGACGTGATTCTAGGAGGATTTTGGCACCATTTTTAATATGGGAATCCCTTTGTTTACATCCTCTAACAGCAGAGACAGAACGACCAGCATAGGAGAAGGACATGCGGCGAGAGGCTTGAGCATTGCTTTGTTCTGTCGATTGCACCCTGATTGCTCATCACCAGCAATTTTTCACAAACAAAAGGTAAGTGATGACATATTGTATTTTTTTTTTGTATTTTGTTTTATTTTTTTAACATTTAAAACATTTATTTTTTATTTATTTTTTTATTTATTATTTTTTCTATTTTTTTTATTTTGGATTATTGTTTATTTATTTATTTATTTATTTTTAAATTTTTTTTTGTTTATTTGAAGTTAATATTCCTTCCCAGTTATAAGCCTTTGTATTTTTAAATGGTTTTAAAATCAGTTTCTTTTGCTAGAAAATTACTTAGAACCTCCAAACATTATATTTTTTTTTCAGACACCCTAGAAAATAAAATGGCGGCCGTTGCAAAAATCTCCATTGGCGACGTTTAAAAATTGGTTTTATACACCTACAGCTGAAACATCAATGTGATGTTTTCCTGTCATTAGATTTTACTTACCCAAGTGATTGTACATATCCGACAACAGCCATATTTTATTATGAAAACCAAAACAGCAAATAGGAAAAGAGCTGCAATCACCTGAGAAGAGAGAAAGAATGAATGGAGGACCATTGTGATCCTACACACTGTCTGTACAGGTAACATTTCCATTGTGTTGTCACAGTTCTAAGGCAGGCCATAGATGATGCTTTTTTTTTTTTTTTCATTCAACCAAAAAAATAATCTGATTCCCCCATCAACACAAAAAACCCAACAGGCTGGTTATACACAAATCAATGAATAGATGGATTGAAATTCTGCCGATCCCTGCTAAACTGGATGATGTTCGATCCATCTATAGCCAGCTTAAAGTGGTTCTAAGGGCAGAAGGTTTTTTATCTTAACCGCTTGCTTACCGGGTACTTAACTTCCCTTCCTGCCCAGACCAATTTTCAGCTTTCAGCACTCTCACACTGATGAGGTGGCACTGAGGAGGCACTGATGATGTGGCACTGATGAGGTGGCACTGATGGGTGGAACTGATGGGCACTGATGGGTGGCACTGATGGGCACTGACAGGTGACACTGATGGGCGCTGATAGGCGGCACAGAGAGGTGGAACTGATAGGTGGCACACTGATAGGTGGCACTGATGGGCACTGATAGGCACTGGTAAGGGGCACTGATAGGCAGCACGGATAATGAGGTACTGATTGACAGCACTGGTGGGCACTGATAGGTGGCACTGGTGGGCACTGATAGGTGGCACTGGTGAGCACTGATGGGCACTGATATGTGGCATTGGTGGGCATTGATGGTCTCTGATATGTGGCACTGGTGGGCACTGATGGCACTGATTTGCAGCATAGTCGGGACCTTTCTCCCTCTAACAGCACCTACAGCTTCTTTTTCCTTCACCCTGACAGGGTGAAGGAAAAAAAGATAACCGGCATTTGATTTCTGTGATCAGCTGTTATTGCCGGACAGCTGATCACATGGTAAAGGGCCTGCTGTGATTGGCTCTTTACCCGATCTATGATCAGCCGAGTCTCACCGACTTGGCTATTACAGAGCACGCCCCCTAGGAGAACGGGAGGACATACATGGATGCCCTCCCGACAATTTAGACCCACACTGTAGCCGTCTTTCTGCTATAGCACGGGCGGCAATTGGTTAATGCAATCTATAAAACCTTTTGTGAGCAGCAGCCCCCCTCAGCCCCCCTAATATTTACCTGAGCCCCATCTCGATCCAGCAATGTCACACGAGAACCTCGGCTGCCCGGGACTCTCCTTCATTTCTGGCTGAGACACAGCAGCGGGCACCATTGGCTCCAGCTGTTGTCAATCACAGTCAGTGAGCCAATGGGGAGAGAGGAAGGGCGGGACCGAGCCATGGCTCCATGTCTGAATGGACACACAGAGCAGTGGCTCGGCTCAGGTGCCCCCATAGCAAGCTGCTTGCTGTGGGGGCACTCGGCAGGAGGGAGGGAGAAGAGGAGGATCGGGGCTGCTCTGTGCAAAACCATTACTCAGGGCAGGTAAGTATAACATGTTTGCATAGCTATCAACTGTCCCTGATTTGGAACAATGTCCCTCTGTCCCTCTTTTCTCCTCACCTGTCCCTCATTTTGGTCTGATCTATATAGTTATATATAAAATGCAGTTTTTATCTTTCAAAAAGCATTTTCAGTGCTACATCTTTCATCTTATTTCTAAATTTGTAAATATCAAAATCAAATGTACAGGAATAATAATGGTAAAAAAAGCACTTGTGGGTTTAACTAATCATTTTTTGTGTGTAATTCTCCTTTAAGGGGGCGTGACAGGGGGTGTGTCCTATGCCTACATACTTTTGCTAATAGTTGTCCCTCATTCCCATCTCAAAAAGTTGGGAGGTATGTGTTTGTTATTTTTAAACAAAAAAAAATAAAAACTGACTTTAATATCACTTTAAGAGTATCTCCTTTATAAAGTAAAATTGTCTTACCAGGAAGAGAACACACAGGATGGAATTTGTGTTCTGCTACAAAACAAAAGGAACACATTGAACATTTACTATTATAATGGCAGCACAAATAATATAGGTTGAATTCTTATTTTTTTTTACTTTACTA
The DNA here is from genome assembly GCA_037952925.1 of Lithobates clamitans. Classification (NCBI taxonomy): domain Eukaryota; kingdom Metazoa; phylum Chordata; class Amphibia; order Anura; family Ranidae; genus Lithobates; species Lithobates clamitans. Next base: position 2,186,401 of record JBBGZY010000859.1, read on the forward strand.
TTTATTTTATTTAAGTTTTGTACCTTTATTGGTTTTTTTTTGGATCAATTTTATTGTTATTACAAGGGATGAACAACATCCCTTGAGCTGCCATGGGCCATGACAGGTAGACATGTGCATAACAAAAAATTTAGTTTCTTTTCGTTTCTTTACATTTCCGTTGATTTCTAACGATTCGTAATTTCGTAAGATGCGAGTTTTCATATTCGGACTCATTCATATTTTTGTAACAGTTATATTTTAGTTGATAAGGAATATTTGTAATTCCGTTAGTCTAATTTACTTTGATTCGAAATTCGTAATTTTGTGAGATAATAATTTTCGTTTTTTTGGTACACTACTCGTAATTTAGTAATTGTTACTTTTGTGAGATTTCCTTTTCCGTTGATTCGTACTTTCGTAGGAAATAAAGAATAATGATCCTATGCTTGCTTTTCTAATAAGTCCTGTACTTACTCCAGTCCACTTCCTCAGTCACCAGACCTGACTCCGTCTACTCCTCAACTGAATCTAAAAAGATTCAGGAACGCAGTGCGACTCAGACACAAAAGGGATAAGCTGATTGGCTAAAGTAAGATACATCACTCACTAATACACTGCCCCTTCGAAAGAACGATTCCAGAACACCAAATTACGAACATACATATTAAGATACACTTACACTGTCCATTCAAAAGAACAATTTGAGAACACGAACAAGCAAAATTATGAACAGACAAAGAAACAAAATTATGAACACACGAATGAAAATACGAAGATACAAAGATACGAAATAACGAACAGACAAAGGATTGAAAATATGAAATGAAATTAATTTGTTATAGATATATAGTCATTTTCTCTCTTTTACTGTTTCGGAGTTTCGTATTTTCGTAAGTTTGTCCGTTCGTAAGTTCGCATTTTCGCGTGTTCGTTATTTTGTTTATTCGTAATTTCGTAATTTTCGTATTTTGGTTCTTTCAGCTATTCGGATGTTCAAATTGATCCGAATGTACGAATACTAACAAATTTGTACGAAAATCTATTTGTTACAAACCAAATCGCACATGTCTAATGTTGAGAGATCTGGGGTCTATGAGACCTTATATCTCTCCTCTGGCTTCTAAAGCATCTGATCAAACTGAGATCGATTTGATCAGATGCTTTCACAAGCCAGTAACGTCTTCTTTACAAGAGACCAAAACCTGGATGGAATGAAATCATTGACACTTCCGGTTTCTGATGTCATACAGTGGGAGAAACAATGTCAGTTCCTCTCGCTGTGTCCTGGGAAGCACACGCCTTTCTGGGCTCTGTAATCAAATGGACAGCCTGGTAAAGGCGGTGGCGGGAGGGGGGGACCGCCTTTCTCTGCCTGTAAAAGTGCTCCCGTGGCTCAATCGCGGCTCAAATCACTTTAACCTTGTAGGAAATCGCCGCTAGCCTCAACCATGATCCCAGCATAACCACTTCAACCTTAGGCCATTTCTAAACAACCTAAGGATGGGAAGTGTTTAAAAGTCCATAAGGCTGGTAATTAGGTGGCCCATGACCACTCCTTCCTTTCCCAGGCACAAAAACTGAGGATAATAAATAAGGACAATTATGCAGCTAGCAGTAAATATGAATGTATGCCTAGCTGAAAGTTTTTTTCTTATTTTTGATGGAGAAGGTTCGTGGAGAAAGTTCGTGGGGGTTTTTGAACTCTCATTAGGCTTTTCCTGCTATCTGTCAGGGCTGGGCTCAGCCCTTCCTTCTCTGAGCTGGCTGCTCAGCTGTCGGCTACAGTAATTGCCAGCTCCCATCTCTCTCCACTGTTGATGATCCTGCCTACTTAACCACTTCAGCCCCGGAAGGATTTACCCCCCTTCCTGACCAGATCACTTTTTACAATTTGGCACTGCGTCGCTTTAACTGCTAATTGCGCGGTCATGCAATGCTGTACCCAAACAAAATTTGCGTCTTTTTCTTCCCACAAATAGAGCTTTCTTTTGATGGTATTTGATCACCTCTGCAGTTTTAATTTTTTGCGCTATAAACGGAAAAAGACCGAAAATTTTGAAAAAAAAATGATATTTTCTACTTTTTGTTATAAAAAAATTCCAATAAACTCAATTTTAGTCTTACATTAAGGCCAAAATGTATTCGGCCACATGTCTTTGGTAAAAAAAATGTCAATAAGCGTATATTTATTGGTTTGCACAAAAGTTATAGCGCCTACAAACTAGGGAACATTTTCAGGAATTTACACAGCTTTTAGTTTATGACTGCCTATGTCATTTCTTGAGGTGCTAAATTGGCAGGGCAGTACAAACCCCCCCCCCCCCCCAAATGACCCCATTTTTGGAAAGTAGACACCCCAAGGAAATTACTGAGAGGCATGTTGAGCCCATTGAATATTAATTTTTTTTGTCCCAAGTGATTGAATAATGAAAAAAAAAATTACAAAAAGTTGTCACTAAATGATATATTGCTCACACAGGCCATGGGCATATGTGGAATTGCACCCCAAAATATATTCAGCTGCTTCTCCTGAGTACGGGGATACCACATGTGTGGGACTTTTTGGAAGCCTAGCCGCGTACGGGGCCCTGAAAACCAATCACAGCCTTCAGGATTTCTAAGGGCGTAAATTTTTGTTTTTACTCCTCACTACCTATCACAGTTTTGAAGGCCATAAAATGCCCAGATGGCACAACCCCCCCCCCAAATGACCCCATTTTGGAAAGTAGACACCCCAAGCTATTTGCTGAGAGGCATGTTGAGTCCATGGAATATTTTATATTTTGACACAAGTTGCGGGACAATTGTTTTTTTTTTTTTTTTTGTACAAAGTTGTCACTAAATAATATATTGCTCACACAGGCCATGGGCATATGTGGAATTGCACCCCAAAATACATTTAGCTGCTTCTCCTGAGTATGGGGATACCACATGTGTGGGACTTTTTGGGAGCCTAGCCGCGTACGGGGCCCCGAAAACCAATCACCGCCTTCAGGATTTCTAAGGGTGTAAATTTTTGATTTCACTCCTCACTGCCTATCACAGTTTCGGAGGCCATGGAATGCCCAGTTGGCACAACCCCCCCCCCAAATGACCCCATTTTGGAAAGTAGACACCCCAACCTATTTGCTGAGAGGCATGGTGAGTATTTTGCAGCTCTCATTTGTTTTTGAAAGTGAAGAAAGGCAAGAAATTTTTTTTTTCTTTTTTCAATTTTAAAAACTTTGTGACAAAAAGTGAGGTCTGCAAAATACTCACTATACCTCTCAGCAAATAGCTTGGGGTGTCTACTTTCCAAAATAGGGTCATTTGGGGGGATTTGAAGAGTGAAATCAAAAATTTACGCTCTTAGAAAGCCTGAAGGCGGTGCTTGGTTTTCGGGGTCCCGTACGCGGTTGGCTCAAAAAAAGTCTCACATATGTGGTATCCCTGTACTCAGGAGAAGCAACAGAATGTATTTTGGGGTGTAATTTCACATATTCCCATGGCATGTTTGAGCAATATATCATTTAGTGACAACTTTGTGCAAAAAAAAAAAAAATTGTCTCTTTCCCGCAACTTGTTTCACAATATAAAATATTCCATGGACTCGAAATGCCTCTCAGCAAATAGCTTGGGGTGTTTACTTTCCAAAATGGGGTCATTTGGGGGGGTTTTGAACTGTCCTGGCATTTTATGCACAACATTTAGAAGCTTATGTCACACATCACCCACTCTTCTAACCACTTGAAGACACTTTTTGATTACATGAAAAAATTATTTTTTTTGCAAGAAAATTACTTTGAACCCCCAAACATTATATATTTTTTTAAAGCAAATGCCCTACAGATTAAAATGGTGGGTGTTTCATTTTTTTTTTACACAGTATTTGCGCAGCGATTTTTCAAATGCATTTTTTGGGGAAAAAACACACTTTTTTAAATTTTAATGCAATAAAACACACTATATTGCCCAAATGTTTGATGAAATAAAAAAGATGATCTTAGGCCGAGTACATGGATACCAAACAGGACATGCTTTAAAATTGCACACAAACGTGCAGTGGCAACAAAATAAATACATTTTTAAAAGCCTTTAAAAGCCTTTACAGGTTACCACTTTAGATTTATAGAGGAGGTCTACTGCTCAAATTACTGCCCTCGATCTGACCTTCGTGGTGATACCTCACATGCATGGTGCAATTGCTGTTTACATTTGACGCCAGACCGGCGTTTGCGTTCGCCTTAGCGCGAGAGCAGGGGGGGACAGGGGTGCTTTTTTTTTTTTTTTTCCTTTATTATTTTTTTGCTTTTTTATCTTATTTTTAAATTGTTGCATTCATTTTTTTTAAATCATTTTTATTGTTATCTCAGGGAATGTAAATATCCCCTATGATAGCAATAGGTTGTGACAGGTACTCTTTTTTGAAAAAATTGGGGTCTATTAGACCCTAGATCTCTCCTCTGCCCTCAAAGCATCTGACCACACCAAGATCTGTGTGATAAAATGCTTTCCCAATTTCCCAATGGCGCTGTTTACATCCGGCGAAATCTAAGTCATGAAATGCTCGTAGCTTCAAGTTTTTTAGACCATAGAGATGTTTGGAGCCACTCTGGTCTCTGATCAGCTCTATGGTCAGCTGGCTGAATCACCGGCTGCATTCTCAGGTTCCCTGTTGAGACAGGAGAGCCAGAGAAAAACACAGAAGACGGTGGGGGGGCATTCCCTCCCACTGCTTGTAAAAGCAGTCTAGAGGCTAATTAGCCGCTAGGATTGCTTTTACATGAAAGCTGACCGCTGGCTGAAAAGAACGATACCAAGATGATACCTAAACCTGCAGGCATCATTCTGGTATAACCACTCAAAGTCGTGAATGGCGTACCTGAAGACAAAAAAATGGTTAACAATAAAGCACAGTAAACAGTAAAGTATAAAAAATTGCATACCTGAAAAGCAAACATGATAAAACATAATAACAATAAAACATTGCAGAATAGAATACAGTAAAAAAGAGCAGAACAATAGAGAGAGAATAGAGAGAGAGAGAACAATAAAACGACAACTATATTTTTTATTTTATTTTTTTTTTTGTGTTTTTTTTTTTTTTTTTACACTTTTTTTTTGTAACTGTAACTTTTATAACTGTAACCGGTTCCAGATTCGGGTCTCTCAAAATGCGATGGCATCTTGGGTGACCCTGTGAAAGTGTGCCTAGTCTGTGCAGTGCTGTACCCTACGCTAATACTCAACTAGTGTATGGTAGCGTTCAAAACATTCACCATTGCAAAGACCAGGATTGTCAGGGACAATAATAGTGGGTGTCACACCTATATCCGCACTTGCTGCAGACATGACATCTTTTTTGGGGGGGGTGCGTTGGGTAGGGGTACTCGGGAGGACATAAAGAAAATGCCTCTCATGCAGCCGACTGCATTTGGTTGGGGATGTGAATGGGGGAAGTACAGGCGCTGCAGAAGTGGTGGGTTCCCAATTAGGATTGGCGAATGCAGCAGGAAGGGCATTATGGGCACGACGGCCTGTGTTTGTCTTCTTCTTGGTGGCAGCGGGACACTACTTGTGCTTGCCACCTCACCAGCTTGAACTACACTTATGGGACTCACCACTTCACCAAGTGTTACTGCAGTGCTGGTTTGACTACGACTGGGGTGTACTAGGCCGCTGGTGCTTGCCAGTTCACCAAAACGCTACCAAAAAAACTGTTAGCGATCGCAGGAATCAGGCCTGGCTCTGCGAACGCTGCAGTTATGCGTTTAGTGTTTTGTAAGTGTCAGTGATCGATCGATACTGCACTTGGGTGGGCTGGGCCAGGCCAGGCAGAGGGGCAAAATGCAGGTGCTAGCAGGTATCTGGGCTGATCCCGCTAACACTGCGTTTTTGGGAACCCTAAACTGCTGGGGACGCTAGTATAGATCTGATCGGATCAGATATTGATCCGTTCAGATACTATACCACTAAGGGAGGTGTACGGTGCGTGTGTGGGTGTTAGCGGTACTGGCGCTAACCTGACGCTGCCTGGGGTTGGTGCTTGTCAGTTCACCAAAACGCTACCAAAAAAACTGTTAGCGATCGCAGGGATCAGGCCTGACTCTGCGAACGCTGCAGTTATGTGTTTAGTGTTTTGTAAGTGACAGTGATCGATCAATACTGCACTTGGGTGGGCTGGGCTGGGCCGGGCGGAGGGGCAAAACGCAGGTGCTAGCAGGTATCTGGGCTGATCCCGCTAACACTACATTTTTGGGAACCCTAAACTGCTGGGGACGCTAGTATAGATCTGATTGGATCAGATATTGATCCGTTCAGATGCTATACAACTAAGGGAGGCGTATGCTGCGTGCGTGGGTGTTAGCGCTACTGGCGCTAATCTGACGCTGCCTGGGGCGACGCATATCACCGCAGGGCGATCAGGGGGCTAAACCTTTATTAGATAATAAACGGCGGGTGCCCTGACACTATAAAAAATAAACGAACTAACCAGCGTCACCCGTGACAGTTATACGGTGATCAGTGGTGAAAGGGTTAACTAGGGGGCAATCAAGGGGTTAAAACATTTATTAGGTAGTATATGGGGGTCCCTGACGCTATAAAACGCTGACAGCGAACCTAAATATTTATCTCCCTAACTGGCGTCACCAGTGACACTAATACAACGATCAGAAAAATGATCGCTTATTAACACTGGCAACGGGGGGTGATCAAGGGGTTAAAACTTTTTTGGGGGGGTTAGGGGGGTACCCTAGACCTAAAGGGGGCTAATACTAACCGCCCTACCACACTAACTGTCACAAACTGACACCATGCAGTAATCATAAAAAAAAACTGCTTGGTGTCAGTGTGACGGGGGGGAGGGGTGATCGGGGGTTGATTGGGGGGTGATCGGGGGGGATCGGGGGTGTATTATGTGCCTGGCATGTTCTACTGTGATGTGTTGTGTTGTGCACTCACATTGCAGTCTTCTCTCCTCGGCGCCGGAACGGAAAATGCCAAGCCGAGGAGAGATGACATCATTTCCTCTGCCTCTGTGTACAGTATAGAGGCAGGGAAATGATCTGATTGGCTGGGAGCGATCGCGAGGGGGGGGCCACGAATGGATGGCCTCCCCCTCAACTATGAACGCTCCCAGACCAAAGCCGACCGCCTCGGGCACCGGGGGGGTCCGATCGGACCCCTCGCCCGCGGGAAGGCAATCACGTACCAGGTATGTGATTTTGCCTGCCTGTGTCATTCTGCCGCAGTATATCTGCGTGAGGCGGTCGGCAAGTGGTTAAAGTGGAGTTCCTCGCAAAAAAAACAAAAAGTTATAAATGTGCATGAAATCAATTAAAAAAAATTTGGAGAATTTTTTTTTTTACTTACCTTTTTTTCCCTGTTGCTATGTGGTCCCTCGAAATCTGCCTCCTTCAGTGCCTGGGCTCCTGACATCACTTCTCTCGGCTCCTCTACTCGCTACTGCTCCTGGGAGATGTGTGTCATCATTTCCCAGGAGGCAGAGGGCAGCGCCAAAGGCTAGAATCGCGGTACTTCAAAACCGAAAGTGACGCGATTCTAGGGAGGTTTTGGCGCCATTTTTAATATGGGAATCCCTTTGTTTACATCCTCTAACAGCAGAGACAGAGCGACCATCATAGGAGAAGGACGTGCGGCGGGAGGCTCGAGCATTGCTTTGTTCTATCGATTGCACCCTGATTGCTCATCACCAGCAATTTTTCACAAACAAAAGGTAAGTGATGAGATATTATATTTTTTTTGGTATTATATTTTTTTTTACATTTAAAACATGTTTTTTACTTACTTACTTTATTTATTATTTTTTCTATTTTTTTCTATTTTGGATTATTGTTTATTTATTTATTTATTTATTTATTTTTAAATATATTTTTTTGGTTTATTTGAAGTTAATATTCCATCCCAGTTATAAGCCTTTGTATTTTTAAATGGTTTTCTATTCCTTTTTTTTTAATTTATTGCAATTTAAATTGACTTTCTATTCCCCTATTTATTTTTTTAATTTTATATTTCAGATTCATTTTGATTTGTATCCTCAGAACGATTGGTTATTTTTGGTAATATAACAATTTTCGTGAATTGCCAGGTATTGTTAATATTTTTTTTTTTTTTGGTTACAGTATATATTTTAGATCTTCTCTCCTCTATTCCACCATTTATCATTCCCTCCCACCTTCCTGCTCACTCCCTCCCACCAGCCTGCTCACTCCTTCCCAACAGCCTGCTCACTACCACCCACCAGCCTGATCACTCCCTCCCTCCCACCTCCCTGCTCACTCCCTCCCACCAACCTGCTCACTCCTTCCCAACAGCCTGCTAACTACCACCCACCAGCCTGATCACTCCATCCCACCTCCCTGCTCCCTCCCACCAGCCTGCTTACTCATTCCCAACAGCCTGCTCACTACGACCCACCAACCTGATCACTCCCTCCCACCTCCCTGCTCACTCCCTCCCACCAGCCTGCTCACTACTTCTCACTAGCCTGCTCACTCCCTCCCACCTTGCTGCTCACTACCACCCACCAGCCTGATCACTCCCTCCCACCTCCCTGCTCACTCCCTCCCACGAGCCTGCTCACTACTTCTCACTAGCCTGCTCACTCCCTCCCACCTCGCTGCTCACTACCACCCACCAGCCTGATCACTCCCTTCCACCAGCCTGCTCACTCCCTCCAACCAGCCTGCTCACTCCCTCCCACCAGCTTGCTCACTACCTCTCACTAGCTTGCTCACTGCCTCCCACCTCCCTGCTCACTCCTTCCCATCAGCCTGCTCACTACTATCCATCAGCCTGCTCACTCCCTCCCACCTCCCTGCTCACTCACTCCCACCTCCCTGTTCACTCCCTCCCACCAGCCTGCTTACTTCCTCCCACCTCCCTGCTCACTCACTCCCACCTCCCTGCTCACTCCCTCCCACCAGCCTGCTCACTACCTCCCACTAGCCTGCTCACTCCCTCCCATCAGCCTGCTCACTACCTCCCACCAGCCTGCTCACTACCTCCCACTAGCCTGCTCACTCCCTCCCATCAGCCTGCTCACTACCTCCCACTAGCCTGCTTACTCCCTCCCACCTCCCTGCTCACTCCCTCCCACCTCCCTGCACACTCCCTCCCACCAGCTTGCTCACTACCTCTCACTAGCCTGCTCACTCCCTCCCACCTCCCTGCACACTCCCTCCCACCTCCCTGTTCAATCCCCCCACCTCCCTGCTCACCTCCCTGCTCACTCCTTCCCACCAGCCTGCTCACTACCACCCACCAGCCTGCTCACTCCCTCCCACCAGCCTGCTCACTCCCTCCCACCTCCCTGCTCATTCCCTTCCACCTCCCTGCTCACTCCCTCCCATCTCCCTGCTCACTCCTTCCCACCAGCCTGCTCACTACCTCCCACCAGGCTGCTCACTCCCTCCCACTTCCCTGCTCACTCCCTCCCACCTCCCTGCTCACTCCTTCCCCCCTCCCTGCTCACTACCTCCCACCAGCCTGCTCACTACCTCCCACTAGCCTGCTCACTCCCTCCCATCAGCCTGCTCACTACCTCCCACTAGCCTGCTCACTCCCTCCCACCTCCCTGCTCACTCCCACCCACCTCCCTGCACACTCCCTCCCACCAGTTTGCTCACTATCTCTCACTAGCCTGCTCACTCCCTCCCACCTCCCTGCTCACTCTCTCCCACCTCCCTGTTCAATCCCCCCACCTCCCTGCTCACCTCCCTGCTCACTCCTTCCCACCAGCCTGCTCACTACCACCCACCAGCCTGATCACTCCCTCCCACCAGCCTGCTCACTCCCTCCCACCTCCCTGCTCATTCCCTTCCACCTCCTTGCTCACTCTCTCCCATCTCCCTGCTCACTCCTTCCCACCAGCCTGCTCACTACCTCCCACCAGGCTGCTCACTCCCTCCCACTTCCCTGCTCACTCCCTCCCACCAACCTGCTCACTCCCTCCCACCTCCCTGCTCACTCCTTCCCCCCTCCCTGCTCACTCCCTCCCACCAGCCTGCTCACTACCTCTCACTAGCCTGCTTACTCCCTCCCACCTCCCTGCTCACTCCCTCCCACCAGCCTGCTCACTCCCTCCCACCTCCCTGCTCACTACCTCCCTGATCACCTCCCTCCCACCTCTCTGCTCAGTACCTCCCACAAGCCTGCTCTCTCACCTCCTTGCTCACTCTCTCCTCCCTCCCTACCACATCTCTCATCCATACTACCTCTCTCCGGCCTCCAACGTACACATCCCTCCTCCCTGCCATGGCTCTCATCCTTCAAAACTGGAAATGGTGATATTGTTTTATGTATTATCCCTTTTTTTTTTTAGGTAATACAAATCCAAAGAAACGGTTTTATCCTTCATCGATTGCATTTCTCTACTTTATGTTGCAGGTAGGCAATATAATCATATCTCTATATCTATATTGATATTTTTTAGATTATTTGGTAATTAATATTTATAATTTTTAAATTATTAATTATTATTTTTTTTTCCTATTATCTAGATTGAAGAGACAATTCGATTTGATTATTTTCAAAACCAAGCAAATCAGAATTCTATATGAGATGTTTTGTTGTAAATACTTGCAATAAGTAATGTTTTGTTTTATGTAATAATTATATTTTCTATTCTCGCTCGTTCCTCTCACCATCCCTCTTCTCTCTTTCTTTCTCTTGCTCACTCGTCTCTCTTTGTTTTTCTTTATCTTGCTCTTTCTTCTCTTTATATACTGACACACAGCTCAGACCGAGCGTCCGCTCTTGTGTGCAGGACGCTGTCGGTCTGAGCTGATGCCCAACTAAGTACTTATAAAAAGTGAGTATCCCATTACACAGTTTATTGTTTATTGAATTCACATACTGTTTTAAGTAAACATACTATCCATGCCTCTGTTTCTCCCCCCATGCTGCCTGATTTTTACTAGCACACTGCTGCAGCTGTGAGAGACTCTCTATAGCTGCAGCTGACATCTTTTGTTCCTCTCTCCCTGGCTCCCCTCTTCCCTTTTTTTTTTCCCCTCCCCCCCCCTCTTTCCTTTCTGTTCCTTCCCTCCCTTTCTTTCCCCCCCCTCCTTCCCCCCCCTTTCCCCCCCCCCCTTTCTTCCCGGGCCCCCCCCTCCTCTCTTTTCCACAAATTTAACTAGCATTCAACTATTCTACTTATGAGAATCCAGATCTATCTGGACTTTATTAACCTCTTATACCCTTAGTTGTCAACAAATCCCTATTGGATAAATATTTTTGCATTTATCTAATGGTATCCTTATATCTTCCCTTCCCCCTTTTTATACCATTCTTTTTCAGCCACTCAAGATATATATACTCACACCAGCTACTTTCACCACTCTTTCCTGTATCCCCCTATATTAGCTGGATCAGGTATGTTGTATCCCCATTATTGTAAAAAAAAAACCCTTTTTTTCTGTACAAACAAGCAATATCTGAAATCACTGATCGGTTACTACATACTTCTACATTTCTACATTTCTACATTTTACAGGACCCGCATCTGGCCCCAGTGGAACTTCAGATCTTAAACGTCTTTATGTCCCACATAGGTGGGCTTTTTCCTCCGGTTTGAGGAGTGCAATGGAATTAAAATACGTTATGTACCTTTCTCTATAGAGCCTAATATGTACATACTCATGACCTCTTTGTTAAACATATTGTTTCCAATTTAGAAACCTTTGCTATAACTCACACCCACCCCTGAAGAAGGAGGCCTAATATCTCCGAAACGCGTCGGGTGCAAAGATATTGGTATCAATATTCAACATATGGATAATTGCATAAATCGCATTCCTTCCATTGTTCATTATAATCATATTTTTTGATGTTTTTAAGATCTTTCTGAAATGAATAAATAACCTTTTTATGTATTATATACCTTCTCCTATTTTCCTATATATACGTGCCTTTAAAGTCCACCACTAGGGGAACTTCTCTTTTTTTCTGATTATTCACAGAAAAACACAGAATTGTTGACATTTTTGCGGATTTATTAAAAAAGAAAAACTGAAATATCACATGGTCCTAAGTATTCAGGCCCTTTGCTGTGAAACTCATATATTTAACTCAGGTGCTGTCCATTTCTTCTAATCATCCTTGAGATGGATCTACACCTTCATTTGAGTCTAACTGTGTTTGAATATACTGATTGGGCTTAATTAGGAAAGCCACACACCTGTCTATATAAGACCTTACAGCTCACAGTGCATGTCAGAGAAAATGAGAATCATGAGGTCAAAGGAACTGCCTAAAGAGCTCAGAGACAAAATTGTGGCAAGGCACAGATCTGGCCAAGGTTACAAAAAAATGTATGCTGCACTTAAGGTTCCTAAGAGCACAGTGGCCTCCATAATCCTTAAATGGAAGACGTTTGGCACGACCAGAACCCTTCCTAGAGCTGGCCGTCTGGCCAAACTGAGCTATCGGGGGAGAAGAGCCTTGGTGAGAGAGGTAAAGAAGAACCCAAAGATCACTGTGGCTGAGCTCCAGAGATGCAGTCGGGAGATGGGAGAAAGTTGTAGAAAGTCAACCATCACTGCAGCCCTCCACCAGTCAGGGCTCCATGACAGAGTGGCCGACGGAAGCCTCTCCTCAGTGCAAGACAAACGAAAGCCCGCATGGAGTTTGCTAAAAAAACACCTGAAGGACTCCAAGAAGGTGAGAAATAAGATTCTTTGGTCTGATGAGACCAAGATAGAACTTTTTGGCCTTACTTCTAAGCGGTATGTGTGGAGAAAACCAGGCACTGCTCATCACCTATCCAATACAGTCCCAACAGTGAAGCATGGTGGTGGCAGCATCATGCTGTGGGGGTGTTTTTTTTAGCTGCAGGGACAGGACGACTGGTTGCAAGCGAGGGAAAGATGAATGAGGCCAAGTACAGGGATATTCTGGACGAAAACCTTCTCCTGAGTGCTCAGGACCTCAGACTGGGCCGAAGGTTTACCTTCCAACAAGACAATGACCCTAAGCACACAGCTAAAATAACAAAGTGGCTTCACAACAACTCCGTGACTGTTCTTGAATGGCCCAGCCTGAGCCCCGATTTAAACCCAATTGAGCATCTCTGGAGAGACCTAAAAATGGCTGTCCACCAACGTTTACCATCCAACCTGACAGAACTGGAGAGGATCTGCAAGGAGAAATGGCAGAGGATCCCCAAATCCAGGTGTGAAAAACATGTTGCATCTTTCCCAAAAAGACTCATGGCTCTATTAGATCAAAAGGGGGCTTCTTCTAAATACTGAGCAAAGTGTCTGAATACTTTGGACCATGTGATATTTCAGTTTTTCTTTTTTAATAAATCTGCAAAAACGTCAACAATTCTGTGTTTTTCTGTCAATATGGGGTGCTGTGTGTACAATATGGGGTGCTGTGTGTACAATATGGGGTGCTGTGTGTACATTAATGAGGAAAAAAATAACTTTAACTTTTAGCAAATGGCTGCAATATAACAAAGAGTGAAAAATTTAAGGGGGTCTGAATATCTGAATACTTTCCATCCCCACTGTGTATATATATATATATATATATATATATATATATATATATATATATATATATATATATATAAAAATATATATATATAGCACTAACTCCTTTAGGAGCTGCTGAGTTAAATCGGGCTGTTACCGTCACCTTTTTACCTTTAGTTTCACCAATACCAGAACTTGGAGTCCATGTTGAGCTTTGTCTCTGACAATGTAGGCACCATTCACTTTAGTAATTTTTCAATGCTTTAATAGGAAGTAACTTGAAGAAGTAGCAGGAAAGAGGTAGAAGAACAGTTGCAGGGAGGTTCAAATACCTTTTTCTTTATATCACTGAGGACTTTAAATCTCTGGGACGAATATACCTTCAGTCCAAGATTAAATCTTTGCTCACCCGGATAGGTTTCTCTCACTGACCTAGCAGCCGGAGTGTAGCACGAACAAAAAGTCTCTGCCACAGACTTAAGAAGAATGATTTGACTGTATGATCCTCTGCCACAGGACGTAGTAGTTTTAGATGAACAGCAACACAGTACCAGAACCTTTAAGCCGACCCGGCAGTACATGTGCGATAGATTAGATTAAGATGCATCCTCCAATTGAGTCACCAGGCCCCTCCCGAGATACCAGCGTTCCGCTCGGTCATATCCAAAGACGGGTCCTCCCCTGGGTCTTCTCAATTGTCTGGCTTCTTCCCGCAGGACAGACATCACAGGACCATCTCCGTAGTAGTAGGCCCCAGACAGGCTTCTGGGCCCACTTGCACGGCTGCAGCAACGCAACCCTCCGGCCTGGAGGGCCACGAGATAGAACTCCCTGTCACATACCTTTAGGCCAGGAGGGCCAGCAGGTGAAAGAAAAAGAAAAATGGCATCTGCCCCTTAAGTACCTTCTCCCAAAATGCACAGCAGCGGACCACCTCTGCCGAGTTGCCGAACTGCACGCAACACAGCCAATGCTGGAACAGAGGCTAATTTAGCCATAGATTAAATCTGAACTATGTACAGCACAGATGACCCACTAAATTTACATATAAGCGGTAGATTAGAAATCTACCAGCGCTACATCTATCTCTATCTATCTATCTATCTATCTATCTATCTATCTATCTATCTATCTATCTATCTATCTATCTATCTATCTATCTATCTATCTATCTATATATATATATATAGATAATAGATCTATCTATCTATCTATCTATCTATCTATCTATCTATCTATCTATCTATCTATCTATCTATCTATCTATCTATCTATCTATCTATCTATCTATCTATCTATCTTTATATATATATATATATATATATATATATATATATATATATATATATATTAATATAGATTTTTGTGTGTGTGTGTATGTGTATATGGAAAGATACATCCATATAAAACACACAGACATACATACATACATACATATGTGTGTATAAACAGCATTAACTATAAATTAAACTTACTTTTTCATCCTGAGTCAAGGACATCAGATTTTTAATGGTTGATGCTTCTGTCACAGCAGTATTGCCCTAAACAGGTAATAAATAAAAAAATAATATTTGATGAGTTGTTTCTTTATAATTTAGAAATTTGAATTTAAAAGGTAAATTAAAATAACTTTATTATCAAAATTTTACTTACCATGGCAGTCGATTAAAAGAAAAGGAGCAACAAATATTGCTTTATAATAATGTATAAATATATAAACTCTGTAAAAAAAAAGAATTACCTCTCTTACCAAGGCTCTTCTCCTCAGATAGCCAAACTGAGCTATTGGGGGAGAAGAGCCCTGGTGAGAGAGGTAAAGAAGAACCCAAAGATCAGTGTGGCTGAGCTCCAGAGATGCAGTCGGGAGATGGGAGAAAGTTGTAGAAAGTCAACCATCACTGCAGCCCTCCACCAGTCGGGGCTTTATGGCAGAGTGGCCTGACGGAAGCCTCTCCTCAGTGCAAGACACATGAAAGCCCGCATGGAGTTTGCTAAAAAACACCTGAAGGACTCCAAGATGGTGAGAAATAAGATTCCCTGGTCTGATGAGACCAAGCATGGTGGTGGCAGCATCATGCTGTGGGGGTGTTTTTTTTAGCTTCAGGGACAGGATGACTGGTTGCAATCGAGGGGAAGATGAATGTGGCCAAGTACAGGGATATCCTGGATGAAAACCTTCTCCAGAGTGCTCAGGACCTCAGACTGGGCCGAAGGTTTACCTTCCAACAAGACAATGACCCTAAGCACACAGCTAAAATAACGAAGGAGTGGGTTCACAACAACTCCGTGACTGTTCTTGAATGGCCCAGCCAGAGCCCCGATTTAAACCCAATTGAGCATCTCTGGAGAGACCTAAAAATGGCTGTCCACCAACGTTTACCATCCAACCTGACAGAACTGGAGAGGATCTGCAAGGAGGAATGGCAGAGGATCCCCAAATCCAGGTGTGAAAAACTTGTTGCATCTTTCCCAAAAAGTCTCATGGCTGTATTAGATCAAAAGGAGCTTCTACTAAATACTGAGCAAAGGGTCTGAATACTTAGGACCATGTGATATTTCCGTTTTTCTTTTTTAATAAATCTGCAAAAATGTCAACAATTCTGTGTTTTTCTATCAATATGGGGTGCTGTGTGTACATTAATGAGGAAAAAAAATTAACTTAAATGATTTTAGCAAATGGCTGCAATATAACAAAGAGTGAAAAATGTAAGGGGGTCTGAATACTTTCATATATTTATATACCACATGGTATACCAATGGTATATTATTATAGATTTTTGTGTGTGTATATGGAAAGATACATTCATATAAAACACACAGACATACATACATACATATGTGTGTATAAACAGCATTAACTATAAGTTAAACTTACTTTTTCATCCTGAATAAAGGACATCAGATTTTTAATGGTTGATGCTTCTGTCACAGAAGTATTGTCCTAAACAGGTAATAAATAAAAATTAAGATGTGATGAGTTGTTTCTTTATAATTTAGAAATTTTAATAAAAATTTTACTTACCATGGCAGTCGATTATATTGCTTTATAATAATGTATAAATATATAAACTCTGTAAAAAAAAAAAAAAGAATTATATTGAAAAAATGTGAAAGAATTTTTGATAAATATACAATTTCTTTTAATATAGATTCATCTATATCCATATCGCTATCTATCTATCTATCTATCTATCTATCTATCTATCTATCTATCTATCTATCTATCTATCTATCTATCTATCTATCTATCTATCTATCTATCTATCTATCTATCTCTATATATATTATATATATATATATATATATATATATATATATATATATATATATATATATATATATATATATATAGAGAGAGAGATATATATACATATATAACACTATTTAGAAAAATAGTCAACCACCTGTTTTTAGATAAGTCTTTGTCTGCCACTTTGCTTAGGCAACAGAGATAAGAATTTTGTTTACAATAAAAGGTCAAGATATATATATATAAAGATTAATTCCTCGCTTAATCGATTAATTTTTTTGATCGATCAAAACTCTTTTGATCGGTACTCACCCCTCCGCCGGCTTCGGGTCTTCAGGGAGTTCCATCGGAGATCCGGTGACGTCACGGACATCGATGTCACTGGACTCCTCCCCCCTTCCCCAAGTGCCTCTGTCTCTTAACAAAGGGAAGGGGGGAGGAGTCCGTTGACGTTGAAGTTCTGATTGAACGTAAGGCATACGGGGGAGGAGCTACGCATGACATCACCCGCTGCTGCCCTACGGAACTAACACGATTGTCGGCTTTACATGCTGTGTTTTTATCATCTTTATGTGAGTAGTTTGTGTTTGAACACAAAAATTAAATCTTATACTTAAGCAGTGAGCACTTAGATCTTTTCTTTCTACCCATGACCTAGCATCCTTCCTGGGATCTAAGGAGACGTGAGAGAAGTTTATGGTCCGTGTTAACCCTTTTGATACCCGCTTGCATGACCACCTGTTTGCACAGGGGTCCATACCATAAGGTGAGAGTGATTAGTTAGACCGGAGTTGGAGGGATTACCATGCTACTGTTGAAAAAAAATTACTTACGTCAGTGCTACAGTTTGAATTTAAAACGTATTTGTGTGAACTGTGAAGTTAAGTCATGGATTGTGGAAACTAACTAGTGTCGGGTGATTGTATATAGTGTATACCACATTTACCACTGACTAATGCAGAGTTGCAAAGCAAGGAGATCAGCTAAAAGTAGTTGGATCTGTATGTGTGTTATAATTAATTGAAATTAGTCGATTAATCAAACACGAAAATTTTAATCAGTAACAGCCTTAATATATATATGATGGGAATGCCGAAAGCATTCATCAATTATAATCTTTAAAATTTATTAGTAATAAATGTCGCCAAAATTGCATGCATATACAATGATAAATATACATTTTATTATACTCAAAAATTAGAAGGAAAAAAAAAAAGTAAATGTGCCCGAAAGACTGTTTTAAAATTTTTGTAAATTAAATAAATATCTATATAATAAATATCTATATAGATCAATCAGGCAAGATGAGAACGTTCAGGATGAAAATTTATAAGTTGCTTTTTTATAATAAAACGGACGTCATGATTTATGTGAAACAACAAACGTGAGTATTACATTTTGATTACATCAACTTTGTCATTTAGCCAAAAAAAAACAAAAAACGTTTTATACATTGGAACTCCACTTTAAGCTGTCAAGTCCAGAGGAGCTCTGCCTTCGTCTTGGTCACATCACAATAAACTATCTCCTGCGTTCCTGTTTAAAGACTTGCATTGCTGACATCCCTTCTGGCTCCAGATCCTGCTTGCTGTTCCACTACATTGATCCCTGACTTCTGGCTTGGCTGACTATACGTTCCAGGTTACTGAACTCTGGCTATGTTTTGACTACGTTTGTTCTTTTTACTTTTATTTTTAAACAAGTGTGATTTAAGTGTACTTCTGTCTCGGTCTGATTTCATTGTTTCTGACACTATCCAGAGGTCCATTACAAGGAACACCCCTCATTTCCTGTTCTGCTGAAAACAGTTTCACCAGACAGGAGGTGAGGGGAGTTCTCCAGCAGCAACACAGACAGAAATAAAAATGAAACATTAAAAAAGTAAAAATTGCACAAAGTGCGTACGAGTGCATATGCTGCTGAATTTATCTTGGACACTTTAACCACACCAATTTCATATCAATTCAATTAACTTGATTGGGTCCTTTCAAATATACAATTAACATCCAAGCCCTAATGAAGGGAGATTGTTCAAACCCCAGAAACACATTGATTATTGTATTCAATCATCTGATGACTAAGCTTTTTTTGAACCATTTTGGGCTGACGATCTTTGTGCTTATTTCCTGGATTATTACTCTATGGACACCAGTCAGGGCCTCACCAAGGCCACTGTGCATTAAGAAATTGAATGGGATTAACCAATGACAATGGAAAAATAACAGATATGGATATTTTTACATAGGTACATTGCTCCAGATTGGATGATTGTAACTACACTATATTGTTAAAAGTATAGGGATACCTAGCTTAATACACACATGGCATCCCAGTCTTAGTCCGTAGGGTTCAATATTGAGTTGGACCACCCTTTGCAGCTATAACAGCTTCAACTCTTCTGGGAAGGCTGTCCACAAGGTTTAGGAGTGTGTCTATGGTAATGTTTGACCAGAAGTGAATTTGTGAGGTCAGGCACTGATGTTGGACGAGAAGGCTCACCCTTGTCTTTATGGACCTTGCTTTGTGCGCTGGTGGGGGCCCACTGGAAGGGGCCATCCCCAAACTGTTCCCACAAAGTTAGGAAAGTTGCCAAAGGTGTTCTAATGGGTTGGGGTCAGGACTCTGTGCAGGCCAGTCAAGTTCCTCCTCCCCAAACATGCTCATCCATGTCTTTATGGACCTTGCTTTGTGCACTGGTCCAAATCATTTGGTGGAGGGGGGATTAGGGTGTGGGGTTGTTTTTCAGGGGTTAGGCTTGGCCCCTTAGTTCCAGTGAAGGGAACTCCTAAGGCGTCAGTATACTAAAACATTTTGGACAAATTCATGCTCCCAAATTTGTGGGAACAGTTTGGGGATGGCCCCTTCCTGTTCCTACATGACTGCACACCAAGAAAACTCTCACCGCACAGGCATGGATCCACTCCAGGTGTCAACTCAATTGTCTCCCAGGATAAAGAGCCCCAGGTGCTGGCTAGTGCTGAATCATGTTGAAGGTGAATGAGAAAATCCGGACAGCCGCACTCCAGGAAGATGTAGTTCAAAAATTATTTATTATAATAAATTCTTGAGCATATAGCATACAAAACACTGTGGCAGAAAGTACACCAGTGCACAAAGCAAGGTCAAATACTTTTGACAATATAGTGTATTTATGTACCATGCAGCTGCAGCACCCCCCACGTCTCCACCCCCGCCTTGTCTCAGAAGTCTTGACAAAAGAAGGGCAGAACTCCTCTGCCAGATCCTGGGCTTCTCCCTGCAGCCACGGAGTGGCTCGTTTCCCCCCCCTCTCAGCAGTCAGCAGCAGAAAGGAGGGCAGAACTCCTCCTACAGATCCTGGGCCTCTCTGTGCAGCCGAAGCACACACTCGTCTCCACCTCCCCTAATCTCCGCATTCAGCATACTCCGAGAGCCTCCTCTGGTCCTCCTCTAGACCCTCCACTTTCTGCTTCCCAGCATTGCAGTAGCACAATGTAAGTGGGGTGCACTGTGATGTAAGAGAGGGTGGGGGACTCTTGACTTTTCTGATGGTCGGGGGTTCTTGACATCTAAAGTGGGGGGGTGGGGTGCTCTGCAAATCTAGTTCTACAGATATAACTGGCCCCTTGAGGGCAACCATAATGCTGATAGGGCCCGTGATGAAATTGAGTTTACCATCCCTGCTCTAAAATAAAGAAATCACTGTAATAGGCACCACTACTATCTCCACTAGCTTATGGGTGGTTGCCCTGCTGCATTGTGAACATACAAGTTTGAATTCTCAGCATGGGCGCCAATTATAGAATATCACAATGAATGCAAAGTGCTCTGATTGGAGGAGGTGGGGATTGTGATGTCATCGCCCCTCCTTTCCCCCTTTGCAATCAAAGAACAGGATAATAAGCAACATATTCAGTAGCCACTTCATCAGGAAAGGTGAACAGTATACTTTAGTGAACAGGATCTGTTCTCATTCCCTTTGCCCTGGGTATACGGGGCAGATCCCACCTATTAAAGTGTACACTTTTCCCTGACAGAGTGGCTATAAAAGAGCCAAAAATGTATTGTTGGTTTGTTTTACATGTTCTAATGACTACTAAATATTCACCTTCCTAAAAAACCTATTTGAGGGCACCTTTTTATTTAATGGCATCTTTGTTGACACATTGGTTCCATTTAGGGGCCTCATTCCTTCTACCATTATTCTCCGGAACCTGATCACAGTCTTGCTCAGTGCAGGATTCTCCTGAAAACCAGAAATAGCATCAAGTATGCTCTCCTCTTGTTCTGAGTGGGGACAGATACTCTTCACTAGGGATGGGCTTCAAGTTCGAGTCGAACATGAGTTAGACTCTAACATCGATCGTTCAACGAAGATCAAACATTATGGGGCGTTCGTGCAAAATTCGAGCGGCACATCATGCCCCATAATGCACTGTGTCATTGCAGTGCATTGCTGGCTGATGATTGGCCAAGCATGCACTATGACCCGCATGCTTTGGCCAATCACAGCGCCGTAAGCAAAGAGAGCCATAATTGGCCAAATTCAGGGTGCCTTTGGCCAATTATGGCTCAGGGGGTTAAGTCCATGCCCCACACTATATAAGGCCGCCTGCACGTCTGTCTTGTGTAGTGTGTTGCTGGCGGAGAGAGAGATAGAGAGAGAGTGTTATTTAATTTACTTTAAGCAGGCAGTTTATTCAGTTAGATAGATCTCACTGCAGACCGTCCCTGTGGTACTGTTTCTAATCTACTTCGGCAGGCAGTTATTTCAGTTAGCTGCAGTGTATTTTGTATATATATATACACATCTTGGCTTTGTATATATATATATATATATATATATATATATATATATATATATATATATACATACACACTGTATCAAGTTTACCTAGATCTCACTGCAGACCGTTCCTGCTGTACTGTTTTTAATCTACTTCAGGCAGACAGTTGATTCAGTTAGCTGCAGTGTATTTTGTATATATTTATATATATATATATATATATATATATATATATATATATATATATATATATATACACACACACACACACACACATATATATATACTGTATCCTGTGTAGCTAGATCTCACTGCAGGCCATTCCTACACTTTCAGCCAGACAGGCCAGGCAGGTTATTCAATGTTCAATGATCTGCAGTGCATACAATATATATACTGTCTCCTATGTATATATTCACTGCATTCTAGTCTAGCCAAGCCTATATCTGACTGCAGGCCATTGCTGGTGTACGTTTTCAAATACACTTTTAGGCAGGCAAGAGATTCAGTGATCTGGAGTGCATTATATATATACAGTCTCCAACATATATATATCCACTGTATTCTAATCTGGCCAAGCCTATTTCAGACTACAAGCAGGCGGGTGATTCAGTGATCTGCAGTGCATAAAATATATATACAGTCTCCTACATATATATCCACTGCATTCTAGTCTAGCCAAGCCATTACCTGACTACAGGCCATTCCTGGTGTATGTTTTTAACAAAACTTTCAGGCAGGCAGGCCAGGCAGGTTATTAAGTGATCTGCAGTGCATAAAATATATATACAGTCTCCTACATATATATCCACTGCATTCTAGTCTAGCCAAGCCTATACCTGACTGCAGGCCATTCCTGGTGTAATTTTTCTAGTAAACTTCAGGCAGTGTTTTACTAATCCAATTTTACAGCATGTCTGGAAGGCCACCAAGGAAAGGCAGATGCTCACAGGCTACTAAAAGAGAGCAAGCAGGCTCTGTGTCTACAGCCAATAGTGCTGGTCATGGACACGGTGCATCCTCAGCACGTGGCCGTGGGGCACGCTTGTCCTTTTTTTCGGCAGCTGGCCGCGTTGAGCCACAACATGCAGAAGAGTTGGTAGAATGGATAACAAAGGCATCCTCATCCTCCTGATCCTCTGTCACCCAGGCTAAGACAAGTTTGGATGCCAATGCAGCATCCAAAGCAGCCTATTCCATCGGCTCCATGGCATCAGTTACTCCTTCCCTAGCCCCACCGTCATGTCCTGAGGAGTCCCCCGAACTGTTCGACCTCAGTGTTGGGTACATGCTGCAGGAGGATGCGCAGCATTTTGAAGGCTCTGATAATGGTACCCAGGTTGAGGATGAAGGCAGTAATGTGAGCCCAGAGAGAGGGACAAGAAACTGGCAGTCATGTTCCCCCAGCTGCAGCATACTGCCAGGTTTGCTCCAGTGGCGAGGAGGGAAGGGATGATGAGGTCACTGACTCCACGTGGGTGCCTGATAGTAGAGGGGAGGAGGAGGAGGAGGAGAAGGAGGTACATCTCCAATGAGGCAGGATGCCCTCCAGGGGCCAGCTTAAGGACAGCCAACCGACTGCATCACACTGCAGAGCTCTGCATGTGCAGGGCGCTGCTGACTCGTTGCCGCTGCAAGTTTTTTCAAAATGTTCTTGGTTGTGGGCCTTTTTTGAGACATGTGCAGCAGATCGCACCGTTGCTGTTTGCAACATATGTCTGTAGCGCATCAAGCGTGGCCAAAACAGCAGCCGCTTGGGCACCACATGCTTGACCAGACATATGTCGAGCTCCCATGCAGTCTGTTGGCAACAGTACTTAAAAGACCCACACCAAAGAACAAGGCGGACCTCTCCTTGCTCCTCATCAGCTGGGATCTCCAACCCCACTATACCTTCAGTCCTCTCAGAGACCTGCACTGAGAGGAATGAAGGTGTAGAATTAGGTGTCCCAAGCACTTGCGGGCAATCTGCTAGCGGTACACCTAAATGTGATTGTAGCAGGCAAATTTCCCTACCCCAGTTGCTAAACCGGCGAAAGAAATTCGGTCCCAGACATCCACATGCTCAGCGGCTGAATTCTAGTTTGGCTAAATTGCTAGCACTCCAACTGCTGTCTTTTCAGCTAGTAGACTCTGCCCCCTTTCGATAATTTGTGAAATGTGCGGTACCTCAGTGGCAGGTTCCCAAACGCCATTTTTTTCTGGGAAGGCCATTATGGCTCTCTACCAGCATGTGGAAGGTAATGTCTTGGCCTCATTGGACAGGGCGGTCAGCGGTAAGGTGCATATTACTGCTGACTCATGGTCCAGCAGACATGGACAGGGACATTACCTTTCTTTCATGGCGCATTGGGTAACCCTGTTGGCAGCTGGGAAGGATGCATGATAAGGGTGCTCCTCTTCCTCCTCTGTCCTCCTCTTCTTCTTCCTCTATGGCCTCTTCCTGTGCAGATTTATCCTTGGAATCAGCGGTGCTCCGTAGGCTTTCTAGGGGCTACGCAAGCACTCAGGCAAAAAGAAGCCATGTGGTGCTTGAGTTGGTCTGCTTAGGGGACAGGAGCCACACTGGGGCAGAGATTCTGGCAGCTCTGCAAAAGCAGGCTCAGGGGTGGTTGTGCAACGCCAGCTTCAGCCAGGAATGGTGGTTTGCGACAATGGCACCAACCTCCTCTCCGCCCTTTGACAAGCACACTTGAACCATGTTCCCTGTTTGGCTTACATCCTTAATTTGGTGGTGCAGCGGTTCTTGTGCAGGTACCTGGGCATTTCCGCCAGTCATATAATGCCAGTGCTCGGCTGGCTGACCTTCAAAAGGAATGCAACCTGCCCAAGAAACGCCTCATCTGTGACATGCCCACCAGGTGGAACTCAATGTTGGCAATGCTGCAGCGGCTGCACACGCAACAGAGGGCCATCAATGAGTACCTGTGCGAGTATGGCACCAGGACAGGGTCAGGGGAGCTTGGCTTTTTTTCGCTATGCCAGTGGCTAATGATCAAGGATGCATGCACTGTCCTGTCACCATTTGAGGAGGCCACGAGGATAGTGAGCAGTGACAGTGCATGCATCAGTGATACTGTCCCTCTTGTCTTCCTGTTGGAGCACACGCTGCATGGAATAATGGACAGGGCACTTGAGGCAGAACACAGGGAGGAAGAGGAGGACTTCCTTACCTCTCAAGGCTCCCTTTATCCAGACAGTATTCCAGAAGGCCTGGCTATCACACAGGAAGAGGTGGATTGTGTCAGCATGGAGGTGGAGCCTGGCACGCAGCATCAGCAGCAGTCTTCAAGGGATCGTTTTCAGTCCCCAGAAACCCATGGACTTGTACGTGACTGGGAGGATGTGGCTGCGGATAATGTCGTCCTTAGTGACCCAGAGGACTCCGGATCGAATGCCTCAGCAAACCTACGCTGCATGGCCTCCCTTATCCTCCCTGCAAAAGGAACCTCAAGGAGAGGGATCAGTACTGGTTGGCAACCCTTCTTGATCCACAGTACAAGGGTAAGTTTGCAGAACTTATCCAGCCTTCACAGAGGGAGCAGAGGATGAAACATCTTCTGGGAGGCCTTGCAGAAAGGTTTGTGCAATGTGTTTCCACAGTCTGGAAGGTTACAAATTCCTGGTCCTCCTGGACAATGTGTTGCTGAGGCTTCGGTCAGTCACAGGAGCGGTGGAGAAGGTGGCCGTCTGACCAATGTGTTCAGACAATTTTTTTTTTTTTTTTAAATTCTTTATTTTCTGACAGTCATATATCACATGCCACATGGAACATATTCTTTTAAACATCATATCAGCATATACATATTCTTTCTATCATAATATAGCTTTTTCACTCATTTCCTTACCAATTGGTTCTGAGTCTCTTCTATTCCAAGGGCAAGCATATAATTCCCCCTTTTTCATTTCCCTTAACCCCATTACCCCCCCCCCACCCCACCAGTACAAGGAAAGAAAAAAAAAAAAAAAAAAGAAAAAAAAAAGAAAAAAGTTATTTACCCCACCCCCCCAAAGGGGGGGGGGGATTTAGACAATTTTTTAGTCCGCAGCCCCAAGGTCTGTTCGGTTCCAGCAACCATCGGGAGGGTCTGATTTACATGGTGCAGGAATAGCTAGGGGAAAGATCAGACTTGGAGACCTTTCCAACCGAAAATCCACTGGGTTGCTGGGTCTTGAGGATGAATCACTGGCCAGAGCTTGCACAGTATGCAATTGAGCTACTGGCCTGTCCTGCATCCAGCGTTCTATCTGAATGCACATTCAGTGCTGCTGGAGACTTTGTAACTTATCTCAGAGCGTGCCTGTCCACAGACTTGGTTGATCGGCTCACCTTCATAAAAATGAATCAGTCTTGGATCACCAGCTACCAAGCACCTGATGCTGATCTCACATTTATGAATGTGAGATCCCTTGAAGACTGCCTATGCTGATGCTGAGTGAGGATCCTGTTATGCTGAGTGACTATCCTCTTCCTCTTCAATGTTCATGTTGATAGCTTCTAAGAAGATTTTTGGTTCTATGCACCAGCACCAGTGCCTAAAGCTCAATTTTTCGGCCCCTGTTTAACAGGGGCGTGTACTTACAATTTTTGCTGTAATATTTTGCAGCAGGGCTCGTTCCTGCGCTCAACTAGAGTATCTGCCAGGGGTTGCAGTGTTGTGGCGCCAGCAACAGTGCCTAAAGCCCAATTTTTCTGCCCCTGTTTAACAGGGGTGTGTAATTACAATTTTGATCATATATTTCACAGCAGGGCCCTTACCTGCGCCCACCAAGAGTAACTTACAGTGTTGTGGCAACACCACCATACCACCACCAAAGGCCCAATTTTTCTGACCCTGTTCAACAGGGGCATGTAATTACAATTATTGATATAATATTTCACAGCAGGGCCCGTTCCAGCGCCCACCAAGAGTAACTGTGAGGGCTTACAGTGTTGTGGTACCACCAACACCTAAAGCCCAAATTTCTGCAGATTATATAGGGCAGGCCGTATAGTATATACAGGCGGTCCCCTACTTTCAAACATCCGACTTACAAATGACTCCTACTTACATACGGAGGGAGATAACAGGAAGTGAGAGGAAATCTACCCCTGGGAAGGGAAATTCTCTCCTGTAAGTGTTAATATGGAAAAAAAGGTGTCTCCACTGATGCTTTATCACCAATCCTTGTTTCCCCAAAAATCCCAAATTTTCAAAATCCAATTGTCATTGGGACAGAAAGTGAGGTGAAATCTTCTGAACAGGGGCACAGACAGCAAAACAAATGTTACAGGGGTGATGATAACCCTTCCCCTTGTTATCCAAAAAGCTTAAAAATAGATTTTTTGACTGGAGCTACACTTAAAAAATTTACCTGTTCCAAATTACAAACAGATTCAACTTAAGAACAAACCTACAGTCCCTATCTTGTTTGTAACCCGGGGACTGCCTGTATACTGCTGTTCAGAGTATATAGGGCCTGGGGGCCCCACGCCTTTTCTTTTTTTAATTTGGGTGCGAGGTTCCCCTTAATATCCATACAAGACCCAAAGGGCCTGGTAATGGGCTGGGGGGTTACCCATGCTGTTTTTCTCAATAATTTTCATCCATATTGCCGGGACCCGACATTACATTACAGCCGCAAGTAGTTTTAATTTACTTTTATTCCTTTAGAAATGTCATTTTGTGCAGGTACTGTTCTAAACATGGGAAACACGCACCACTTTACAGGCATACCATAGACACCCCCCAGGTATTATATTTAAAGGAATATTTCACTTTTATTTTTTCACTTTAAGCATCATTAAAAGTTCTGCTCCCAAAAAAATGGCCGTTTTTATTAATTTTTTTTTGCATTGATACATGTCCCCTGGGGGTCCCCAAACCCTTTTTAAGACAATAACTTGCATATTAGCCTTTAAAATTCGCACTTTTGATTTCTCATGTTCGAGTCCCAAAGACTTTAACGGTGTTTGAATGTTCGCGCAAACTTTTGGTCCGTTCGCATGTTCTGGATGCAAACCGAATCAGGGGGTGTTTGGCTCATCCCTACTCTTCACATGTGCTGCATTAGGTTGCTTGACCTAGGAATGGGTATCCAGCAACCTGCTTACCACACTTTGTTGCTATACTTTCTATGCATGTAATACTGAACATCATTCTTAGGGCTTGTTCACAAGAGTGTCCAGATGGGCAGTAAAACTATGGCTCTAACTGCATGCCTTAACAATGAGATGTGGCCGCTCAGGACTGTATGCCAATGCTGTGGTCAAAGAAGAAGACAGTGTCACATCCAGCAAAAAAAATTAAACAGCATGATGCATTTTGAGGGCCTTACCGCCACCATACACAACCCATGCAAGTCTATAGGGCCACCCAACAACCTTGTGCAATGCACACAATTGCAGTGCAGTGAGGCAGCATTTACCCCCTCCCAGCCCCCCTTATGCTTACTTGAGCCCCGATCTGGAGCCATCCATGTGCCCGAGAGCAGTGGCTCTCTCTGCAATCTCTCCCTCCCCATTGTCTCCCGCTGTTGTCAATTACAGCCAACAAGGAGGGAGTGGGGGTGGGTCCAAGCCATGCCCTGTCTATGGACACACAGAGCCCAATCTCCATCCATGTGTACAAGAGCAGCTGCTCTCTTCGCTCTCTCCCTCCTCATTGACTCAAAGACAGCAGGGGGATTCTTTGGCTCATGCTGCTGACAATCACAACCAATGAGGTGGGAGCGGAGGGTGAGGATGAGCCATAGTCTGTGCATCTATGGATACACAGATCCTCCTTGAGAGCACGCCTATTCAAGTGCCCTCATTGCAGGCAGCTTGCTACGGTGGTCACTCAGTGGGTGGGAGGAGCTAGGAGCACAGATGGGAACCCAAAAATGCAAAACAATTAAGAAGTGAGTATAACATGTATGACAAAAAAAAATGTGTATACAATCCTTACAGCCTTTAAAATGCCTTTAAAAAGTGATCCGCTGCAGATCATATTTTAGAGGGGAGGCTATGCCTATTGCACATGTTAATGAGCCCTTCGAAGGACCTCTTGTGACTTTTTTATCTCTCGTTCTCTCCTTGTTCACCTGGAGCACCACTAACTCAACCCCTTTATTTGGATCATCTACATACCAGTTTGTATTTATGTGATATGTCAACAATACACAATTCAACAACTCATAGGAAACACCAAATGTCTGACATCTCATTACTGATACAATGTTCTTCAGCAGTAGCACATTGTGCATCCCCAGCAACTGTCTAGTCATTTGTAGCATTATCCTAGAAAGATGTACCATAAAAAGTAACACAATGTCCTACCAGTCCGTTGGATCAGGATAAACCCACAAGTAGTACGCAGAGTAGCGTCAGTGCATCAGTTTCTACCGTGTCTGCTCCTTCTTAAATTTGTCTTCACGTTTGAGAAACAGGAAATGAGTGAAAATTAAAGTAGAGATACTGATGTGTGTTAAATAAACAAAGAACAGTAGGGTGGGGAGGGAACAGAGTCCATCTGCATCTGATAATAAAGAATTATAATATTAGAAACATACCATCTTGTAGGGATCTCCAAACTACGGTCTTCCAGCTGTTGTAGAACTACACGTTCCATGATGAGGCATTGTAAAACTCTGACTAGGCATGATGGGAATTGCAGCTCATGAACAATTGGAGGGCCAAAGTTTGGAGACCCCTGATAGAGCATAGGACTTTGAAGGAGCTAATAATTGAAGATACATTTACAAGAATATTTTTTAGCGACTTTCCTGGTATTCTACGTCGGTACTTTGACATAGAATACTAGGGTTATGGCAGCAGATAGCTGCCATAAAATATTCAAAGACTTCTTGCGAGCTACCATATATATATATAAGAGTTAATATTCTGGACAGCTGCTAGCACTGATCACGTCCCATATGCTCGTGCTAACCAAGTAAACTATCAAATAAAGTGCCATGCTATCTAGATAATACCATGTGACCACCACATAGGCTAGTGCTACTGTTATGCCGCGTACACACGGTCTGACTTTTCAGCTAAAAAAGTCCGACAGCCCGTCTGACAGACTTTCGGCGGACTTTTGGCGGACTTGCGACGGACTTTCTAATGAACGGACTAGCCTACATACGATCACACAAAAGTCCGATGGATTCGTATGTGATGACGTACACCGGACTAAAATAACGAAGTTGATAGCCAGTAGCCAATAGCTTCCGTAGCGTGAGTTTTTGTCCATCGGACTAGCATACAGACGAGCAGATTTCTGGGTCCGGCGGAGTTACGATTTAAAGATTTGAAGCATGTTCCAAATCTAAAGTCCGTCAGATTTGCGACTGGAAAAGTCCGCTGAAGATCCGGTGAAGCCCACACATGATCGGATTGTCCGCCGGATTTGGTCCGTCAGCATCCGTTGGACAAGTCCGGTCGAAAAGTCCGTCCGTGTGTACGCGGCATTACCTTCAATAAATAAAAACTCATCAAAAGTATATACTGCAATCATTTACAATTATACCTTGTGACAGCATGTGCAATATAGTATAAGTATATATATATATATATATATATATATATATATATATATATATATATATATATATATATATATATATATATATATATATATGCTGCTCCTGTGCAGAAATCTCCATGCATTAACATGCACTAAATAAAAAACATAAAGCCTATTCCAATTCAATCCATTCTTCTGATTCTTTTGGAAATGATCAAAAACATGTGCTCATGTCCACTCTTGTGCTCCCCCTTTGGTGTATGCGCCATTCACCTTAGAGCGTGTGACCTCACAGCTAAGCTTGACCTAAACATGCTTTTGAACCACCTCTGCATTCAATACCTGTACTCAGATCCTGGGCTGGTTGCTTGTGCATTTTTCCACATAAAATATAACAGAGGAAACTAGATAGTATAATACCGTTTTATATATTTATTAAAAAGTAACAGACATCCATTTCATAGGATACTCACATTTTATAAATGCCGAATATCGTATAAAAAAAGTGGAGCTGATGGGCTGATTTCCCGAAACCGGGAAATGACATATCTTCCTCAGGGAAAATTTCCCCCTGAGGAAGATAGTCATTTACTGGTATCGACACGCGTTGGGGAGGGGACGGGTTGGTGTGTGAGACGGCAGAGCGTTCTCAGCAAAGGAAGGGACACATCAGCTCAGCTTTTTTATACAATTTTCGGCATTTATAAAATGGTGCACTGTGGCACCCACGAATTGTGAGTCCCCTATGAAAGGGATGTCTGTTACTTTTTAATAAATATATAAAATGGTATTATACTATCTTATTTCCTCTGTTATATTTTATGTGGAAAAACGCACAAGCAACCAGCCCAGGATCTGAGTATAGACATTGAACCCAGAGGTTGTTAAAAAGTGTGTTTTTACCAAGCTTAGCTGCGAGGTCACACGCTCTAAGGTGAACACATACACCAAAGGGGAGCACAACAGTGGACACGAGCACATGTTTTTTATAATTTCCAATAGAATCAGAAGAATGGAATGAATTGGAGTAGACTTTACGTTTTTTATTTAGTGCATGTTAATGTATGATTATTTCTGCACAAGAGCACTTTAATGCACTGGATTAATCTCTGGTTTTGTACTATTTAAGCACTTTATGTAAGCACTGTTTATATATATAAGTGGATGTTCTATATATAGATATATATACTATTTTGCACATGCTGTCACGAGGTATAATTGTAAATGATTGCAGTATATAATTTTGATGCGTTTTTATTTATTGAAGGTAACAGTAGCATTAGCGGTGGTCACATGGTATTATCTAGATAGCGTGGCACTTTATTTGAGAGTTTAGATAGCTGCCATAACCCCGGTATTTTCTTCAATGGCGGGGGGTCCGCTTTCAGATAAATGTGGTCTCTGCGGTGGATTCGCCACAAGATCACTTTTATCGGCGGCAGAAGAGGTGCCCCCACCCCCTTCTGCCATGCTCCGGTCGTCTCCGCCGCTTACCGGATCCGATCCTATCCCCTCAGTAGCATGGAGCCGAGTGAGGGAATGATGGCTCCCACTCGGCTCCATAACATTGGATGACGGAAGCGTCAAACGTCACTTCCGCCCAATGGTCTTAACCAAATGACGGCCACAGCGTGGACTTGAATTTCCGGCCATCATATGATGTCCTCCCCTTTGCACGCCCCCCGCGCACCCCCTGCAGGGTGCACGCTGTGATCACCGAGTCACTGAGACTCGGGTGATCATAGATCCAAGTAAGGGGCCGATCCCAGCCTCTTACCACATGATCAGCTGTCAGCCAATGACAGCTGATCACGTGATGTAAACAAAAGCTTGGTAATCTTTTTTTTTTCTCCTCTCGCTGACAGTGTGAGGAGAAAAAAGCTGACAGCGTGAGGAGAAAGAAAAGCCAATCACCGGCTCATGTGCAAGGGACATCATCGGTACCGAAGAGGAAGGAGGCACATCTGCCTCATCTGTGCCCACAATTACCGCCTGCCAGTGCCACTTGCCAGTGCCCACAGTGCCCACCAGTGCCACATATCAATGCCCATGAATGCCACCTATCAATGCCCACAAGTGCCACCTATCAATGCCCGCCAGTGGTGCCAATCAGTGCCTCATCAGTGCCACCTACAGTGCTGCCTATCAGTGTAACCTACCAGTGCCGATCAGTGCCCATCACTGCCACCCATCAGTGCCCATCACTGCCACCCATCAGTGCCACCTGTCAGTGCCACCTATTAGTGCCACTTCTCAGTGCCCACCAGTGCCACCTATCTATGCCCTTCATTGCCACCCATCAGTGCCACCTCTCAGTGCACACCAGTGCCACCTATCAATGCCCACCAGTGGTGCCAATCAGTGCCTCATCAGTGCCACCTACAGTGCTGCCTATCAGTGTAACCTACCAGTGCCGGTTAGTGCCCATTATTGCCACCCATCAGTGCCCATCACTGTCACCCATAAGTGCCCATCACTACCACCTATCAGTGCCCATCACTGCCACCTATTAGTGCCACCTGTCAGTGCCACCTATTAGTGCCACTTCTCAGTGCCCACCAGTGCCACCTATCTATGCCTTCAGTGCCACCTCTCAGTGTCACCTCTCAGTGCACACCAGTGCCGCCTATCAGTGCCCATCAGTGCCGCCTATCAGTGCCCATCCGTGCCCACCAGTGCCACCTTATTGGTGCCCATCAATGCAGCCCATCAGGACCTTTTATCTGCTCCTTGTAAATGGGATCATGAGGGAATAACACACACATGGCCATGGAACAGCTGAGCAGACAATTGTCCCATTACTTTTGGTCCCTAAAAAAGTGGGTGGGACATATACAAACTGTTATAACTCCTACACCATTCAGCTGGTTTGGATGTAAATACCCTCAAAATTAAAGCTGAAAGTCTGCAGTTAAAGCACATCTTGTCTGTTTCATTTCAAATTCATTGTGGTGGTGTATAGAGCCAAAAAGATTAGGATTGTGTCGATGTCTCACAAAGTGAGTACACCCCTGACATTTTTTGTAAATATTTTATTCTATCTTTTCATGTGACAACACTGAAGAAATGACACTTTGCTACAATGTAAAGTAGTGAGTGTACAGCTTGTATAACAGTGTAAATTTGCTGTCCCCTCAAAATAACTCAACACACAGCCATTAATGTCTAAACCGCTGGCAACAAAAGTGAGTACACCCCTAAGTAAAAAAGGTCCACATTGGGCCCAAACTGTCAATATTTTGTGTGGCCACCATTATTTTCCAGCACTGCTTTAACTCTCTTGGGTATGGAGTTCAGCTCTTGGGTATGGAGTTTAGCTAAACTGTATCCAGTTTAGCTAGGTCTCACTGCAGACCGTTCCTGGTGTACAGTTTCTAATATACTTCAGGGAGGCAGTTGATTCAGTTAGCTGCAGTGTGTTTAGAATATATATATACATCCCAGTTTTCTATGTATATATATATATACACTGTATCCTGTGTAGCTAGATCTCACTGTAGGCCATTCCTGGTGTACGTATTCAAATACACTTTTAGGCAGGCAGGCCAGGCAGGTTATTCAGTGATCTGCAGTGCAAAAATATATATACTGTCTCCTACATATATATCCACTGCATTCTAGTCTAGCCAAGCCTATATCTAACTGCAGGCTAGATATGTGCGATTAGTTTCGTACAAAACGAAAATTCGTATGAATTTCCGTAAATTCGTACATTCGGGAGGATCCGAAATAGGAATTGCTATGCGTCCGAATTTTGTGCGAAATACGAAATTTTGGGAATTTTGGAAACGAGAATGTTCGTTAATTACGATTATTCATTATGATGAATTAAAAAACCCAGGAAGCCAGCACAGCACAGGGATGGTGGGAGCCCCTCATTATGATAAATTCATCATAACGAACATTCATAATTGTTACAAAAAGTTAACGAACCTAAAAGTTAAAACCCTAGGAAGTCAGCACAGCACAGGGATGGTGGGAGCCCCTCATAATGATAAATTCATCTTAACGAACATTCATAATTGTTACGAAAAGTTAACGAACCTAACAAAAGTTCATATTTCGTATGAATCCGAATTGAATTTCAGACACGAAATATGCAATACTAATTAATTCTAATACGAAAAGGAACAGAACAAAATGAGACAAATTTATTGATGGCGCACATGTCTACTGCAGGCCATCGCTGGTGTACATTTTCAAATACACTTTCAGGCAGGCAGCCAAGCCTATATCTGATTGCATATAGTTCCTGATGTACGTTTTCAAATACACTTTTAGGCAGGCAGGCAGGTGATTCAGTGATCTGCAGTGCATAAAATATATATACAGTCTCAAACACATACAGTATATATCCACTGCATTCCAGTCTAGCCAAGCCTATATCTGACTGCAGGCCATTGCTGGTGTACGTTTTCAAATTCACTTTCAGGCAGGCAGGCAGGCAGGCAAGTGATTCAGTGATCTGCAGTGCATTAAATATATATACAGTCTCCTACATATATATATCCACTGCATTCTAGTCTAGCCAAGCCTTTATCTGGTGTACATTCTATATCTGGTGTAGCCAAGTCATTGCTGGAGAACATTTTCAAATACACTTTCAGGCAGGCAAGTGATTCAGTGATCTGCAGTGCATTAAATATGTATACAGTCTCCAACATATATATATCCACTGCATTCTAGTATTGTACTGTATTGTATGTTTTCAAATACACTGCCTCAGGCAGGAAGGCAGGTGATTCAGTGATCTGCAGTGCATTAAAATATATATACACAGTCTCCTACATATATATATATATATATATATATATATATATATATATATATATATATATATATATATATATATCCACTGCATTTTAGTCTAGCAAAGCCTATATCTGACTGCAGGCCATTGCAGGTGTAAGTTTTCAAATACACTTTCAGGCAGGCAAGTGATTCAGTGACCTGCAGTGCATTAACTTTATATACAATCTCCAACATATATATATATCCACTGCATTCCAGTCTAGCCAAGCCTATATCTGACTGCAGGTAGTTCCTGGTGTACGTTTTCAAATATACTTTCAGGCTGGCAGGCAGGTGATTCAGTGATCAGCAGTGCATTAAATATATATACAGTCTCCAACATATATATATCCACTGCATTCTAGTCTAGCCAAGCCTATATTTGACTGCAGGTACTTCCTGATGTATGTTTTCAAATACACTTTCAGGCAGGCAGGCAGGTGATTCAGTGATCTGCAGTGCATAAAATATATATACACAGTTTCATATATATATATATATATATATATATATATATATATATATATATATATATATATATATCCATTGCATTCTAGTCTAGCCAAGCCTATATCTGACTGCAGGCTATTGCAGGTGTACGTTTTCATACACTTTCAGGCAGGCAAGTGATTCAGTGATCTGCAGTGCATAAAATTTATATACAGTCTCCAACATATATATATCCACTGCATTCCAATCGAGCCAAGTCTATATCTGACTGCAGGCCATTGCTGGCGTACGTTTTCAAATACACTTTCAGGCAGTCAGGCAAGTGATTCAGAGATCTGCATTGCATTAAATATATATACAGTCTCCAACATATATATCAACTGCATTCCAGTCTAGCCAAGCCTATACTTGACTACAGGCCATTTCTGGTGTACGTTTTCAATGACACTTTCAGGCAGGAAGGCCAGGCAGGTGATTCAGTAATCTGCAGCGCATACAGATATATATACAGTCTCCTACATATATATCCACTGCATTCCAGTCTAGCCAAGCCTATATCTGACTGCAGGCCATTCCTGGTGTACGCTTTCAAATACACTTTCAGGCAGGTGATTCAGTGATCTGCAGTGCATAAAATATATACTGTCTCCTACATATATATCCACTGCATTCTAGTCTAGCTAAGCCTATACCTGACTACAGGCCATTCCTGGTATACGTTATTATTATTATTATTATTATTTAGGATTTATATAGCACCAACAATTTACGCAGCGCTTTACAATATAAAAGGGAGACAATACAAAAAAAACAAGAGGATTAAGAGGGCCCTGCTCAGAAGAGCTTACAATTTAGTAGGGTGGGGCAGGTGGTACAAAAGTTTGTAACTGTGGGGAATGACCTGATGGAAGTGGTGGGAGATTAGTTGGAGATGTGATAGGCTTTCCTGAAGAGATGAGTTTTCAGGGATCGCCTGAAGGTAGCAAGAGTAGGGAATAGCCGGATAGATGGAGGTAGCGAGTTCCACAGGATGGGAGAGGCTCTGGAGAAATCCTGGAGACGAGCATGGGAGGAGGAGATGAGAGAGCTTGAAAGCAGGAGGTCTTGAGAAGAGAGGAGAGGTCGATCTGGGTGATATTTGGAGACAAGATTAGTGATGTAGCTTGGGGCAGAGTTGTGAATGGCTTTGTATGTTGTGGTTAGTATTTTGAATTTAATTCGCTGCGTGATTGGGAGCCAGTGTAGGGATTGGAGTAGAGGGTTGGCAGACACTGAGCGGTTGGTAAGGTGGATAAGTCTGGCAGCAGCATTCATGATAGACTGAAGAGGGGATAGCCTATGGAGAGGTAAGCCAATGAGAAGGGAGTTGCAATAGTCAAGGCTAGAGATAACAAGGGAGTGAATGAGGAGCTTGGTGTTTTCATGTGTTAAAAAGGGGCGAATTTTAGAGATGTTACGGAGGTGAATTCTACAAACTTTGGACAACGATTGGATTTGAGGCTGAAATGACAAGTCAGAGTCTAGGATTACACCTAGTACCCTGGCGTGAGGGAAGGGACTTATGGTTGCATTGTTGATTTTGATGGAAAAGTCATGGAGGGGGGCACGGACGGGGGGAATATTAATAGCTCAGTTTTAGAGAGATTTAGTTTAAGGAAGTGGTGCGACATCCATGCTGATATGTCAGTTAGTACGTTAGTAATGCGAGAGGAGACTGAAGGAGTGAGATGAGGAGTAGACAGATAGATTTGGGTGTCATCAGCGTATAAGTGGTATTGGAAGCCGTGGGCAGTTATTAAGTGACCAAGGGAGGAGGTGTAGATAGAGAAGAGAAGGGGTCCAAGAACCGAGCCTTGGGGGACCCCCACAGAAAGGGACAATGGAGAGGAGGAGACAGAGTTGTAGGTGACACTAAAGGAGCGCTGTGATAAATAGGCAGAGAACCAGGATAGAGCAGAATCTCGGAGGCCAAGGGAATGTAGTTTATTGAGAAGGAGCGGGTGGTCAACAGTATCAAAGGCCACAGAGAGGTCAAGTAGTAGGAGTTTGGAGTACTGGCTGTTGGTTTTAGCAGTTAGTAAATTGTTAGTGAGTTTTAGTAAGGCAGTTTCCGTGGAGTGCTGCAAGCGAAAGCCAGACTGTAAGGGGTCAAGAAGGTTATTTTCATTGAGGTAGGAGCTAAGACAGTTGTAGACTTATGCCCCGTACACACGGTCGGATTTTCCGACGGAAAATGTGTGATAGGACCTTGTTGTCGGAAATTCCGAACGTGTGTAGGCTCCATCACACATTTTCCATCGGATTTTCCGACACACAAAGTTTGAGAGCAGGATATAAAATTTTCCGACAACAAAATCCGTTGTCCGAAATTCCGATCGTGTGTACACAAATCCAACGGACAAAGTGCCACGCATGCTCAGAATAAATAAAGAGATGAAAGCTATTGGCCACTGCCCCGTTTATAGTCCCGACGTACATGTTTTACGTCACCGCGTTTAGAATGATCGGATTTTCCGACAACTTTGTGTGACCGTGTGTATGCAAGACAAGTTTGAGCCAACATCCGTCTGAAAAAATCCTAGGATTTTGTTGTCGGAATGTCCGAACAAAGTCCAACCGTGTGTACGGGGCATAAGCGTTCTAGAAGTTTAGAGCTGAATGGGAGCAATGAGATGGGTCTTAAGTTGTTCAGGTTGGTAGGGTCCAGTGAGGGCTTTTTAAGAATGGGAGTGATCTGCGCATGTTTTAGAGGGGAGGGGAAGATGCCGCTAGAGAGGGAGAGATTGAAGATGTGGGTGAGGGAGCATAGGATAGAAGAAGAGGGTGACCATAGTAGTTGTGAGGGAACAGGATCCAAGGGACAATTGGTTAGGTGGGCATCCGAGAAAATTTGTTGTAACCTCTTTTGTAGTAGCCAATTCAAAAGAGGAGAGGGTTTTCAACAACACTTTTAGGCAGGCAGGCCAGGCAGGTGATTCAGTGATCTGCAGTGCACAAAATATATATACAGTCCCCTACATATATATCCACTGCATTCTAGTCTAGCCAAGCCTATACCTGACTGCAGGCCATTCCTGGTGTAATTTTTCTAGTTATCTTCAGGCGCTGTTTTGCTAATCCAATTTTACAGCATGTCTGGAAGGCCACCAAGGAAAGACAGATGCTCACAGGCCACTAAAACAGGCTCTCTGTCTACAGCCAACAGTGTTGATCACGGACACGGTGCATTCTCACCACATGGCCGTGGGGCACGCTTGTCCTTTTTGTCGACAGCTGGCCGTGTTGAGCCACAACATGCAGAAAAGTTGGTAGAGTGGATCACAAAGCCGTCCTCCTCCTCCTCATCCTCTGTCACCCAGGCTAAGACAAGTTTGGCTGCCAATGCAGCTGTCAAAGTGGCCTATTCCATCGGCTCAATGGCATCAGTCACTCCTCCCCTAGACCCACCATCATGTCCTGAGGAGTCCCTCGACCTGTTCGACCACAGAGTCGGGTACATGCTGCAGGAGGATGCACAGCGTTTTGAAGGGTCCAATGATGGTACCTAGGTTGAGGATGAAGGCAGTAATGTAAGCCCAGAGAGAGGGGGTGCCCATGAAGCACAAATAACTGGTAGTCATGTTCCCCCAGCAGCAGCATACTGCCAGGTGCGCTCCAGTGGCGTGGAGG
This sequence comes from Lithobates clamitans, assembly GCA_037952925.1. Lineage (NCBI taxonomy): Eukaryota > Metazoa > Chordata > Amphibia > Anura > Ranidae > Lithobates > Lithobates clamitans. The sequence continues at coordinate 2,225,279 of JBBGZY010000859.1, forward strand.
GAGGGGATGATGAGGCCACTGACTCTACGTGGGTGCCTGATAGAAGAGAGGAGGAGCACATCTCCAATGAGGCAGGATGCCCTCCAGGGGCCAGCTTACGGACAGCCAACCGACTGCATCACACCGCAGAGCTCTGCATGTGCAGGGCGCTGGTGACTCCGTGTGTTTTTTCAAAAGTCCTTTGGTGTGGGACTTTTTTGAGACATTGCAGCAGATCGCACCATTGCTGTTTGCAACATATGTCTGAAGCGTATCCAGTGTGGCCAAAAAGCAGCCACTTGGGCACCACATGCTTGACCAGACATATTTCAAGCTCCCAAGCAGTCCCTTTGCAACAGTACTTAAAAGACCCACACCAAAGAAGAAGGCAAACCTCTCCTTGCTCCTCATCAGCTGGGATTTCCAACCCCACTATACCTTCAGTCCTCTCAGAGACCTGCACTGAGAGAAGTGAAGGTGTAGAATTAGGTGTCCCAAGCACTTGCGGGCAATCTGCTAGCGGTATACCTAACTCCGATTGTAGCAGGAAAATTTCCCTACCCCAGTTTCTAAACCGTCTAAAGAAATTTGGTCCCAGCCATCCACATGCTCATCGGCTGAATGCTAGTTTGTCTAAATTGCTAGCACTCCAACTGCTGCCTTTTCAGCTGGTAGACTATGCCCCTTTCGAGAATTTGTGGAATGTGCGGTACCTCAGTGGCAGGTTCCCAAACGCCATTTTTTCTCAGAAGGCCATTCTGGCTCTCTACCTGCATGTGGAATGCAATGTCTTGACCTCGTTGGACAGGGCGGTCAGCGGTAAGGTACATATTACCGCTGACTCATGGTCCAGCAGGCATGGACAGGGACATTACCTTTCTTTCATGGCGCACTGGGTAACCCTGCTGGCAGCTGGGAAGGATGCGGGACAGGTTGCAGTAATGTTGGAGCTTGTTCCACCACCACGCCTCTAAAATGCTGGTAGTGGTGATTCTGTCACATCTCTCTCCTCCACCCCCTCCTCTTCTTCTTCCTCTATGGCCTCTTCCTGTGCAGATTTGTCCTTGGAACCAGTGGTGCTTTGTAGGCATTCTAGGGGCTACACAAGTACTCAGGCAAAAAGATGCCATGCGGTGCTTGTGTTGGTCTGTTTAGGGGACAGGAGCCACACTGGGGCAGAGATTCTGGCAGCTCTGCAGGGGCAGGTTCAGAGGTGGTTGACACTATGCCAGCTTCAGCCAGGAATGGTTGTTTGTGACAATGGCACCAACCTCCTCTTCGCCCTCCGACAGGGACAGTTGAACCATGTTCCCTGTTTGGCTCACATCCTTAATTTGGTGGTGCAGCGGTTCCTGTGCAGGTACCCGGGCTTTCAGGATCTCCTGAGGCGGGCCAGGAAAGTCTGTGGGCATTTCCGCCGGTCAAATAATGCCAGTGCTTGGCTGGCTGACCTTCAAAAGGAATGCAACCTGCCCAAAAACCGCCTCATCTGTGACATGCCCACCAGGTGGAACTCAATGTTGGCAATGCTGCAGCGGCTGCACACGCAGCAGAGGGCCATCAATGAGTACCTGTGCGAGTATGGCACCAGGACAGGGTCAGGGGAGCTTGGCTTTTTTTCGCCATGCCAGTGGCTAATGATCATTTGCCATGTAGTCGCCCACCCCATTAATTTGTTCAGGTCTTTTTGCAAGGTTTCCACATCCTGCGGAGAAGTTATTGCCCTGCTTATCTTAGTATCTTCTGCAAATACAGAGATTGAACTGTTTATCCCATCCTCCAGGTCGTTTATAAACAAATTAAATAGGATTGGTCCCAGCACAGAACCCTGGGGAACCCCACTACCCACCCCTGACCATTCCGAGTACTCCCCATTTATCACCACCCTCTGAACTCGCCCTTGTAGCCAGTTTTCAATCCATGTACTCACCCTATGGTCCATGCCAACGGACCTTATTTTGTACAGTAAACGTTTATGGGGAACTGTGTCAAATGCTTTTGCAAAATCCAGATACATCATGTCTACGGGCCTTCCTTTATCTAGATGGCAACTCACCTCCTCATAGAAGGTTAATAGATTGGTTTGGCAAGAATGATTCTTCATGAATTCATGCTGATTACTGCTAATGATACTGTTCATATTACTAAAATCCTGTATATAGTCCCTTATCATCCCCTCCAAGAGTTTACATACTATTGATGTTAGGCTAACTGGTCTGTAATTCCCAGGGATGTATTTTGGGCCCTTTTTAAATATAGGTGCTACATTGGCATTTCTCCAATCAGCTGGTACCATTCCAGTCAGTAGACTGTTCGTAAAAATTAGGAACAACGGTCTGGCAATCACTTGACTGAGTTCCCTAAGTACCCTTGGATGCAAACCATCTGGTCCCGGTGATTTATTAATGTTAAGTTTCTCAAGTCTAATTTTAATTCCATCCTCTATTAACCATGGAGGTGCTTCCTGTTGTGTCATAAGGATAAACACTGCAGTTTTGGTTACTGAAGCCCCCCGATTCACACGTGAAGACTGAGGAGAAGAATAAATTCAATACCTTCGCCATCTCCCCATCCTTTGTAACCAGATGTCCTTCCGCAATGTTCATGTTGATAGCTTCTAAGAACATTTTTGGTTCTGGGCACCAGCACCAGTGCCTAAAGCCCAATTTTTCTGCCCCTGTTTAACAGGGGCATGTAATTACAATTTTTGCTGTAATAGTTTGCAGCAGGGCTCGTTCCTGCATTCAACTAGAGTATCTGTGAGGGTTTTTTGTCTGTGCGTCTATGGATACACAGATCCTCCTTGAGAGCACACCCATTCAAGTGCCCCCATTGCAGGCAGCTTGCTACGGTGGTCACTTAGTGGGTGGGAGGAGCTGGGAGCACAAATGGGAACCCAAAAATGAGTATCAGGGCTGCTCTGTGCAAAACAATTAACAGGTGAGTATAACATGTTTCTTATTTTTATGACAAAAAAAATGTGTATACAATCAATTTAATAAGGTGCGAAGAAGGCTAAACCTCCTTACAGCCTTTAAAATGCCTTTGAAAAGTGATCCACTGCAGATCACATTTTAGAGGGGAGGATATGCCTATTGCACATGTGAATGAGGACTTCAAAGGACCTCTCTTGTGACTTTTTTATCTTTCTTTCTCTCCTTGTTCACCTGGAGCACCACTGACTCAACCCCTTTATTTGGATCATCTACATACCAGTTTGTATTTATGTGATATGTCAACAATGTACAATTCAACAACTCATAGGAAACACCAAATGTCTGTCACCTCATTAATGATACAATGTTCTTCAGCAGTAACACATTGTGCAACCCCAGCAACTAGAGCTTGTCGGCCTAGGCCTAGGGCGGCACTTTGCGGGGGGCGGCAAAAAGGGCCGCCCCCCACATGAGAGAAAGCCCCCCCACCCGTCTTACTGATTCCCGGCTCCCGCTGCCGCCTCCCGCACACATGTAGCCCACGGCGGCCGGCTTTCTGTAGCGGCGCCACTATGTATGGGCGTGCTTGGCAGAGGATGGGGGCGTGTATCTCACGCCCCCCTAACTCTCTGACAAGCATGCCCATACACCACGGCGCCGCTACAGAAAGCCGGCCGCCGTGGGCTGCATGTGTGCGGGAGGCGGCAGCGGGAGCCAGGAATCAGCAAGACGGGTGGGGGGGCTTTCTCTCATGCGGGGGGGGCGGCGTGTGTCACTCGCGCCCCCATAGGTGACAAGTGGAGCTTTAAGCTCCGCCTACCCTCCCCTGCACTGCTTTACTGCAGTGAATCTGCAGGAAACCCCCAGGACAGCAGGTACAATGATTTAATAAAGTATATCAGTGTTATGGGCACTGGCAGCATTTGATGGGCACTGGCAGAATTTGATAGGCACAGTGGCAGCATTTGATGGGCACAGTGGCAGCATTTGATGGCACAGTGGCTGCATTTGATGACACAGTGGCTGCGTTTGAGGGCACAATGGCTGCGTTTGATGGCACAGTGGCTGCATTTCATGGCACAGTGGCTGCATTTGATAGGCACGGTGGCTGCATTTGATGGGCACAGTGGCTGCGTTTGATGGGCACAGTAGCTGCGTTTGAGGGCACAGTGGCTACGTTTGATGGCACAATGGCTACGTTTGATGGCACAGTGGCTGCGTTTGATGGGGCACAGTGGCTGCATTTGATGGGGCACAGTGGCTGCAATTGATGGGCACAGTGACTGCGTTTGATAGCACAGTGGCAGCGTTTGATGGGCACAGTGGCTGCGTTTGAGGGCACAGTGGCTGCGTTTGATGGCACAGTGGCTGCGTTTGATGGCACAATGGCTACGTTTGATGGCACAGTGGCTGCATTTGATGAGGCACAGTGGCTGCGTTTGATGGGGCACAGTGGCTGCATTTGATGGGCACAGTGGCTGCAATTGATGGGCACAGTGACTGCGTTTGATAGCACAGTGGCAGCGTTTGATGGGCACAGTGGCTGCGTTTGAGGGCACAGTGGCTGCGTTTGATGGCACAGTGGCTGCGTTTGATGGCACAATGGCTACGTTTGATGGCACAGTGGCTGCATTTGATGAGGCACAGTGGCTGCGTTTGATGGGGCACAATGGCTGCATTTGATGGGCACAGTGGCTGCAATTGATGGGCACAGTGGCTGCGTTTGATAGCACAGTGGCTGCAATTGATGGGCACAGTGGCTGCAATTGATGGGCACAGTGGCTGCGTTTGATAGCAAAGTGGCAGAATTTGATGGGCACAGTGGCTGCCTTTGACGGCACAGTGGCTGCGTTTGATGGGCACAGTGGCTGCGTTTGATGGGCATAGTGGCTGCGTTTGATGGGCACAGTGGCAGCATTTGATGGGCACAGTGACTGCGTTTGATGGGGCACAGTGAGGCTGCAATTGATGGGCACAGTGAGACCCCCCCCCCGTGATAGCATTAAAACTCAGCAGCTAAAAATACTGTAGCTGCTGACTTTTAATATTAGGACACTTACCTGTCCAGGGATCCAGCGATGTCGACACCTCAGCCGATTTTCGGATTGGCTCTCGGGTTTTGCCACTATCATTCATGGTAAGGGAAACCGACCAGTTCCCTACTGCACATGTACGAAGCGCATTGCACTTTCTGAATGGCCTAGTGGAGGAAGGAGGAGGGGGGGCAAACTTCAGAGGGGACAGCGCAGTCTCCCGGAAGTGGGGAAGGGTACCTGTCAGAAACAGGTACCTGTTCCCCCCTGAAAGGTGCCAAATGAGCCTAAAGAGGAAGGGGTGTTGTTTACAGATGATAGGATGGGTCTTAAACAGGAAGGGGTGTGGCCTCGGCAGGATGGGGTGGGTCGTATTTAAATTAGGGGAGTGCATGCGTTTAGTCAGGCCTAGGGCAGCACAAAACCTAAATACACACTGCCAGCAACTGTCTAGTCATTTGTAGCATTATCCTAGAAAGATGTACCATAGAAAGTAACACAATGGGCTACCAATTCCATTGGATCAGGATAAACCCATAAGTAGTACACAGAGTAGCGTCAGTGCATCAGTTTCTACCGTGTCTGTTCCTTCGTGAATTTGTCTTCACGCTTGAGAAATAGGAAATCAGTGAAAATGAAAGTAGAGATACCAATGTGTGTTAGATAAACAAAGAACACAAAGTCATATTGGAGCTCTGCCAGCAGTAGGGTGGGGAGGGAACAGAGTCCATCTGCATCTGATAATAAAGAATTATAATAGTAGAAACGCACCATCTTGTAGGGATCTCCAAACTACGGTCTTCCAGCTGTTGTAGAACTACACGTCCCATGATGAGGCATTGTAAAACTCTGACTAGGCATGATGGGAATTGCAGTTCCTGAACAACTGGAGGGCCAAAGTTTGGAGACCCCTGATAAAGCATAGGACTTTGAAGGAGATAATAATTGAAGATACATTTACAATAATACTTTTTAACTACTTTCCCGGTATTCTATGTCGGTACTTTGACATAGAATACCTGGGTTATGGCAGCAGATAGCTGCCATAAAATAGTCAAAGACTTCTTGAGAGCTACCATATATATATAAGAGTTAATATTCTGGACAGCTGCTAGCACTGATCACGTCTCATATGCTCGTGCTAACCAAGTAAAAAGTGCCATGCTATCTAGATAATACCATGTGACCACCACATAGGCTAGTGCTACTGTTACCTTCAATAAATAAAAAACTCATCAAAAATATATACTGCAATCATTTACAAGTATACCTCATGACAGCATGTGCAAAATAGTATATATATATATATAAATATATACAGTGGGGACAGAAAGTATTCAGACCCCCTTAAATTTTTCACTCTTTGTTATATTGCAGCCACTATCATTCATGGTAAGGGAAACCGACCAGTTCCCTACTGCACATGTGCGAAGCGCATTGCACTTTCTGAATGGCCTAGTGGAGGAAGGAGGAGGGGGGGCAAACTTCAGAGGGGACAGCGCAGTCTCCCGGAGGTGGGGAAGGGTACCTGTCAGAAACAGGTACCTGTTCCCCCCTGAAAGGTGCCAAATGAGCCTAAAGAGGAAGGGGTGTTGTTTACAGATGATAGGATGGGTCTTAAACAGGAAGGGGTGTGGCCTCGGCAGGATGGGGTGGGTCGTATTTAAATTAGGGGAGTGCATGCGTTTAGTCAGGCCTAGGGCAGCACAAAACCTAAATACACCACTGCCAGCAACTGTCTAGTCATTTGTAGCATTATCCTAGAAAGATGTACCATAAAAAGTAACACAATGGGCTACCAATTCCATTGGATCAGGATAAACCCATAAGTAGTACACAGAGTAGCGTCAGTGCATCAGTTTCTACCGTGTCTGTTCCTTCGTGAATTTGTCTTCACGCTTGAGAAATAGGGAAATCAGTGAAAATGAAAGTAGAGATACCGATGTGTGTTAGATAAACAAAGAACACAAAGTCATATTGGAGCTCTGCCAGCAGTAGGGTGGGGAGGGAACAGAGTCCATCTGCATCTGATAATAAAGAATTATAATATTAGAAACGCATCATCTTGTAGGGATCTCCAAACTACGGTCTTCCAGCTGTTGTAGAACTACACGTCCCATGATGAGGCATTGTAAAACTCTGACTAGGCATGATGGGAATTGCAGTTCCTGAACAACTGGAGGGCCAAAGTTTGGAGACCCCTGATAAAGCATAGGACTTTGAAGGAGATAATAATTGAAGATACATTTACAATAATACTTCAACATCACGTCCACAACCCTACCCCCCGTATAACCAATATTTCCATAACCCACCCCTAACCACACTTAAGTGAGAAAACAGACGGAAACCCCAGATTCTCTCACTTACCCAAAGCCACACCCCCCACACAATATGTCACATACGAGACCTACCACTGAACATATCACGCTGAAAATATCATCCCTGAATGCAAAAGGGCTCAAAATCCCAGAGAAACGCAGCCAGGTTCTCTCTCAGATGCACAAACTTTTTAGCTTTTAACATCTCAGAACACTGGCAGACTCCTTCCATAAGAAAAGTTACAAAGACAAAACCATCAACAACAGCATAAACACAGCCTTGAAAACCCGAAGAGAAAATCTCCTCCAATACACAGAGAAAAAAACAAATAACCGAGTACCTCTAGTCACCACATACAACCCAGCACTTGAAGGGATCAAAAAGATAATCAAAGATTTACAACCCATTATAACAGAGGATGAAACTCTGAAAGGAATATTCCAACAACCCCCATTATTGGCCTTCAGACAACCACCCAACCTCAGACACAAACTAATCAGCAGGAAACTTCACTCTGATTATGAAGTCACAAATAATGGAAGCAAACCATGCAATAAAAAACGCTGCAAACTATGCAACCAGATAAATCTATCCAAAAGTGTTACACACACAAATGGGACCTTCAATATCATGGGATCTTACAGCTGTACCTCCAGTAATGTTGTGTACCTCATCCAATGCAAAAGGTGCAGCAAAGGATCTTATGTTGGTGAAACAGGACAGAAGCTGCAAGCGAGGATGAATTTGCACAGACATACCATCAAAGAACATAAAGAAGACAGTTTATGCACACCTGTGGGACATCATTTCTCACAACCAGACCACACTATAGAAGACCTCAATGATTTAGTTCTTAAAGGGAATTTCAGAACTATCCAGGAAAGGAAAACGTTTGAACTAAGAATGATACTTCTTTTTGACACGAAAAATAACGGCCTGAATTTAGATATTGGTTTCCTTACACATTATGCTAAAGTTTTATGACCCCCTCTGTGACTAGTATCCCCCCCTGCATTCTATAGCTCTCAGCTCTCCCTCTGTCTTATCTCACTAACTCTGCTGCTATCTTTATTACCATTGACTTGTATGTGTTTGGTTTTCTCTTTTTTTTTTTTCTTCTTCTTTAACATGCTGCTTAATCATTTGTGAATCAGTACTGCTTGGACCTTGAAGAAGAGGACATACCCTGAAAGCTTGTCCTGATAAATTGTATGCTAGTGCAAATAAAAAAAGTATCACGGACAGTACTCAATTTTCTCTGTCACAATTCCACTAATACGGCTACAATCAAATCAAGTAAGATGCACAAACTAAAAGCCAACATCGTCTTCCTACAGGAAACACATTTCCGCACAGATAAGATTCCTAAGCTCACAAACCACTTGTTTCCAACTTCCTATCATTCTACTAACTCACACGCAAACACTAAAGGAGTTTCAATTCTTTCTGAATTCTGAACTGGGAACATACTGAATCGCTTATTGACAAATAAGGCAGATACAGTCAGGTCCATAAATATTGGGACATCGACACAATTCTAATATTTTTGGCTCTATACACCACCACAATGGATTTGAAATGAAACAAACAAGATGTGTTTTAACTGCAGACTTTCAGTTTTAATTTGAGGGTATTTACATCCAAATCAGGTGAACGGTGTAGGAATTACATTAGTTTGTATATGTGCCTTTTTAAGGGACACAATTCTAATCTTATTGGCTCTGGGTATGACAGTGGGCGGTATGTACAGGAGAGGAGTATGGAGGGGATGACAGTGGGCGGTATGTACAGGAGAGGAGTATGGAGGGGATGACAGTGGGAGGTATGTACAGGAGAGGAGTGTAGAGGGCATGACAGTGGGCAGTATGTACAGGAGAGGAGTATGGAGGGGATGACAGTGGGCGGTATGTACAGGAGAGGAGTATGGAGGGGATGACAGTGGGCGGTATGTACAGGAGAGGAGTATGGAGGGGATGACAGTGGGCAGTATGTACAGCAGAGGAGTATGGAGGGTATGACAGCAGGCAGTATGTACAGTTCAGCTCTGACCTCTGCATGCAACCCCTCCCTCCACTACCCCCATATTCTCCCCCCTCCTTAAAAAATCCACCATCTTCCTTGTGTCTTACTTGTGTTACTGTATTAAGCTGAAGCACCCAGCCGGCTCTAGTACCTCCCTACATACTGCAGTTGGTGATGCATCTCTCACTCGCAAGAAGATCATCCAGTGGGGCTTTCGGCATCTGCACTGCGCCCCAGACACCTGCATCTCTCTTGTCCCCATCCTGCACTCAGTGGGAGCCACTCAGGAGATCAGATCTGTGGGAGCCTTTGGGAGACAAGCTGTCACTTGTAAACACAGAAGCAAGACTTCTGTATTTACAAGTGATTGTAATGAGCAGGGAGTAGAGGCCCTGAGCCAGAGATGGTGGAACTGAGTTATACCAAGTTCCAGCCCTGTATATATATATTGTATTTATAGAAGCGTAATGAATTTTAAACTTCTGCACAGAACTGAAAAAAATAAAATAAAATAAATAAAATAAGTAAATATATATATATATATATATATATATATATATATATATATATATATATATATATATATATAGTATCTCACAAAAGTGAGTTCACCCCTCACATTTTTGTAAATATTTTATTCTATCTTTTCATGTGACAACACTGAAGAAATGACACTTGTCTACAATGTAAAGTAGTGAGTGTACAGCTTGTATAACAGTGTAAATTTGCTGTCCCCTCAAAATAACTCAACACACAGCCATTAATGTCTAAACCGCTGGCAAAAGTGAGTACACCCCTGAGTGAAAATGTCCGAATTGGGCCCAATTAGCTATTTTCCCTCCCCGGTGTCATGTGACTCGTTAGTGTTACAAGGTCTCAGGTGTGAATGGGGAGCAGGTGTGTTAAATTTGGTGTTATCGCTCTCACTCTCTCATACTGGTCACTGGAAGTTCAACATGGCACATCATGGCAAAGAACTCTCTGAGGATCTGAAAAAAAGAATTATTGCTCTACATAAAGATGGCCTAGGCTATAAGAAGTTTGCCAAGACCCTGAAACTGAGCTGCAGCACGGTGGCCAAGACCATACAGCGGTTTAACAGGACAGGTTCCACTCAGAACAGGCCTCACCATGGTCGACCAAAGAAGATGAGGTCACGTGCTCAGCGTCATATCCAGAGGTTGTCTTTGGGAAATAGATGTATGAGTGCTGCCAGCATTGCTGCAGATGTTGAAGGGGTGGGGGGTCAGCCTGTCAGTGCTCAGACCATACGCCGCACACTTCATCAAATAAGTCTGCATGGCTGTCATCCCAGAAGGAAGACTCTTCTAAAGATAATGCACAAGAAAGCCCACAAACAGTTTGCTGAAGACAAGCAGACTAAGGGCATGGATTACTGGAACCATGTCCTGTGGTCTGATGAGACCAAGATAAACTTATTTGGTTCAGATGGTGACAAGTGTGTGTGGCGGCAACCAGGTGAGGAGTACAAAAACAATTGTGTCTTGTCTACAGTCAAGCACAGTGGTGGGAGTGTCATGGTCTGGGGCTACATGAGTGCTGCCGGCACTGGGGAGCTACAGATCATTGAGGGAACCATGAATGCCAACATGTATTGTGGCACACTGAAGCAGAGCATAATCCTCTTCGGAGATTGGGCCGCAGGGCAGTATTCCAACATGATAACTACCCTAACTACACACCTCCAAGGCGACAACTGTCTTGCTAAAAAAGCTGAGGGTAAAGGTGATGGATTAGCAAAGCATGTCTCCAGACCTAAACCCTATTGATCATCTGTGGGGCATCCTCAAATGGAAGGTGGAGGAGCGCAAGGTCTCTAACATCCACCAGCTCCGTGATGTCGTATTGGAGGAGTGGAAGAGGACTCCAGTGACAACCTGTTAAGCTCTGGTGAACTCCATACCCAAGAGGGTTAAGGCAGTGCTGGAAAATAATGGTAGCCACACAAAATATTGACACTTTGGGCCCAATTTGGACATTTTCACTTAGGGGTGTACTCACTTTTGTTGCCAGCGGTTTAGACATTAATGGCTGTGTGTTGAGTTATTTTGAGGGGACAGTAAATTTACACTGTTATACAAGCTGTACACTCACTACTTTACATTGTAGCAAAGTGTAATTTCTTCAATGTTGTCACATGAAAAGATAGAATCAAATATTTACAAAAATGTGAGCGGTGTACTCACTTTTGTGAGATACTGTATATACAATATATAAATATATATATTTATATCAGACATATTTTGAACACTAAGCTGGCCATACCAGTCTCTGTACCAGAGGAGCTTGCACTCGAATGTCTCTCCACAGTCATATCAGTCTTTGATTACTGAAATTGAATAATAAAGAAGTTGACAACAAAAATAAAAATGTATTCATTCATTTATTCATTGACTTTTTTATTGGTAAATAAATTGATAATCACTGAACATAGTTCAGGTAATAGAGACAACGTACTGGTAAAGACACAGCAATGAACAATACAGAGACGAGAATTATTTATATATATATTTTTATTTTATTTATTACAGGTACTTATATAGCGCCGTCAATTTACGCAGCACTTTACATATACATTGTACATTCACATCAGTCCCTACTCTCAAGGAGCTTACAATCAAAGGTCCCTAACTCACATTCATACATACTAGGGACAATTTAGACAGGATCCAACTAACATACCAGCATGTCTTTGGAGTGTGGGAGGAAACCGGAGTACCCGGAGGAAACCCACCCAGGCACAGGGAGAACAGGCAAACTCCAGGCAGGTGGTGTCATGGTTGGGATTCAAACCAGTGACCCTTCTTACTGCTAGGTGAGAGTGCTACCCACTACACCACTGTGCCGTCCGAATCATTGTGTGATATAAATCACCCCATAAATTATTATAATATGTCAGGTTTAGTAGCTGTGTACAAAGTCTGTGAATTGGAGTTTGTGAATTCTGTGAACTCCTTAAGAAATGAATGCAGAATTGTCCCATCTGTACACTGATAAGAAGGAATAGCAGCAATTATCGGGGGGGGGGGGGGGGGGGGCAGTGTAAAGTTGGGTCATCATTACAGGGCCCCTTTTCTGAGAAATACACAGACTGCATTCATCAGATTTTTGGAATTCTCTTTCACCATCTGAAACTGATGTTAGAGTAGAACAGAATATAGCATCTCCCTGAGAGATCTCCAGCCATATCCCTCCTGTGTCCCATTACACTGCTGAGATCTCACTTGTACCTCATGACACAAGACAGTCACAAAATATCTTTGTGTGTCTTTGTTCTCTTTAGAAAGATATTTTTCTTTACAGTTATTGATAACTGAATATTGTAAAACTGACTTGACTGGGCATGGAGCAAATCAGGGTTTTCATCCATCTTAATTATAAATAAATCTTCTCTACCACTGTCATGAGAGTAGTATGGAAGAAGTGTTTAGCAAGGTTGAGGTCAGGGCTCTGTGCAGGGCAAATGAGTTCCTCTACACCAAACGGGTCAAACCATTTCTTTAAGGAGCTGACTTTACACACAGGGCCACAGTCATGCTGGAACAGAAAAAGGTCTTGCCAATCTTTTACCACAATGCTGGAGGAGCACAGTTACCTAAAATTAAAATATTTGTAGCACCTTGGTAGTAGGCAGAGTTGCTAACAAATTTAGCTTGCTAGGTGGTAACTAGCCTAGCTGATTGATAAGGGATTCACTGGCTTTTCCCTAACTCTGGATTTGATGCACCTCTCTCTTCTATCACTAGGTGGCATTGTTGTCTGTGGCATTAGAATGACAAGGGCATAATGAATTCAGACTAGGGATGAATGGATTGTCTCAGCCAATTGGCAGTGGTTTCTTTAGTTCCTTGGCTTGCTGGGAGAGCATATTTATTTGGGAGACTGCTGGCTGGGTGGACGTGTGTCACAAGGCTCCAGGTTGCTAGGCCAGAAGCCTGAGGCCTATCCTGGGAGGAACTGGCTGCTAGGCTGTCTGGGGCCTATCTAGGTTTGAGAGAAGCAGCATGGGGTAGGGGATTTTGGCCAGAAGCCCAACCAAGTTGCAGAGGTTTCACCAGATGGGCATCCAAATCGTTGCCAGCGGTGAGGGAGAAGCAGTTGCCACATGCGAGGACCACTCTTGTTACCAGAGGCAAGTGAGGATCAAGGTCAGAGCTAAAGGAGACACAGCTGCCATTAATGGACAACCACTCCGGTTATCAGAGGCCAGTTATGGAAGTCTGAAGAAGTACCAGAGCAGCCTTATCCACTAGCCGGGGATGGTGAACAAGTGAGAAAGCTTCAGCAGAGTGCCAAGCCAGGGACGCAGTGGGTTAGCAGAGTGACGCTTGAGGAGTATACAGCGGGTTAGCTGTGGAAGAGCTCATGGGATCCAGTGACAACTGGAATATTGAAGTTTAGTGAGAGACCGGGAGCTCAGTGAGTGAAGATCTACAGTAAGATACTGTGAGATGTAAGAAAAGATCAGGTTACTGTGAGTTACGTGTATGGATCTCTATTGAGTGTTCAAAGTTCAGTTGCCATAGGAAACAGCAGTTCTACAAATACAGTTGTTGCATCCAGCCTAAAAGCCCTCTACCTGTATAGCTGTCTGCCTAATTTTGTCTTGGAGTCTGCCAATTGCTATTGCATCTACCTAGGGGTGTCCTGGCCCTAAATCCTCTCTCCCTCAGTTCTTGGTAAGAGACAATAAATCTCTTTTGTTTGCATCCAAAAAGTGACTTGCACCCATGTTTTATGTTTTCAACTTGCATTGCAGGTCATGCATTACTTGCATGACTTGTGCTGCACCACAGTGGAAGGTACCGAGCTGCCATTATTTTGCCCAGAAAGGCCATCTGTGCCCTCAAACTAGCATGTGGAATGCAATGCAGCAGCAGGAGACAGTGGAGAAATACAAGGAGAAGAACTAGAATGCTGGCAGTGGGGAGGAAAAAAGGATCAGGCTTCGGGTGGGGAGGGGGGGATTTGTACCCCTCTCAAACCCCAGGAGTTGCATGTGGGAGGGATAAGATTAAAGGGACTTTTAGTAATTTGTAGGTCTTTTATTCTCAAATGCTTGTGCCAGGAGTCATAAAAGAGAGGGGTCATTCTTTGGACTTCCACATTGATAGATCTCTGATTTAAAGGTAGAATGGCCAATCTACTACCTCCATGATATGGCCACTCACAGAAGTGAGGACTCCATGGGCTATTTGGTTTCCAGGCTGGATACACTGGCTAGATTTCTATAGTGCCTGCTGAAGCTTGTGGCTTCCCTTGCTGTGTGCTGTCAGAGAGTGCCCACCTAGAGCTGCAAAAGTATATATTACAAGTTTGTCAGTCTGAGCCCCACTTTGTTCAAGCTTTTTATATTGCAATCTCTCCCCTGTGTAATCTAGTGGAAATTTCCAGACCTGGGTCACCTACTAGTGACAGATTCACATTTACATTTTTTTTCCTTATATTATTTATTGATTGATTGATTTTACTTTTATTCTCATATGTAACTATGGGTTTGATTTTGATTTTGTTCTGTATTGTGGTATGGATGTGGTGGTCAGGCAGCATACAGCATAGTCCAGGTATGTCTCCAGATTTTCTGTTTTGACAGCTTGAACTTCCTCCTCCCAGGCACTCTGCAACCAGATCTATTCTTTTTTTTATGATTTATTTCATTTTATTAAGGACACTGGAGGCATAGCTGCATGAGGAAAATGTATGGTCATAGGCTGCCCACCCTACCACAACTCATGTGGAAGGACAGGCAGCAGCAAATGCAGACAAGACATTCTGTAGTGGAGGAGGAGGGCAGGCAGCAGCAAAAAATTATATAGGCTGCCCTCCCTTTTCCAAGTCATGACTTTCCAAAAAAAAGAAAGAAATTACAGGCAAGCCTATAATTGAAAAGAAGGTTGTAGAGGTAGTAGGTGGTGAGCCATGTGACCTCTTCCATCTTCACCTCTTCCTTCTTCTCCTCTTCCTCCTCCACCTTCTCCTCCAATGAATGTGATTATGGCAAAAAGGGAAACTTAGGATAGCTGAGGTTATAATGGGAGAATAGTGCCCACTGAATCATACATTTTTCTACTTACCACATTTTTGTTTATATATTTTAATATTTTAAAATTTTTTTTTTTACAGATTTACTATGTTCTTAATTGTTATTATTTTACTTCATTTCCTCTTCCACTCGTATTGTCTTACCTGCACTGGTCAAGAAAACACATACATGGATGCCAATGAAAACTGAATAAACATAAAGGCAGCTTGGAAGGTAGACACAATTTACATTTGTGGACCTGCCACATTTGGTGAGGGACTCGTTTCAATCCCTCTTGCTCCTTGTTGACTATTTCTTTGAATTTTTCTCCAGTGACAAGTGGGGAAGGGCAGCAGTAAAAATAAAGCATATACCCCAATTCAATATGCTCACATTGACTTTTTAAGCTCTATATTCTGTTGACACCATGTCCCCGTTAGAGATCTATAAGCTGCTTGTTATTTTCTATATCACACAGCTCCATTCAGTAGAAGTAAGATCTTTGCATAATAGATATATACAGTGTTTTTTTTTATGTAATGACTTTTTATTAAATTTTTTGCAAAATAGACATTCAAGTACAAAAGGCAAAAAAAAACTGTATTAGTAAGTAAGAAAGTCCCAACAAGATATTGTAATGCAGATGGACTATGTGTCCAAAGAGCAGTATAACAATGCTTAAACAAGGGACAGCCATGAAGGATTGGATTTTGGGTAATTTTTGCCATACGTTTGCCATACATTTGCCATACGCCCCTCTGTGAGACTAGGCTGCGAAAAAGTCTCACACATGTGGTATCCCCATACTCAGGAGGAGTAGAATAATGTGTTTTGGGATTTAATTCTAAGTATGCTCATTGTGTGTGTGTTAGAAATATCTAACTATTTGACAAATGTGTGTAAAAATACACTTTCCTGCATTTTTCAAAAACGTATGGCAAAAATTACTTTTTCAAAAGACTTGTGCCTTTCAGAAAATACCCTGGATTGTGCTTATTTTCCAAAATGAGGTCATTGTGTGTGTGTTTTCAGCATCCTAGTGCTTCAGGGCCTCCAAAAATGTGATAGGTAGTCAGGAAATTAGATGTGTCATTTATGCTCCTTGAAAGCCTAAAGGTGCTCATTGGATGTTGGGCCTCTCTATGCATCTAGGCTGTGAAAAAGCCTCATACATGAGGTATCTCCATATTCGAGAAGCATTGCATAGAATTTGTTTTGGGGTGTAATTATAAGTATGTCAATGCTTTGTGTAAGACATAACTTGTTAAACAGACAACTTTGTGAGAAAAAACTCACAATCCATCTTACTGAATACCCTTGGCTATCCACTTTCCAAAAATGGGTCATTTGGGGGGTATTTGTACAGTTCTGACATTTTAGGGCCTATATATATATATAAACAGGGCTTTTTTTCTTGGAAAATAGGTGCAGAAACTCCCCCTTTCCAAATCACCCCTTGTCTCCACCCCCTACCCACCTCCTGCATCATTCCTTGGTTCCACCCCTTAGCCACCTCCTAGTACTGCCCCTTTTATAGAATACAGAACTAAGTAACAATTAAGGTACTAAGTCATTTGTATGGAATGTGTTGATGATAACAAGAAAAGCAGTAAAATAGGCCCCATTTAGCCAGCAACAATAGATCTCCCAGCAACAATGGACAACCTAAAACAAAATACCCCCCCCCCCAGCAATAAAAGATCCCCAGCGGCAATAACAGATCTTCCTGCAGCAAGCACCAATAGACTCCCCAGCAGCCAACAACAATGGATCACCTGCAACAAAATAAGCCCCTCCCCCTGCAACAATAGACTTGCAGCAGCAACAACAGATTTCCGTGAAGCCAGCATCACTAAATCCCTCCCAGCATCAATTGATCCCCAGCAACATAAGAACCCCTACCAAAAACAGTAGATCTCCCACCAGCAACAACAGACCTCTTTAGCAACAATAGACCCCCCCCCCGCCCCGCAAATATAGAATAATAGACCCTGAATCACATTCAGTGCTGGAGGTGCCGGAACTGCTTTCCCCCGTGTTCCCGCTGAAAAAAGCTATATATATATCTTAGTTTGTAGACTCTATTACTTTCACACAGGCTAAATAATACACTCTGCACTCTGATTTGGGTTTTTTACCAAAGAAAAGTAACAGAATACATTTTGGCCTACATTTATAAAGAGAGATTTTACAAATGTTTGCAAAATTTTACAACAGAAACCGAGAAGAAAATTTAGGTATTTTTTCATTTATGTGACAAAAATAAGTTGTGATTATATATCACCAAAAAAGCACTATCTGTCACAAAATAAATGATAAAATTTCATTTGAGTTTAGTGTTGCATGGCTGAGTAATTGTCATTCAAAGTGTGACAGTGCTGCAATCTGGAAAATGGCCTGGGGAGGAAGGGGGTGAAATCATCTGATTTTGAGGTGGTTAAAAATTGAGTTTTGGTGTTTTAGGGTTTGTGTTTTTTTTCATTCCTTTAGATCTTTTATTGTGTTTTATTTGGTAGGGTCTTTTAATTTTTTTGTTTGTTTGTTTCCAGGGTCAGCAGCAGCAGTAGCAGTTTGAAGTTGTTGGTGATACAGCAAAAGCTACCCTTTGTTTGAAGTGGAGTCCCACATACTATTGTAGTCCAGCTTAGTCCTATAGAGCACCACAGTGTCAAGTGTTCCAAAGCACCACATGTCCTATACAGCTCTTCCCATAGCTGTAAATAAAACCAGGGAACAACCCGTAACATCTTATCCATTTTTCTCTTGGTGTCAGGAAAAGCTCAGTTGAAGAGTCAGCACCACATCCTCATTTAACAGACATGCAAAAATAGAAAAGAGCTGGGACTTTATAGGTGCTGAAATCTCCTCTCAGAATAATTATCCATACACAATCCTGGGTTAAAGTGGTTGTAAACTCACTTTGAAAAAAATAAAAAACTAACACCTGCAAGACAAAGGCATAATGAGCTAGTATGCATAGAATACTAGCTCATTATGTAATACTCACCTGAGATCGAAGCCCTCACTGCAGTGCCCGTGCACAGCACCGGCCGGCGACATCACTCCCGGGGGGTTACTTCCGGCTATCGTGGCTCCGGCACTGTCATTGGCCGGAGCGGCAATGATGTCATTCCCGCACATATGCGTGGGAGCCACTGGTAACAGCACACTCACTGAAGCAAAAGGCACATACGTATCACTGCTTCAGTGCGGATGTGCCGATGACGTTGTCACATGAAATTACAGGGGATATCTCCTAAACCGTGCAGGTTTAGGAGATATCCAGGGTAGCTACAGGTAAGCCTTATTATAGGCTTACCTGTAGCAAAAAGTGGTGGTTACAACCACTTTAAAAAGAATAATAAAAGTGTGCCTAATGTTCATGATAGATACCAAAACTTGTTAGAACTTGATGTGATTCACGCTGATAGCAGAGGAAGGAGATAGTAGACAGAAATGACACTCAGTGCTCTTAATTGAGACAAGTACACACTAAAGAGGGGTATGATTTGTTCATATGTCATGACTGAGGTTTACAACCACTTTAAATATCTACCATTATTTAAAAGTCAGGTTCATATCCTTGTCTACTTTCTTTTTTTTTTTTATAACATTTTATAATTAA
Source organism: Lithobates clamitans (assembly GCA_037952925.1). Classification (NCBI taxonomy): domain Eukaryota; kingdom Metazoa; phylum Chordata; class Amphibia; order Anura; family Ranidae; genus Lithobates; species Lithobates clamitans. The sequence continues at coordinate 2,244,239 of JBBGZY010000859.1, forward strand.
CACTTTTTATTATTTTTTTCTAAAAGAAAATCAACAAACAGTAGATATTACACAGGGGTGACATCAGGCAAATACATCAGGCAAATATAGAGAAAACAGAAATCAAGGAAACTTGAAGAACACTGTGTTTTAATGTCAACAAACTTGCAGTTAAGCAGGGCACAACTGTGCTAGGACATTCAACATTATTGTTAGGTCGACCTAACAATAAAAACAACAGCAGGTATATCCAACCCGTATGAACTTCTAGTAAGCGGACATCAATCGTTCTGGAGTTGAGACCATGTATTTACAGAAAGCATCCACAAACAAAGATAGTAAGAAAAGGGACAGGAAAATAGGAAATCATATCAGAAGAGTGAATGATCCTGGGCTCTCCACTCCCAGTGGCAGACGATACTTGGTTAAGTGGTTGGAGGAAGGTAGAGGAACCATCAAGGAGGGTCCTCTAGTAAATGTCAACACTCCCATACCACCTTATGACTTTCTGCCCTGCCAGAAAGACAGGCTGTGAGAGACTCCATAAGTTCCACATTCACAATCCTTGCATATAGTTCCACAGAGGTAGGTGGGGTTTGTTTTTTCCAGTGAAGCGCCACCAATTTAGTTTACCATAAGAATATGGCAGGCTAGCTTCTTAGTAAGTTTAGGCAGCCTGGGTGGGAGTCTTCCTAATAGAAGGGTTTTGGGGTAGAAAGGGAAGTCCAAGATAAAAAGGCATTGGAGAAGGTCCTGAACTGTCCACCAACATGGTTCTAGAAGCGAACAGTGCCAGTAAATATGTAGCAGAGTGCCTTGACTCCTACGGCACTTTCAACAATGATCCGAGGCAGTAGGATATATGACTCAGGGGTGCGAAGGAGTTAGATACCAAAAATAAAGTATTTTATAAGTATTCTATTCATAAGAGAGTACATATTAAGCTTTTAGCCGCTTGGGACCATATCACCCCCTCTTGGGACCTCCTCCTCGATTGCTTGTTTCCGCTTATGCATATAACTATGTTTTCCCTAAGGGTACTCCTTAGCTACTTTCAAAGGAAAAACCCATTAAAGTGTGTATTAGGATTACAAATATCAAATATCTAAAATAAAGACCCAGCAAATCAGTTAAAATACAAGCAGCCCCGAGACTAACAATATTGTTGTGTAGTTCACCTTCAGTGATAGTTCATGGCATGGAGGCAATTCTGGAGACAGTTTTCCGCAGAGCGCCTTTTAGGTCCCTGTTTCTCAGGCTGTATATAATTGGGTTTAGGAGGGGGGTGACAACTGTGTAAAATAAAGAGACCAATCTACCTGCCAGAGAATCCTTAGTTTTGGGGTGAAAGTAGTTGAAAAAACCAGTCCCATAAAAGATGAAGACCACCATGAGGTGGGAACTGCAGGTGGAGTAAGCTTTCCGTCTTCCTTCCTTTATTTTAATTCTCAGGATAGTTTTGAAAATGTAGCCATAGGAGAGGAAAGTAACGAAAGAGCTAGTGACTCCAACACCTACAGTGTCAACATATAAAAGTAAATAATTGAGGTAAGTGTCAGAACATGATAGTCGAAGAAGCTGAAATAATTCACAGAACAAGCCAGGAATGATGGTTGTGTGATCCGGGAAAGCCAGTCTCAGTATCATAAACGTGTGTACAAAACAACAGACAAATCTGAAGAGCCAAGAAAAGAACGCTATCTGAACACACGACCGAATGCTCATCATGGTCGTATAACACAAAGGATAACAGATGGCAACATAGCGGTCATAGGACATCAAATTAAGTATTAAGAACTCGATGCTGCCAAACCAGGTGAAGAAGAAGACCTGGGAGATACAAGTTGGGTATGAAATCAGTCTGTTTCCAGTAAAGATGTCAAAAGACAAATGAGATGTGGAAATGGAGGAAGTGAAGATGTCTAAAACTGAGAGGTTTCCCAGAGAAAAGTACATGGGGGTGTGCAGGTGGAAGTCTGAGACCACCAGGAAAACGATGAGAAGATTCCCAACCAGTGTTGCCACATAGATGAGGAGGATCAGCAGGAATGCCAGTATCTGAGAATCCTTGAGTTCTGACAGGCCAAGCAAAATTAATTCAGACTGAGAAGTTTGATTTCCCATCAGAACCAAATAATTCACTAAGAGAGGGAAAGATAATGTGAGGGTTCAGGAAGGCATTATACTGAAGACTACACCTTTCACTAGACTGTAAATGATCATTCACACCAATAGAGTGCCAGCAAACTAAAGCCATGCCTTCCGGGCTCAATATTTAGCAGAAAGTCCAAAAGTGGGGTTGCAGCTTATAAAGAGTTTATGTAATTTCAAAAATAGCAATACATACTGGTGTCAGATCAAACAATAAACCCTTCATTGGGCCAAAAATCAGATCCACTATAACAATCAAAAACAGTGAATATGTTTGTTTCAATCCATTCAATCATTCAATAATTAAGTCAGGAGAAAACAACCAACGATGAGCAGAAAGCAGAGTGTAAAAGCTGCAATATTCCCACCTTCATTGCAAAAATACCTCCAGTGATTGTATATACTGTATAAATCTGCAAGAAAAAAAAAACATAAAGAATCCGAAATAAATCATCCAAATAAATATCCAATTCATGATTCAAACCAAATGGATATTGGGGATTTCATATGTGGATCAGAAGACCTCTTTTCTCAATAGAACATGATCCAGTAATCTTTGTTGTATATATATATATATATATATATGGCTTTTTTTGTCAGAAAATGGGTACAGGAACTCCACCACGACCCCCTACCCCCCCCCACACACACACACACACACACACACACACATCTTCCAAACTGCATCAAATAGTGGGTGTGGTCAATGTCACTAACAGTGGGAGGGGCTTAAAGGAGCATTAAATACCAGGAGTGCATTACATACAGAGTGCAGAGTTGGGGGGGTGTTGCATCCGAAGTTGTTTGGACGTGTGCACTGCACACAGAATACAGAGTTCAGGGGTGCACTGCATACAGAGCACAAAGTTCACCGATGCGCTACACACAGAGTGTACTGCTGCTTCCCTCTGCATCACCCATCCATGTCTAACTTACACCCCCCCTCTTCAGCGCTGACCTCTGCATGCAACCCCTTCCTCCACTACACCCATCTTCTCCCCCCCTCCTTAAAAGCTCCACGATTTTCCTTGTGTCTTACTTTTGTTACTATATTAAGCTGAAGCACCCAGCCAGCTCTAGTACCTCCCTACATACTGCAGTTGGTGATGCATCTCTCACTCACAAGGAGATCCTCCAGTGGGGCTGTTGGCATCTGCACTGCACCCCAGACACCTGCATCTCCCTTGTCCCCATCCTGCACTCAGTGGGAGCCACTCAGGAGATCAGATCTGTGGGAGCCTTTGGGAGACAAGTTGTCACTTGTAAACACAGAAGCAAGACTTAAATATTTACAAGTGATTGTAATGAGCAGGGAGCAGAGGCCCTAAGCCAGAGGTGTTGCAACTGAGTACCAAGTTTCAGCTGAAAAAAAAGCCCTGTATATAGAGTATCTCACAAAAGTTAGTACACCCCTCACATTTTTGTAAATATTTTATCTTTTCATGTGACAACACTGAAGAAATTACACTTTGCTACAATGTAAAGTAGTGAGTGTACAGCTTGTATAACAGTGTAAATTTGCTGTCCCGTCAAAATAACTCAACACACAGCCATTAATGTCTAAACCGCTGGCAACAAAAGTGAGTACACCCCTAAGTGAAAATGTCCAAAGCGGGCCCAATTAGCCATTTTCCCTTCTAAGTGTCATGTGACTCGTTAGTGTTACAAAGTCTCAGGTGTGAATGGGGAGCAGGTGTGTTAAATTTGGTTTTATCGCTCTCACTCTCTCATACTGGGCACTGGAAGTTCAACATGGCACCTCATGGCAAAGAACTCTCTGAGGATCTGAAAAAAAGAATTGTTGCTCTACATAAAGATGGCCTAGGCTATAAGAAGATTACCAAGTCCCTGAAACTGAGCTGCAGCATGGTGGCCAAGACCATACAGCGATTTAACAGGACATTTTCCACTCAAAACAGGCCTTGACCAAAGAAAGTGAGTGCACATGCTCAGCGTCATATCCAGAGGTTGTCTTTGGGAAATAGATGTATGAGTGCTGCCAGCAATGCTGCAGAGGTTGAAGGGGTGGGGGGTCAGCCTGTCAGTGCTCAGACCATACGCCACATACTGCATCAAATTGGTCTGCATGGCTGTCATCCCAGAAGGAAGCCACTTTTAAAAATGATGCACAAGAAAGCCCGCAAACAGTTTGCTGAAGACAAGCAGACTAACGACATGGATTACTAGAACCATGTTCTGTGGTCTGATGAGACCAAAGTAAACTTATGTGGTTTAGATGGTCTCAAGCGTTTGTGGCGGCAACCAGGTGAGGAGCACAAAGACAAGTGTTTCTTGCCTACAGTCAAGCATGGTGGTGGGAGTGTCATGGTCTGGGGAGCTACAGTTCATTAAAGGGAGCCATGAATGCCCACATGTACTGTGACATACTGAAGCAGAGCATGATCCCCTTCCTTCAGAGACTGGGCCAAAGAACAGTATTCCAACATGATAATGACCCAAAACACACCTCCAAGATGACTACTGCCTTGCTAAAGAAGCTGAGGGTAAAGGTGATGGACTGGCAAAACATGTCTCCAGACCTAAACCCTATTGAGCATCTGTGGGGCATCCTCAAATGGAAGGTGGAGGAGCACAAGGTCTCTACCATCCACCAGCTCCGTGATGTCATATTGGAGGAGTGGAAGAGGACTCCAGTGGCAACCTGTGAAGCTCTGGTGAACTCCATGCCCAAGAGGGTTAAGGCAGTGCTAGAAAATAATGGTGACCACATAAAATATTGACACTTTGGGCCCAATTTGGACATTTTCGCTTAGGGGTGTACTCACTTTTGTTGCCAGCGGTTTAGACATTAATGGCTGTGTGTTGAGTTATGTTGAGGGGACAGCAAATTTACTGTTATACAAGCCATACACTCACTACTTTACATTGTAGCAAAGTGTAATTTCTTCAGAGTTGTCACATGAAAAGATAGAATAAAATATTTACAAAAATGTGAGGGATGTACTCACTTTTGTGAGAAACTCTATATATGTTGTGTATATATAATACATACATACATACATACATACATATATATATATATACATATATATATATATATATATATTTATATATACATATATATATATATAATTACTTAATATACAGGTGCATCTCATGAAATTAGAATATCATCAAGAAGTTTATTTCTTTCAGTAATTCAATTCAAAAAGTGAAACTCATATATTATATAGATACGTTACACACAGAGTGATATATTTCAAGCATTTATTTCTTTTAATTTTGATGATAATGGCTTACAGCTAGTGAAAACCCAAAATGCAGTATATCACAAAATTTGAATATTACATAGGATCAATTAAAAAAGGGGATTTTTAATGCAAAAATGTTGACTTATTAAAAAGTCTGTCCATGTACAGTATATATGCACTCAATACTTGGTCGGGGCTGCTTTTGCATGAATTACTGCATCAATGCGGCGTGGCATGGAGGCGATCGGCCTGTGGTACTGCTGAGGTGTCATGAAAGCCCAGGTTGCATTGATAGTGGCCTTCAGCTTGTCTGCATTGTTGGGTGTGGTGCCAGTCAGTCAGTGATGATTTGGGGAGCCATGTCATCTGCTGGTGTTGGTCCACTGTGTTTTATCAAATCCAAAGTCAGCACAGCCCTCTACCAGGAAAATCTAGAGCACATCATGCTTCCCTCTGCTGACCAGCTTTATGGGGATGCTGATTTCATTTTCCAGCAGGACTTGGCACCTCCCCACACTTCCAAAACTACCAATACCTGGTCACATGATCATGGTATCACTGTGCTTGATTGGCCAGCAAATTCACCTGACCTAAATGCCATAGAGAATCTGTGGGGTATTGTCAAGAGGAAGTTGAGACACCAGACTCAACAATGCAGACAAGCTGAAGGCCGCTATCAAAGCAACCTGAGCTTCCATAACACCTCAGCAGTGCCACAGGCTGGTCACCTCCATACCACACCGCATTGATGCTATAATTCATGCAAAAGGAGCCCCGACCAAGTAATGAGTGCATACCATACTGTACATGGACAGACTTTTCAGTAAGCCAACATTTCTGTTTAAAAATAGTTTTTTTTTATTGGTCTTATGTAATATTCTAATTTTCTGAGATACTGAATTTTAGGTTTTCACTAGCTGTAAGCCATAATCATCAAAATTAAAAGAAAGAAATGCATGAAATATATCACTCTGTGTGCAACGCATCTATATAATATATGAGTTTCAGTTTTTGAATTTAATTTTGAAACCCTTCACATGTTTTACCACAACCAAACTGCAGCTTGAAGATTGTTTTCATAATCTAAGAAATGTATTTTGAACAAATACAGTAATCAATAATGAGAAAATATTTGTAAACATTCCCTATACAGGGTTAAGGCAGTTCTGGAAAACAATTGTGGCCACACAGAATGTGGACACTTTGGGCCCAATTTGGACATTTTCACTTATGCCGCGTACACACGGTCGGACTTTTTGACTACAAAAGTCCAACAGCCTGTCCGACAGACTTTCAACGGACTTTTGTCAGACTTTTGGCGGACATTTGGCAGACTTGCGGCGGACTTTCTAACGAACGGACTTGCCTACATACGATCACACAAAAGTCCGACGGATTCGTACGTGATGATGTACACCGGACTAAAATAAGGAAGTTGATAGCCAGTAGCCAATAGCTGCCCTAGCGTGGCTTTTTGTCCGTCGGACTAGCACACAGACGAGCGGATTTCTGGGTCCGGCGTAGTTACGACATAAAGATTTGAAGCATGTTTCAAATCTAAAGTCCGTCAGATTAAGACGAGCGGATTTCTGGGTCCGGCGTAGTTACGACATAAAGATTTGAAGAAGAGCGCTGAAAGTCCGCTGAATCGGATTGTGCCAGCTTGCGTCGACTTTTGTAGACGAAAAGTCCGACCGTGTGTACGCGGCATTAGGGGTGTACTCACTTTTGTTGCCAGCGGTTTAGACATTAAAGGCTGTGTGCTGAGTTATTTTGAGGGGACAGCAATTTGACACTGTTATACAAGCTGTACACTCACTACTTTACATTGCAGCAAAGTGTCATTTCTTCAGTGTTGTCACATGAAAAGATACAAGAAAATATTTACAAAAATGTGAGGGGTGTATATACGGTATATATATATATATACATATATATATATATATATATATATATATATATATATATATATATATACATATTTTTATTTTGCAGAACACTAAGCTGGCCATACCAGTTTCTGAACCAGAGGAGCTTGCACTCTCATGTCTCTCCACAGTCATATCAGTCTCTGATTACTGATATTGAGTAATAAAGAAGCTGACAACAAAAATAAAAATGTATTCATTCATTTATCCATTGACTCATTTATTGGTAAATAAATTGATACTCACTGAACATAGTTCAGGTAATAGAGACAACATACTGGTAAAGACACAGCAATGAAGAATACAGAGACGAGAATCATTGTGTGATATAAATTCCCCCCATAAATTATAATATGTCAGGTTTAGTAGCTGTGTACAAAGTTTGTGAATTGCAGTTTGTGAATTCTGTGAACTCCTTAAGAAATGAATGCAGAATTGTCTCATCTGTACACTGATAAGAAGGAATAGCAGCAATTATCAGGGGAGTGTCAGTGTAAAGTTGGGCGTGATTGCTTTTATGACTCGTATAGTAAAAATTGAACTCCAGAACATCTCATCATTACAGGGCCCCTTTTCTGAGAAATACACAGACTGGGGTCATCAGATTTTTGGAATTCTCTTTCACCATCCGAAACTGATGTGAGAGTAGAACAAAATATACCAGGGAAGTGTGATAAGACACATTGTAACCACTCACCTGTATATTCAGAATCAATTATTAATAATTTATGGGGTCTCCGCACAGACATACAGGGGATGGATAGGAGAAATATTCAGCATTACAACACTGTGTATTTGTCAGGAATGATTGATCACCTTGAAGAAGAATATTTCATGTATAAAACAGCCAACACCTTCCAGTTCTAAACAGATAAAATGTATCCTATAGATGTCAGGTCTTGTGTTGGTCGGGTTCCTTCAGCCAGTTCTATAGAGGAGATCGGAGTGTCGGGTAGAGAGGACACACAGGTTGTCCCCCCACCCTGCACGTCTCAACATCTCACCGTATATAAAAGCATTCAGAATCTCCCTGAGATCTCCAGCCATATCCCTCCTGTGTCCCATTACACTGCTGAGATCTCACTGGGGCCTCATGACACAAGACAGTCCAAAAATATCTTTGTGTTTCTTTGTTTTCTTTAGAAAGGTCTTTTTTCTTTGCTGTTATTGATAACTGAATATTGTAAAATTGACTTGACTGGGCATGGAGCAAATCAGGGTTTGCATCCATCTTAATTATAAATAAATCTTCTCTACCACTGTCATGAGAGAAGTATGGAGAAGGTGTTTAGCAAGGTTGAGGTCAGGGCTCTGTGCAGGGCAACTGAGTTCCTCTACACTAAACGGGTTAAACCATTTCTTTACGGAGCTGACTTTACACACAGGGGCACAGTCATGCTGGAACACAAAAAGGTCTTGCCCATACTTTTACCACAATGCTGGAGGAGCACAGTTACCTAAAATTAAAATATTTGTAGCACCTTGTTAGTAGGAAGGGTTACTAACAAATTTAGCTTGCTAGTAGGGATGAGCTTCGTGTTCGAGTCGAACCCATGTTCGACTCGAACATCGTGTGTTCGGTCGTTCGCCAAATTACGAACGATATGGGCCGTTCGCGACATATTCGAGTGGCGCGTCATGGCCCATAATTCACTGCGGCATCGCAGTGCATTGCTAGCTGATGATTGGCCAAGCATGCATTATGACCCGCATGCTTGGCCAATCACAGCGCTGTGGGTACAGAGAGCCGTAATTGGCCAAAGCCAAGAAGACTTTGGCCAATTATGGCTCGGCCCTGTGTAGTGTGTTCCGGCTTGAGAGAGAGATAGACAGAGAGAGAGAGAGACAGTGTCATTTGATTTAAGTTAGATTAGAGTAGGCAGGTCGAGTCAGTTAGCTGCACTTACAGTGTATTGTGTATATATATATATGCATCCCAGGTGTTGTGTGTGTGTATATATATATATATATATATATATATATATATATATATATACACTGTATTCAGTTTAGCTAGATCCTGTTCTTCTCTTCCTAATATACTGGCAGGCAGGTGTTTTTACAGTATTTCCAGTTAGTGTACTGTGTACCCTGCACAGTTGCACCTACAGTATAGCTACCTGCAGACAGGTGCTTGTGTAGGCTCTTCGAAGTATTTCCATTTACTGTACTGTGTACCCTGCACAGTTGCACCTACAGTATAGCTACCAGCAGCCAGGTGCTTGTGTAGGCTCTTTGAAGTATTTCCAGTTACTGTACTGTGTACCCCGCACAGTTGCACCTACAGCATAGCTACCTGTAGCCAGGTGCTTGTGTAGGCTCTTTGAAGTATTTCCAGTTACTGTACTGTGTACCCCGCACAGTTGCACCTACAGAATAGCTACCTGAAGACATGTGCAGGTGTTATCATACTAATAATACTACAGGCAGGCAGTTGATTCTGCTAGCTGCAGTATAATCTGTATATATATATATATATATATATATATATACATCCCAGTTTTGTGCAGCTCACTGCAGGCCAATAGTATGTCTGGAAGGCCAACAAGGAGAGGCAGACAGTCACAAGCCAATAAAAGAGGGCAAGCAGGCTCTGTGTCTGGAGGCAACAGTGCTGGTCATGGACACGGTGCAGCCTTTTTTTCGGCAGCTGGCCGTGTTGAGCCGCAACATGCGGAAGACTTGGTCGAGTGGATGACCAAGCCATCCTCATCGCCCTCATCCTCTCTCACCCAGACTCAGGGTACTTTGTCTGGTAAAGCAGCTGCCAACGCGGCCTCTTCCCTTGGCTCAATGGCATCAGCGACTCCTTCCCTAGCCCCACCATGTCCTCCTGAGGAGTCCCTCGAACTGTTTGACCACAGTGTTGGGTACATGCTCCAGGAGGATGCCCAGCGTTTTGAAGGCTCTGATGATGGTACTCAGCTAGAAGAAGGCAGTAACGTTAACCCAGACAGAGGGGGTGCCCAAGAAATACAGCAATTTGGCAGTCATGTTCCCCCTGCTGCAGCATACTGCCAGGTTTGCTCCAGTGATGAGGAGGGAGGGGATGATGAGGTCACTGACTCCACGTGGGTGCCTGATAGGAGAGAGGAGGAGGAGGAGGAGGCACATCACCAATGAGGCAGGATGCCCTCCAGGGGTCAGCCTATGGGCAGCACACTGACTGCATCACACCACAGAGCTCTGCATGTGCAGGGCGCTGCTGTCTCTGCACGTTATTCCAAAAGTTCTTTGGTGTGGGCCATTTTTGGAGATGAGTGCATCAGATCCCACCACTGCTATTTGCAACATATGTCTCAAGCGTATCTCGCGTGGCCAAAACATCTCCCGCTTGGGCACCACATGCTTGACCAGACATATGTTGACCTGCCATGCAGTTCTTTGGCAAGCGTACCTAAAAGACCCACACCAAAGAACAAAGAGGACCTCTCCTTGCTCCTCATCAGCTGGTATCTCCAACCCTACTATACCGTCAGTCCTCTCTGAGACCTGCACTGAGAGGAATGAAGGTGTAGAATTAGGTGTGTCATATGCAAGTACTTGCGGGCAATCTACTATCTGTACACCGACGTCAGATTGTACCAGGCAAACTTCCCTGCCTCAGCTGCTGCACCGCAGAGAGGAGTTCACTCCCAGCCATCCACATGCCCAGCGGTTGAATGCTAGCTTGGCAAAACTGCTAGCACTTCAACTGCTACCTTTTAAGTTGGTAGACTCTGCCCCCTTCCGTGAGTTTGTGGAATGTGCGGTTCCTCAGTGGCAGGTTCCCAAACGCCACTTTTTCTCACGGAATGCGATTCCGGCTCTCTACTGGCATGTGGAAGGCAATGTCTTGCCTCGCTGGACAGGGCGGTCAGCGAGTAAGGTGCATATTACCGCTGACTCCAGTAGGCATGTCTGTTTTACATGGTGAAGGAATACCTGCGGCAAGATCTGACTTGACACCATTCCCACGGAAAATCCTCTGGGTTACTGGGTTTTGAGAATGGATCACTGGCCAGAGCTTGCACAGTATGCAATTGAGCTACTGGCCTGTCCTGCATCGAGTGTTCTTTTGGAACGCACATTCAGTGCTGCTGGAGTCTTTGTAACCGATCACAGGGTGCGTCTGTCCACCGACTCGGTCAATCGACTGACCTTCATTAAAATGAATCAGTCTTGGATCACCACCAGCTACCAAGTACCTGATGCAACCAAATAATTTTTTTTGAAATGTCAGATCCCTTCAAGACTGCCTATGTTGATGCTGAGTGACTATCCTGTTATGCTGAGTGATTATCCTCTTCCTCCTCAATGATCATGCTGATAGCTTGTAAGAACATTTTTTGGTTCTGGGCGCCACCACCAGTGGCTAAGGCCCAATTTTTCTGCCCCTGTTTAACAGGTGCATGTAATTACAATTCTTGATCTAATATTTCACAGCAGGGCCCATTCCAGCACCCACCAAGAGTAACTGTGAGGACTTACAGCACCACCACCATCACCAAAGGCCCAATTTTTCTGCCCCTGTTCAACATGGGCATGTAATTAGAATTCTTGATCTAATATTTTACAGCAGGGCCCTGTGAGGGCTTACAGTGTTGTGGCAACACCAACACCTAAGGCCACAATTTCTGCTGCGTATATTGGGCAGGCCCCTACTTTTAAACATCCAACTTACAAACGACTCCTACTTGCAAACGGAAGGAGACAACAGGAAGTGAGATGAAATCTAGCCCTAGGAAGGGAAATTCTATCCTGTAAGAGTTAATATGGAAAAAAAGGTTTCTCCTTTCCACTGATGCTTTATCACCAATCCTTGTTTCACTAAAAACCCCAAATTTTCTAAAAACATTTGTCATTGGGCCAAAAAGTGAGGTGAAATCTTCTGAAGAGGAGCACAGACAGCAAAACAAATGTCACAGGGGTGATAACCCTTCCCTATGTTTTCCAAAAAGCTTAAAATAGATGTTTTGGCTGGAGCTAAACACGTTAAAAATGATTAGTTCAAAAATACAAACAGATTCTACTTAACAACAATCCTACAGTTCCTGTCATGTTTGCACCGCTTGTATACTGCTGTTCAGAGTATATAGGGCCTGGGGGCCCCATGCCTTTCCTTTTTTAATTTGGGTGCGCAGTTCTGCTTATTATCCATACAAGACCCAATGGACCTGGGGGGGGGTACCCATGCCTTTTGTCTGATTTTCATCCATATTGCCGGGACCCGACATTACATTAAAGCTGCAAGCAGTTTTAAATGACTTTTATTCCTTTAAAAATTTAATTTTGTGCAGGGACTGTTCTAAGCATGGGAAACATACTATAGACACCCCCCAGTTACGATATTTAAAGGAATATTTAAAGTTTTTTTTACTTTAAGCATCATTAAAATCACTGCTCCTGAAAAAACGGCCGTTTTTAAAACTTTTTTTTGCATTGATACATGTCCCCTGGGGCAGGCCCCGGGTCCTCAAACCCTTTTTAGGACAATGCCATGAAAATTAGCCCTTAAAATTAGCATTTTTGATTTTGAACGTTCGAGTCCCATAGACGTCAATGGGGTTCTAACGTTTGTGTGAATTTTCGGTCCATTCGCAGGTTCTGGTGCGAACCGAACCGGGGGGTGTTCGGCTCATCCCTACTTGCTAGGTGGTAACTAGCCTGGCTGATTGATAAGGGGATTCACTGGCTTTTCCCTAACTCTGGATTTGATGCACCTCTCTCTTCTGTCACTAGGTGGCATTGTTGTATGTGGCATTAGAATGACAAGGGCATAGTGAATTCAGACTAGGAATGGATGGGTTGTCTCAGCCAATTGGCAGGGGTTTCTTTAGTCACTTGGCCGGCTGGGAGAGTCTATTTATTCGGGAGATTGCTGTCTGGGTGGACGTGTGTCACAAGGCTCCGGGTTGCTAGGCCAGAAGCCTGAGGCCTATCCCGGGAGGAACTGGCTGCTAGGCTGTCTTTGGCCTATCCAGGTTTGAGAGAAGCAGCACGGGGTAGGGGCTTTTGGCCAGAGGCCCAACCAAGTTGCAGAGGTTCCACCAGATGGGGAACTGAATCGTTGCTAGCGGTGAGGTAGAAGCTTTCGCCACTTGGGATGACCACTCCTGTTACCAGAGGCAAGTGAAGAGGATACACAGTTGCCATTAAGGGACAACCACTCCGGTTATCAGAGGCCAGTTATGGAAGTCTGAAGAAGCACCAGAGCAGCCTTATTCACTAGCCGGGGATGGTGAACAAGTGGGAAAACTTCAGCATAGTGCCAAGCCAGGGACCCAGCGGGTTAGCAGAGTAACACTTGAGGAGTATACAGTGGGTTAGCTGTGGAAGAGCTGAGGGGATCCAGTGACAACTGGAATCTTGAAGTCTAGTGAAAGACGGGGAGCTCAGTGAGTGAAGATCTACAGTAAGATACTGTGAGATGTAAGAAAAGATCGGGTTACTGTGAGTTACGTGTATGGATCTCTATTGACTGTTCAAAGTTCAGTTGTCATAGGAGACAGCAGTTCTACAAATACAGTTGTTGCATCCAGCTTAAAGGCCCTCTACCTGTATAGCTGTCTGCCTATTTTTGTCTCAGGGTCTGCCAATTGCTATTGCATCTACCTAAGGGAGTCCTGACCCTAAACCCTCTCTCCCTCAGTTCTTGGTAAGAGACAATAAATCTCTTTTGTTTGCATCCAAAAAGTGATTGGTGTCCATGTTTTCAACTTGCATTACACCTACCTTGCGTAGTAACCCATATGCCGCGTACACACGACCGGACTTTCTGGGAAACTAGGTCCGACGTTCTTCCCGCCGGATTTCCGGCGGACTACCGCTGGACTTTCTGAACGAACGGACTTGCCTACACACAACCGGACTTTCCGGCAGACTAGGTCCACCGGTCTTCCCAACAGACTTTCGCCGGAGTTACGGCGGACTTTCAGAATGAACAGACTTGCCCACACATGGCCAAGTCCGTTCATTTTTAACGTGACCCGGGTATGACGGGACTAGAAAAGGACAGCTTGCGGGGCATACCAGGCCCTTAGGTCTGGTATGGATTTTAAGGGGAACCCCCTACGCCGAAAATACGGCGTGGGGTCCCCCCAAAAATCCATACCAGACCCCGATCCGAGCACGCAGCCGGCCGGTCAGGAAAGGGGGTGGGGGTGAGCGAGCGTCCCCCCCCGAACCGTACCAGGCCGCATGCCCTCAACATGGGGGGTGCTTTGGGGGAGGGGGCGCCCTGCAGCCCCCCCCAAAGCACCTTGTCCCCATGTTGATGAGGACAAGGGCCTCTTCCCGACAACCCTGGCCATTGGTTGTCGGGGTCTGTGGGTGGGGGCTTATCAGAATCCGGGAGCCCCTTTAATAAGGGGGCCCCCAGATCCCGGCCCCCCACCCTATGAGTATGGGGTACATGGTACCCCTACTCATTCACCTAGGGAAAAAGTGTCCATAAAAAAAACACTCTGCACAGATTTTTAAAGTAATTTATTAGACAGCTCTTTTGCCGCTCTTTTGCTAGCAGGGGCCCGGATTTCTGCCTGCTGCCTTCTTCTCTTCTTCTCTTCTTGCGATGTTGACAAGACGCTCTCTCTGGCTGGTATGCTCCCTAAACGCTCAGATGTGACTTGATATAGGCGTTGACCTCGCCCCCTTATGCCATCACAGTCTCTGGGCATGCTGGGACTGTGACGTTTTAGGGGGCGTGGTAAACATCACCCAGTGACCCCGCCCCCTTATGCTGTCACAGTCCCAGAATGCCCAGGGACTGTGACGGCATAAGGGGGCGGAGTCACCGCCTATATAAGTCACATCGGAGCGCTCAGAGAGCATTCCAGCCAGAGAGAGCGTTGTGTCAACATCGCAAGAAGAGAAGAAGAAAAGAAGGCAGAAGTCCGGGCCCCTGCTAGCAAAAGGGCGGCAAAAGAGCAGAAGATAGTGGAGGAGCCCGGCAAAAGACCCGGAGAGCGCGGAGAAGAACCGGAGAGACCCCCAAAGCCGGAAGAGGACCCCGGAAGCTGGAAGAAGACACCCAGAGCTGTCTAATAAATTACTTTAAAAACCTGTGCAGTGTGTTTTTTTCATTGACACTTTTTCCCTAGGTGAATGGGTAGGGGTACCATGTACCCCATACTCATTCACATAGGGTGGGGGGCCGGGATCTGGGGGCCCCCTTTTTAAAGGGGGCTCCCGGATTCCGATAAGCCCCCCCGCCCGCAGACCCCAACAACCAACGGCCAGGGTTGTCGGGAAGAGGCCCTTGTCCTCATCAACATGGGTACAAGGTGCTTTGGGGTGGGGGGTCCCCACCCCCTTTCCTGACCGGCCGGGCTGCGTGCTCAGATTAGGGTCTGGTATGGATTTTGGAGGGACCCCCACGCAGATTTTTCGGCGTAGGGGGTTCCCCTTAAAATCCATACCAGACCTAAGGACCTGGTATGCCCCACACTCACCGCAATAGGAAAATTGTTTTTTCCTATTGCAGCGAGTGCGAGATGCAGTACCCTGCCCTTGCATCGTATCTGGTCCATCGGACCAGCATACAGACGAACGGGCTTTCCATCAGGACTTACGACGGAAAGATTTGAAACATGTTTCATTTCTAGGTCCGGCGGACTTTTGGGAAAAAAAGTCAGCGGAAGCCTACACACAATCGGATTGTGCGGCGGACTCCGGTCCACCAAACCAAGTATGCCGTAAAGTCCGGTCATGTGTACGCGGCAATACTGTGAAGAAGGATGTCAGCTCTCCCTAACTCTGGAGGTCACCATTGGGCCTTTGAAGATCGGGGATGCCACTACATATTCATAATATCAGTGTTGTTAGAAGTACCAACCTTTTTGGTACCATATGTATGAGGGGAAACACATGACTCTGCTCCATACAAACTCGGTGAGACAAGCCTTCAGCCAAGGGTTGTATTCCTCCTCCTTCTCATTCCTAACTTTTTGCTTCTCATCTCCACAAGCTTCCCCTGCGGCATCCAATGCAAATATTGTGTCATCTAGTGACAGAGAAGGATTTCAGAGGCAAAGGATATGCCATGTCAAGCGAGGAAGCAGGTAATGGGCCATGCCGAAAAAGGACAAGTGAGGGCTTGAAACCCAGTAAAATTCCCCTACACCCACCTGTCTTCTCCATCAGTATCCTTACTAAGGAAGGTGTCTTCCACAGCTTCTAAAATGAAAGAAAAATATTCTCATATCACCTCCATGCCCAGCCTCATAGTGCCAGCTTGGAAAGAATGTCTGGCTTTGCAGTTGCCCTATTACTTATTGAATCACCGCTTTGAGTGCCTTTATGACCTGTGCTACACCACAGTGGAAGATACCGAGCTGCCATTATTTTGCCCAGAAAGGCCATCTGTGCCCTCAAACTAGCATATGGAATGCAATGCAGCAGCAGACAGTGGAGAAGTGGGAAGGAAAAAAAGGAGCAGGCTTCGGGGGGGGGGGGGATCTGTACCCCTCTCAAACCCCAGGGTTTGCATGTGGGTGGGGTAAGATTAAAGGGACTTTGAGTAAATTGTAGTAAACAAGGTCTTTTATTCTCAAACGCTTGTGCCAGGATTCGAGTCATCAAAGAGAGAGGGCATTCTTTGGTCTTCCACACTGATAGATCTCTGATTCAAAGGTAGAATGGCCAATCTACTGCCTCCATGATATGACCACTCACAGAAGTGAGTACTCCATGGGCTATTTGGTTTCCAGGCTGGATATACTGGCTAGATTTCTATAGTGCCTGCTGAAGCTTGTGGCTTACCTTGCTGTGTGCTGTCAGAGAGTGCCCACCTGGAGCTGCAAAAGTATATATTACAAGTTTGTCAGTCTGAGCCCCACTTTGTTCAAGATTTTTATATTGCAATCCTTCCCTTGTGTAATCTATTGGAAATTTCCGGACCTGGGTCACCTACTAGTGGTAGATTCACATTTAATTTATTTTTCCTTATGTTATTTTTTATTGATTTATTTTACTTTTATTCTCACATGTAACTATGGGTATGATTTTTATTTTGTTCTGTATTGTGGAATGGATGTGGTGGTCAGGCAGCATACAGCATAGTCCAAGTATGTCTCCAGTTTTTCTGTTTTGACAGCTTGAACTTCCTCCTCCCAGGCACTGTGCAACCAGATCTGTTCTTTTTTTTTAATTTTTCATTATTTATTTCATTTTATTAAGGGTACTGGAGGCATAGCTGCATGAGGAAAATGTATGGTCATAGGCTGCCCACCCTACCACAACTCATGTGGAAGGACAGGCAGCAGAAAACACAGAGAAGACATTCTATAGTGGAGGAGGAGGGCAGGCAGCAACAAAAAATTATATAGACTGCCCTCCCTTTCCCAAATCATGACTTTCCAAAAAAAATAATAAATTACAAGCAAGCCTTTTACTGAAAAGTAAGTTTTGGAGGTAGAAGGTGGTGAGCCATGTGACCTCTTCCATCTTCATCTCTTCCTTCTTATCCTCTTCCTCCTCCACCTTCTCCTCCAATGAATGTGATTATGGCACAAGGAGAAACTTAGGATAGCTGAGGTTATAATGGGAGAATATTGCCCACTGAATCATACATTTTTCTACTCACCACATTTTTGTTCATATATTTTCATTTTTTGTTTAACCTTTTTTTAGAGATTTACTATGTTCTTAATTGTTATTATTTTACTTCGTTTCCTCTTCCACTCGTAATGTCTTACCTGCACTGGTCAAGAAAACACATGCATGGGTGCCAACTGAATAAAAATAAAGGCAGCTTGGAAGGTAGACACAATTTACATTTGTGGACCTGCCACATTAGGTGAGGGACTCATTTCAATCCTTCTCCTTGTTGACTATTTCTTTGAGTTTTTCTCCAAAGTGGGGAGGAGCAGCAGTAAAAATAAAGCATATACCCCAACTCAATATGCTCACATTGACTTTTTAAGCTCTATATTCTGCTGACACCATGTTCTCTTAAGAGATCTATAAGTTGCTTGTTATTTTCTAGATCACACAGCTCCATTTAGTAGAAGTAAGATCTTTACATAATAGATATATACAGTGTTTTTTTTTTATGTAATGACTTTTTATTACATTTTTTTGCAAAATAGACATTCAAGTACAAAAGGCAAAAAAAAAATTAATTAGTAAGTAGGAAAGTCCCAACAAGATATTGTAATGCAGATGGATCCACCTGTCCAACGAGCAGTATAACAATGCTTATACAAGGGACAGCCCTGAAGGTGCACTTTGGAATTTGGGCTCCTCTGTGAGACTAGGCTGCGAAAAAGTCTCACACATGTGGTACATAAGGATTAGAAGAATGCGTTTTTGGATTTAATTCTAAGTATGCTCATTGTGTGTGTTAGGAGTATCTAACTATTTGACAAATGTGTGTAAAAATACATTTTCATTTTCTTTCCTGCATTTTTCAAAAACATATGACAAAAATTTAATTTTCAAAAGACTCGTGCCTTTCAGAAAATACCCTGGATTGTGTTCGTTTTCCAAAATGAGGTCATTGTGTGGGTGTTTTCGCCATCCTAGTGGTGCTCCTTGACAGCCTAAAGGTACTCATTAGATGTTGGGCCCCTCTATGCATCTAGGCTGTAAAAAAGCCTCATACATGAGGTATCTCCATACTCGGTAGGCATAGCATAGAATGTGTTTTGCGGTGTAATTGTAAGTATGCCAATGCTGTGTGCAAGACATAACTTGTTAAATAGACAACTTTGTGAAAAAAAAAACACATTTTATTTAATGTCTTCCTTCTTTATTAATTTCAAAACTCACAATGCCTCTTAGTGAATACTTTTGGCTGTCCACTTATATATATCCATATCTACCTCTCTATCGCTCTCATATCTCTCTCTCTCTCTCTCTCTCTCTCTCTCTCTCTCTCTCTCTCTCTCTATATATAATATCTATCTATCTATCTATCTATCTATCTATCTATCTATCTATCTATCTATCTATCTATCTATCTATCTATCTATCTATCTATCTATCTATCTATCTATCTATCGATATAGATATCTATTACTATCTATCTATCTATCTATCTTCGATTACTTATTTGCAAAATTTTACAACAGAAACTGAGAAAAAATGTTTAGGTATTTTTTTCTTTTCTGTAACAAAAAAAGTTGTGATTATATACCACCAAAAATGCACTATCTGTCTCAAAATAAATGATTAAATTGCATTTTAGTTTAGTGTTGCATTGCTGAGTAATTGGCATTCAAAGTGTGACAGTGCTACAATCTGGAAAATGGCCTGATTTTGAAGTGGTTAAAAATTGAGTTTTGGTGTTTTAGGGTTGGTGTTTTTTTTTTTTCATTCCTTTAGATCTTTTATTGTGTTTGATTTGTTAGGGTCTTTTCATTTTTTGTATTTGTTTGTTTCCAGGGTCAGCAGCAGCAGTAGCCATTTGAAGCTACCCTTTGTTTGAAGTGGAGTCCCACATACTATTGTAGTCCAGCTTAGTCCTATAGAGCACCACAGTGTCAAGTGTTCCAAAGCACCACATGTCCTATACAGCTCTTCCCATAGCTGTAAATAAAAGTAGGGAAAACCCCTAACATCTTATCCATTTTTCTCTTGGTGTCAGGAAAACTGGCAACAAAGGCACAAGCTCAGTTGAAGAGTCAGCACCACATCCTCATTTAACACACATGCAAAAATAGAAAAGAGCTGGGACTTTATAGGTGCTGAAATCTCCTCTCAGAATAATTATTCATACACAATCATGGGTTAAAGTGGTTGTAAACCCACTTTGAAAAAAAAAAACTAACACCTGCAAGACAAAGGCATAATGAGCTAGTATACATGGCATACTAGCTCATTATGTAATACTCACCTGAGATCGAAGCCCTTGCTGCGGTGCCCGTACACAGCACCGGCCGGCGACATCACTCCTGGGGGTTACTTCCGGGTATCGTGGGCTCCGGCGCTGTGATTGTCTGGAGCCGCGATGACGTCACTCCCGCGCATGCACACAGGAGCCACCGGTAACGGCACACTCACTGAAGCAAATAGGACATACGCGCCATTGCTTCAGTGCGCATGTGCTGATGACGCCAGCACATGCAAATACAGGGGATATCTCCTAAACCGCGCAGGTTTAGGAGATATCCAGGGTAGCTACAGGTAAGCCTTATTCTAGGCTTACCTGTAGCAAAAAGTGGTCTGTAATGCCGCTTACACACGAGCGGACTTTACGGCAGACTTTGCCCGGTGGACTTTTCGACGTACTTTACGACAGACTTTCTGAACGGACTTGCCTACACACAATCCACCAAAGTCCATCGAATTTGTACGTGATGACGTACGACCGGACTAAAACAAGGAAGTTCATAGCCAGTAGCCAATAGCTGCCCTAGCTTGGCTTTTTGTCCGTCGAAGCATACAGACGAGTGGACTTTTTGACCGGACTTGATTTCGACGGATTGATTTAAAACATGTTTCAAATTTAAGTCCGTCCAACTTTTGAGAAAACAAAGTCCGCTGGAGCCCACACATGATCGAATTGTCCGACAAAATCCCATCCGCCGGGCAAAGTCTGCCGTAAAGTCCGCTCGTGTGTACGCGGCATAAGGGTTTACAACCACTTTAAAAAGAATCATGAAAGTGTGTCTAATGTTCATGATAGACACCAAAACTTGATAGAACTTGAAGTGATTCATGTTGATAGCAGAGGAAGGAGGCAGCAGGCAGAAATGACACTCAGTGCTCCTAATTGAGACAAGTACACACTATAGAGGGATATGCTTTGTTCATATTTCATGTCTGAGGTTTACAACCACTTTAAATATCTACCCTTATTTAAAAGTCCGGTTCCTATCCTTGTCTACTTTCTTTTTCTTTTTTATTTATAACTTATTATAATTAACAATTTTTATTATTTTTTTCTAAAAGAAA